>JAJPGS010002172.1:3425000-3947500 GCA_028654335.1 Alnus rubra | reverse complement strand
CCTAAACCCTAAACCCTAATCCTATATCCTTAAAAAAAAAAAAAAAAAAAAAATCCTACATTTTCTATAACCAAACCCTAACCTTATACCATAACGAACCCTAAATCCTAAACCCTAATATATATGTTTTCATATCACGAGGAGGTATGAAAATATATATGTTTATGTTATATATATTTGTTGATAATTGTTTTTATTTTTCTTTATACTATTTTTATCGCTATCTGTTTGTTATATATGTCAAATGCATGACGACAGACATGTACATCTGGCACGCCCCCCACTCGCGCCACGTCGTTCGTGAAGACCCACACAAGGAAGGACGGCACTCACGTGAACGAACGTACACGGGTCCTATGCGTATGCTACTGATTTAATTTACTATTATTTTTAAAATTATGTGTGATTTGTCATTATTCAATATATGACTTTTTCATGTTGACGACGTACAGGAGAGGATGACCCAGAGTTTATCCAGTGATCCAGCCGCCACGCAAAGCGTCTCCGCAGACACGGTGCGTTGGGCACCGAACGACGCTTACGAACAGGCGGTTGGGAGGCCTGAGTATGCAGGGAGGGTTCGGCAGGTTGGGCCGAACGCCACACCTGTTTGGGGGACATGTTTCTCATATAGGCCTCGGTCACAAGGGGGACCATCTCAGGGCACGTCTCGGGATTGGGCCGAACACACTCGGAAGATGGAAGAGATGCAAGCAGAGCTACAGGCTGAGCGAGCGAGGAATGACCTGTTGGAGCAGCGTCTGCGACAGGTTGAGGTCTTCATGTCCTCCATGGGAGCATCAGCACCATGTCTTGGTACGCCTTCACCTGCACACGTAGGTAGTACGTCGTCTGTTAGTAGTGCATCTGCAGGTATGATTTATACTGTGTGTAGGACAAAATTAATTTCAATTTGTTTTAATTACCCCTTTAATTTTGCAAGTAATATTATATACTTTAATTGTCTATATTATTTGCAGGTAATTCGACAACGGTTGGTACGTTGTCGCCTGTTGGACGACGGCTGAGCCAGCATTCCATTGTCGCTACACCTTCGCCCGCTACACCTTCGCCCGCTACACCATTCCTTGCGCAGCAATCGCCGGTTGGCGAGAACACGCCTGGGACGGTACCTCCTCATTCGCAGGGACGCCCTTCAGATTTGTAGATATTTTGTGTAATTAATTTTTATGTGTAAATATTTGCTTAGTTAACGAATACGTTATTAACTTATGATTTGTGTAATATTATTTTGTGCTGTTTTTCAGTAAAATCAATATTGCGTTATTTGTGGTTGGAAATAATAAAATTTGAAATAACTATTAAAATTATTATACCAAATAATTTTAAATAACCAATACCAAAACTAAATTGAAAAAAAAAATCCAAATTGGATTTTTTATTTAATTAAATTTTTTAATTAATTATTTAATCGTATTTTTAATTTAATTTAAAAATACAATTAAATAATTAAATTAAAAATTTATTTAAATGGAAAATTCGATTTGGAATTTTTTTATTAAAAAAATAACCAATTTGACACGTGTATCTCAATACACGTGTCAAATTGGTTTGACACGAATATTTAAAATACTCATGTCAAACGGTTTGACACGTGTATTAAGATACACGTGCCAAACCAATTTGACACGTGTATTGAGAGACACGTGTCAAATTTGACACGTGTATCTCAATACACGTGTCAAATTGTGCACTTAATGTCGTGCACATTTGACACGCGTTTTACGCGTGTCAAAGTGCACGTGTCTAAATGTTTGACACGTGTACAGCACTGTACACGTGTCAAACTGCACGTGTCAAAGTGCGGCTATTTTTGTAGTGTACAAACATTTGATTTTCTTCAATAAATCAAGAATGCAAGTAAAAATTTTGCGTTGTAAAACTCTGTAAACAAAATTTTGCATTGTAAAACTTTCACAATACATATCTATAAATCTACAAGATATTTATATATACATGAACCAAATATTATTTGCAATGATTTGTGTTGCAATCATTTTATTGTGATCAAGTGGAACACATTTATCATTTTTCTAAGCAAGCACATTTATTGTTTTTGCTAGATCATGTCGTACACATTTTGGATGACTGCCAAAACCTATGAACATGCATAAATTACAAGAAACTCATAACCACATAAATTAGCAACAACAAAAAAAAATCACAAATCATACTTTATTTTTATTCATATCTATGTAACTGATGATGTCTATTTTTGCACGATCAGACTAGACTGTAAATACATGCAAACTACAAAATTGGAGGGGCGCGGGCTTGAGATCTAGTCAAGGAGCCTCTGATGATTAAGGTTTCATAAACTTGTACCTATTAATGGTCACTATGGTGTTCAACTTTGTAGTGTTTGATTTTGAGCAAACAATCAAATTATACAAGTGCATGTGTAGGGATGGAACATTGTCCATACTGTTTACCAAAATATTTAAAAGACACATAATTGGCATATCAAAAAATATATATATATTTTTGTTAATATGTAAGAAATATATCATTAAGAAATAATCTAAGTTGTATTTGTTTTAAAATGGTCTTTTTGTAAGTCTCGTGGTCCAAGCGCAAAACTCTGCCATGATCTAAAATTGTTTCTTGGAAACCATCTATGACCTTTGAGGGAGAGTAAAAGGGCGAAAGAGTCGACTCATATTATTGACTTCGGTGTTTGTTATTGTCCCACATTGATAAATAAAAGAAAATCTTTTTATTTATGTCATAATTGACTCATTGCACTTAGCATATATAAGTAGTTTCAATCTTGATAATGCTAGCTTGTAACCAAGTGTGTTGACTGGGTTCTCCTAGTACTAATTAACAAGCATTTTTTTTCTCAAATTCAAATAAAAGAGTAATTAGGCCGGTCACAATTTGTTTGCAAATTCCTATGAATCCGTGAGATACCATGCGTGACGATCCCTATCCCACCAGATTGAACTCTCGTAGATACAGTTTTCTCAACTGTAAAATTACCAATCACATCATTTGTCCTTCAATGCAGAATTTTGGGACTTTCTAGTCATTTTACACACCCACAGCTGACTCCAACAACCGTCACATTACGTTATTAGAAAATCAAATTTGTCAATCAAGGCCTTCTCCTTTCCCTTGATTCCTATATAAATGGTCATTCCAATGCCATGATTATATCGTCCTGTAGCCTTGAATGAGTAGATTGTTGGGTGTATCAAGCTTTGTCATAGTTGCGTCTGTTGAGAAGCAAAAGATGGCCCAAAACCTGTCACAGGACTAAGCAGCCAGGCAGAAGGAGATCAACGATTGGCTTCTCATCATTAATCAATGTAGATTTTTCTAATTCAAATAAAACATTAATTTTTTTTTCCCTTTTTTTGTTTTTTTTTTTCCCTTTTTTAAAAGTATTGAGATGATGTAATGTTATAATGTATCGGTCTAAAAATACTTTAGTTACATATTCAATAGAAAGAGGTTGCATTGAAATAGATGATCATTCAAAGATTTTTAGAAGGGAATACCTTCGATAAGGATAGGTTGTAAATCCCTCATTTTACAGCAACCAATTATAAGCGGACAAATCATCAAAAACTAAAAAATACAATAAACATGAAAACACTCAATCCTTTGAAACAAATTAAAGAATGACGACAAATCGCCGGAAGCCTCTGCTAGACCGACTCTTTAAGCAGTTTTCTTGTCTCGGAATCTCATATACGAACCACAGCATCTTCTCCAGCGCTAATGATGGTCCTGTTCAAAGGACCCCAAACCAAACGGTGGGGTCGTGGTCCTTCCCGCAAGAGAACAAGAGGTCCCCGTCCCGGTTGTACTTCAAGAATGTCAATGGCCTTTCATCAAAATCAGCCTCATCTTTCACGCAGAATTCCAAGGAGGAGAATTGAATCAAAAAAAAATCTGAAGAGGAGAAAACAACGTAACTGCAATAAGAACTAGGGTTTTTGAAAAATCAAAAAGTAATATGTTGTTTTCATGTCTAATGTTAATATGTGTTTAAATGATGTGTCAATATCTCATAGGAGGCTGTAAAAGTTGAGTTTTACAGCCCATCCTTATCAAATGGACTCTCTTTTAGAAATATTTTCCTTTACTCTCCCTCCTCTCTCGAATCTTTGGCTCATGATTTTCTTGCATTAAAATTGTCATACAAACATTTGATTTTCTCCAATAAATCAAGAATGCAAGTAAAAATTTTGCGTAGTAAAACTCTGTGAACAAAATTTTGCATTGTAAAACTTTCACAATACATATCCATAAATCTACAAGATGTTTATACATACGTGAACCAAATATTATTCGCAAACATTTGTGTTGCAATCATTTTGTTGTGATCAAGTGGAACACATTTATCATTTTTCTAAGTGAGCGCATTTATTGTTTTTGCTAGATCATGTCATACACATTTTGGATGACCGCCAAAACTATGAACATACATAAATTACAAGAAACTCATAACCATAGGAATTAGCCAAAAAAAAAAAAATTCACAAATCATACTTTATTTTTTATTTATATCTTTGTAACTGATTATGTCTATTTTTGCACAATCAGACTAGAATGTGAATACATGCAAAACACAAAATTGGGGGGCGCCAGCTTGAGATCTAGTGAGGGAGCCTATGGCGATTAAGGTTTCATAAATTTGTACCTCTTAATGGTCACTATTGTGTTCAACTTTGTAGCGTTTGGTTTTAATAGAACATTGTCCATACTATTTACCAAAATATTTAAAAGACACATAATTGACATATATATGTAGGAATAATCTAAGTTGCATTTGTTTTGAAATGGCCTTTTTGTAAGTCTCATGGTCCAAGCGCAAAACTCTGTCATGGTCTAAAATTGCTTCTTGGAAACCATCCATGACATTTGAGAGAGAGTAAAAGGGTGAAAGAGTCAACTCATATTATTGACTTCAGTGTTCGTTATTAGGGATGTAGCCGAGCTGAGTCGAGTCAAGTTTTAAGATTTTAAGATTAGCTAACTCGTTTATGAGTCAAACTTAAATAGTCGAGCTCGAATTCGAGCCGAGCTATAAAATGCGTGTTCAAACTCGACTCGTTTAAAACTTGGGTCAGCTCGAGCTCAAGCTAGCACTACAAAAAAAAATGGTTGATTCTAGTCAAGTTTTTTTTTTTTCCACGGAGCTCGTTGAGAATGACATTCGAGCCGAGTTGAGCCGGGTTACTCAACAAGCTCAACTCAACTAGAGCTCGAACTAGACTATTAAACTTTTCAATGTGTGATTAGAGCAGAGTTCAAGCCTAAGTTTGTGAACAACCTCTGTACTAATTATTAATAACTTAATATGCTAGTTTAATATACTAAATATTATTATCAAAGTATTATAATTAATATGTAATACAATATTTACTTAGCTAGTATACTATATGCTTATTTAGTGTGTATGTGTGTGTGTGTGTGTATGTATATACAAAAAAAATATCGAGTAACATATAGTTAATTACATTACTTAGTATATGTTAATAAATTAGATAATATATATGTTAGTTTATGAACTAATTAGTTAGTATGTTAATTAACACACACATAAATATTAAGTAATATATATAACATATATTACTTAATTACTAATATACATGTTTAAATTTATACAACTTATTTTTAGTAATATATAAAAGATATGAACGAACTAACGAGCCGGGCAAGCGATCCGATTGAGCTTTAAACGAGCTGAGCTCGCGAGTTCCTATTGATTTTTGTCGAGCAAGTCGGGTATGTATCACTTACAAATCGAGCGGGTTTCAACAGTAATGAGCGAGAACTCGAGTTCGAATCAGACTAAACCGAGCAGGTTGTCGAACGGACTGATTTATTTACATCCTTATTCGTTATTGTCCCACGTTGGTAAAATACAAGAAAATATTTTTATTTATGTTATTGACTCATTGCACTTGGCATAAATAGTTTCAATCTCGATAACGCTAGCTTGTAGCCAAGTGTTTTTCCTGGGTTCTCCTAATACTAATTAACAAGCATTTTTATTTTTTTATTTTCTCTTTTTCAATATCGAACAACAAATGTAGTATCAAATTGACGCCCAGAGAAAGGTTGCTTGCTCAACATAAGCATAGGAATTAGGAAATTTTCTTAATTGTCTATTTCACTAAGTTTTTCTAAAGCAAAATCTTTATAAAGATGAGAAAACATACATAGACCAAAAATGATCTTTCAACAAACAGAATGCAACTAATTTAATGAATTCTTTTGGTTGTTTTTCATGAACTAAAAACTACTCTACACTATAGTTATCATTTATATATATATATAGAGTTGTTGCATTAAAAACTCTTTTACGTTGTTTCTGTAGGCTATTGCTCATACCTAATTTTTTTTAATAACACATTGAGGTTGTTGCTTGTAATAAATCTGGGTTGTTTAAGGTTTGGGTAGAAAATAATTTTTATTATAATAGGGCATGAGGTCAAGCTTAATTATTCCTGTCCAAATATATGAATTTAACTATTTATAAGCTATAGAAAAGAAAACTTTCAAAAGAGGGGGAGAGGTCTATGGCCAGTACTCGGCCCTCATCTCCCGCGGCCTCCATCTTTGCTCCAAACTACCACTTGTAACACATAACCTCCTCCAACTACTAATCAGTTACAAAATGATCATTCCAGTAGCCGAGCATGTTAAAATGGACAGAATGTAGCATGTGTCATACATGAAGTGGTGGAGCCACATGTAGACCAGTGAGGGCCCCACAAAAGTTTAAAAAGGAAAAATCTCATTCCCAAATCTTGTTTGTATACTTTTAAAATATTGTGTTTTAATTTCAGGATTCATACATATGTCCATCCAAATAATCCGCCTTATTTCATATTCTAAATATTTTTTTTTTAATGAATGTTACTTGGAATGATGGAACGTTTGGGTGTTTGACTTTTTGAAATTTAAATTCAATATAATTTACTGGGCAAATTCCAATGCAAAATAATTTAAAAAAAAAGATAAACTAGTTTGACTTTCTGAGACAAAATTAAAAAAAGTTGGATAAAAGTTTATTTCTTTTTGAAAAATTGCAAATACTAATAGAATTTGTTTTTGAAAAACAACGCACACAAACATCCCATATTTGCAAACTTCTCATTTTCATGAAAATTGGTTTCTGATTGATCATGTAAGATGAAGAATAATACAACTTTATGTACAATAATACAAACATAAAATGATTATAACTTATGCATCATTTTAGTAGTAATGCACCATGAAAGGAGTCAAATGGTTCAAGTAGTAATACATCAAGTTTGTAGTTTTTTTTTCCAAGTAATAAAAGAAGAAAAAATAAATTATTGACACAATAACTTACTAAACGCTCAAATATGAGACAATCATGTTAAGAAAGAAGTATTAAATTCAGTTAAAGTGAAAGGACGATTGAATTTTTGACACTTAACTTAATTTTGGATTCAAATGATACTTATTAATTATAATTGTTTAAAATTGATGATATATGTGGAAAAGTTTTTTCTTCTTATTTTTATTTTTATTTTTATTTTAGAACCAGAAATTTAAAAAAAGAAAAAAAAGAAAAAAGAAGAAGAAGAAGAAGAAGAAACTAACGACCTAATCAATTCCTTAATCTCTCCCTCTTGTCCAAGCCGATGGATATTTGTTGCAGTGGTAAACGTGTTGCGATGCTGGTGTTGCTTCTTGTCCCTTCTCTTGACCACAGCTTTCAACGGGGCGGGAGAAACCACAATGACCAAAATAACCTTGACTTCTCCTTTTGTTTTTTTCAATCTTTCTAATTTCTATACCTTTTTTTTCCTGGGTATTCTTTCTAGACCCTTAAATAATCTTTGATGGTCCAGACCAAAAAAAAGAACAAAAAATAAAATAAAAAATAAAAAATAAAAAATAAAAAGGTCATTTTGATGGGGTTGTGAACTCCAAGGAAATTTTTAGATTTTTTTTTTCCTTTAAATTTTTCATTTTAAAAGTTTTGCTATTCAGATGCTGCGGTGAATAGATACAAAATGAAGATGAGTATCGGAGTTATTATCAAAGATAATATAGTTGAGGTACTAAATGCACTATCCGAACCACTCCTGATTTTCCAGAAGCCATGACGGCGCTAAGGGTAACCAAATTTTGCAATGAATTGGGTTTCTTTAGGTTGATCTTAGAAAGTGATACTCTTCAAATAGTGCAGATGCTTAAAAATGATAGGTGAAATCTAAATACGTATGAACATTTCATTGAGGACATTCAAGAAATTTTGGATAGTCTACAAAAATGACAAAATCACAATTTAAATGGTGCGGCTCACAAGCTCGTTAGAGAAGCATTGTACCTTAGTAAAATGGATTTACAAAAACGACATTGTGCTCTTGGGCCAGGTGCCATTGTGATCTTGTTAGTACTGTAGAAATGCAATGAAGCCCATCATCACCGCCTAGCAATTGAAACCAGATGGGCATTGCGGGGGTAGAAAAGTAAAACGGGACTCTCTCTCTCTCTCTCTCTTTGTTTTTGTCGTAATCCACTCTTCCTTTCTTGATTTGCTTGGTTCACATCCATACTCGTCTCTCTCCTCTGTGTCTTTTGATTTTCTGAGATATTATATTTACTTCTTTTATTTTCTCAGGACTTTTTGTTGTCATGTTTTAACGGATAAAAACCTTTGGTCGGCTAACAATGGCGACAGCTCTGCCAGCGCCTTCTCTCGCCTATGCTTCTACTTCTTGCTTCGGTAATGGGCAGCTCAGAACCTGCTATTGTGTTTCAATTCCACCCTCCAAAACCAACTTGAAGCGCTTCAGAGTCAGAGCTCTCAAAGAAAAAACAGAGGAAACTAAAACTCCATCTTCTTCTCCTGCTCCTTCGGCTGACGAAATTACAAAGAAGTATGGCCTGGAGGCTGGTCTCTGGAAGGTACCCATTCCTTTCTCTTCTCCATTTTTTTTTTTTTTTTAGTCCGTCTGCCTCTAAAATGCTAAATTTCATTCTAATACTTGTTTTTCTTATGGGCTTATGGCTGTTCTCCATGGTACTACTCCTAATGCTGTTATGTTTCCTTGTGTGTTTAATTACATGAGTTTCCTTGTTCTTTTTATGTGTAAATTAGATGTTTGATGAGTAAATTGCACTGAATTCTGGAAATTGTAAACATCTGTTCTTCGTTTTGGTCGCTTAGGAATTTGAGGGATGAAAGGAAAGAACATTAATGATATTTAGTAGACCGTTATAAAAATGTCATATGACCATGATGTGAGAGTGATTTTTTTTTTTTACTACCACATCATCAAGTTGAATATTAATTGTATAACAGTCTACTGAATAGACGCTTCCCTCTGAATAAAGATCACAGAAAGTTCACTAGTAATAGTCTTGTGATATTTGCAGGCAAGGAAACTATATGAGAGAAACTTTTCACCTGTTATTTCCTTTCAAATTCAATCCCATGACATGGTTTAGGTGATGCAAATAGAAGATGGCCTATATAGGAGGTGAATGCTTTCTTGATTACTATGTGGTCTCTGCTCTTTGAAAATGTCATGGATGTCTGCAGATATTCAGCTCGAAAGAGGAAGGGAGGGAAGGAGTTGAGGAAGGAAAATCAAAGGGCAATCAAGCCAAGGAGCTGGTTGCAAAGTATGGAGGAGCATATTTGGCCACCTCCATTACTCTCTCTTTGATCTCTTTCTCACTCTGCTATGCACTAATTAACGCCGGTATTGATGTCCAATCTTTGCTGCTAAAGGTAAGCGCAAATAATAAGCCTTCCTATGAACTGCAAATTGCCTTCCAAGATATATGATTTTCATTGTAATGTATTTTTCAGGTGGGGATTTCGACTGATGCGACTGGGGAGAAAGTTGGTACCTTGGCTTTGGCATATGCTGCACACAAGGCCGCATCTCCGATAAGATTTCCTCCAACGGTGGCTCTCACTCCCATTGTTGCCAGTTGGATTGGAAAGAAAGTTGAAAAAGAGAAATAGCCTCTTTTTGGTACAACCATGCTTCACATGTAACATATTATATATGGGATTTTTCTTACTTCAGCTCCTGATTATAAGGCAAATGATCTTCACAACGACTACATGTAGAGCTTAAAATATTAAGGGGCAACAAAATGACTGTTACCATATGTTGATGCCACCTTACTAAGATTTTGATAGGGAAGATCTTGGTAAGATCCTAATCTACAAAACTTTTACATGAAATGGCAACTCCCCAAAATCAAGTATCTTCTTTTTTTCTTTTTTAATTTTTTTGGCAATCACAATCGGCCCCTGGATCTTTTGCAGCTGTTCACAGCAACTCACTCATGAAAGACTTCATGCGCAGATCGGGCAGCATAGGTCTAGGTACTTCATTTCCAAAAATTATTAGGGCTTTTCCGGCCCCATCATATAGATAAATGAGTTATCACATAGTTTTTTTTTTTTTCTCTTTTTCTTTTTCTGAGCATAGGAAATCTCTCTTCATTACTTGAAAGAACATAGATTCATCCTATTCTTTTGACTTATACGAAATACATTTCTTCAGACTCTTCAGTACTTGCGAAGTTAACCTAGAGATCAAGCTAGTCAGTACAATAAAGCCATGAATCCTAATATACACGGTGTACAACAACATTGGTATTTCTTTCTTCTTCTTTTTTCCCCTTATTTACTACAAGATGAAATACCTAATTTATGTTAAACTGTACAAAGAAGCTGCGACCTCCATCTTCCATCCAATAGTTTCTTGTACATTTTTTATGGGAACATCCTGCAGGCATCTCCTTGGAACCTTCAATCCAACCTCCAGAGATTTACACAATCGAAAATGGTTAGACATCATAGGTTCTCATGGATAACAAGTAATTGTATCCTCGATTAGATTAATCGACATTCGCTTTCCAAGGTCTCAACTCCTAGTTGGGTCAGCTGCAGGAGGCTCTTCGGTTGCAATGGACGGTGGAGTTTGGGGCCGTGGTGTGCTGACATTAGCCATGAAATAATCTTCATGAAGTGCACCCAGGTCATTCCATTCTACCTCAGCTATGGTAAAGAATTAAGGAATTCAGTACTCACTGTCAAGATTTTAAGACGGGGCAAATGAAAAATAACTAAAAGAAATAGGAGCAGCATCTTTGATGTGAGGATACGTTCTGTTCGCCACATGTCTGTGATGCTAACATCAGCATCTGATAAAAGCCAGTAATCTGCATCACTCTGAAAAGTAAAACAGAAAATATTAATACTCATTGTTCCTTCCATCAAAAGAACAAAACAAACTTCGGTAGAACTGAAACAAGTATTTATTAATGAAGTCATAATTTTGTTAACTATTAACTTACTGGTAAGAAACTATTTAAGTGGGCTTCCAAAATAACCAAACAGAAGGCATTTTACAGGTTAAATTATTCTGCTCTTCTCAAACCTATCCCCTTTCTTCAGTCATTTGATTTCATCTCATTTTAGACAAATATCTGAAAAGCAGAACATGTAGTTTCTGCTTGTAATTGTTTTTTTTTTGGAGCTCCAGTGACCCAAAAAAAAAAAAAAAACTGTTTGTTACAGATTGTATCTTTCAAAAAGTTATTATACCATACAAATCAAGAGCCAGACTTACATCAACATCCGATGGAACAATCTTCATGATTCCACTCACAAAGTCCTGAGAGGCATTAAGATCTGAGCACATTCTTTGAGCATCTTGTCCCTGCATTTCAGTCTCCTTTCCTTTGCTCTCCTCTGTGACCATTGTTGTTGCTGGGTTCTCATCAAACCCTGAACTTGATGGAACGTTTGGAGCTACCTCAACACCATTAATCTCCTCAAACTTTTCTTCAAATTGACTAGAACGATGGAGAGAGAGAGAGAGAGAAAGAGAGAGAGTCAGATTATCCGGATCTGAAATATTCAATAATTACTTACACTAGGATTGTGGCTTTATCTTTCCTAGTCCGGGGAAGACATTAATGACTACAGAAAATGCAATGATCTTGTAACCAGGTAGAATCAATGATACCTTACAAGGTAAACATCTACGGGACCCATTGTGCTCCTTAGGACTATCCTGTACCTCCTCTGGGGATAATCAACAGCCTGGTACAAATTAGAAAAGTCATTGAGAAATATGCATGTAAAAACACAAAATGAACTTTCATCGATCTTGTCCACTCTTAAATTACCTCATCAGGATCTGGGACTTCCAGAGTGGTGCCATGTGGAGCTTTAATGGCTATTAATGTTTCATTCTGGTAGAAGCAATTACTGTATGTATTTAGTTGACTGGTAAGAGAAATTTATTTTAGGAAATGCAAGGTTGCCGAAAAAACTCCAATTATATATGGCGACATTACTAAAAACAAACCTGGAAGCAGGGTAAGGCCTTGATGTCTTCCTCAGTGACAAAAAGCCACCTAACATGGCACAAAGGTTAGTTAAAATGATACCAATTATGGATCCAAAATAAAGATCATAACATCACAAAAGTAAATGAATCTTGGTGGAGTAAAATGGAGGGAAATTTACTTCTGATTGTTCTCATCTTCACTGAGGTCCCTCAATTGTTCTTGCATTTCCCTGCAACAGATTAGAAGCCTCAGCACATCAACTGATCAACGGTTGAAAAAAAACACAATGTATTAGAGCAACACTAGGAAAAGCATAGCTAAGTAAACCTTATTTGCTCATCTAATCCGCTCTCTTCAATGGAAAGGCTTTCAAGTTCTGCCTACATATTAAAAGAAAGAAAAAATGAGGCCAAATCCTTCACTTTCAGAAATATGCAAACATTATTTATGCTCATAATTACTACACATTGGAGATAAAATGCTGTATTTGATCCATCACCATCAGAATGTTATGCACATGATGATACAGATATAATAAACTCAATTCAGAAAGCCTAATCTAACTTTTCAACAATGATGACCAACTTCAACATTCTCCTCATTTTCATGATTCATGCTAAAGGTGCTAGAAGGGAAAGGGCCATAGTCTTAAAAGAATGTGGATTGAACTGGTGCCATGCAAACAATATGGCTAATGATTAAAAAGTTAGAGCACAAGGTGACGCTAACATGAGGAAAAACCTGTGCTGTCAACCCAAAATGGTTGGCATACAAGCACTGTTGAGTTTATATTCATATAAACATATTTGCTTCACTATAGGCCAAATGTTGCCTTTCCAATCAACATAGCAGAGTTGAAAATTCACTCTCAAAAGAAAATTTTAATAAATGAAATCAAATTAAAGATAAAAGAAAAGGACACATGCACACATACTGTTCAAAGAGCTGTGCAGAACCTGAGCAACCATGGTTCATGAATGACAAGAAACAATTTCTCTATTTGGCATACCTGTAAACTGGAATAGTTTTCATCAACCTCCCCTGGCTTTGAGACTTCAAGTCCCCTAATCAAACAATCAATCAAACTGAGTGAGTTCTCATGTGTAGCAGATAATTGATTTTCGCAATTTAGAAAACAAAATATGACATTAAACTTTCAAAAAATAAGAAAGCATTTCCATACTTCCATTGGATTCTGTTTTTGAGCTTCTTTTCTATGAGACCAATTCCTTCAAGGACATTTGTTATGTCATATATCCTCCTCTTTTGCACCTGTAGCAGAAATCTTCAACTTATTGAACTTTACAACAATTGGTATGTTGAACCAGACAGAATAATGGTCACCTCCAAAGTTTCGGCAGCTTTATTTAGATCAAGAATACCATCTTCAGCATGTTTGATGAGATTGATAAATTTTTTTGTCAAGAGACCTGAATGAGAATCATAGGACATTGTTGTCACTCTTAAACAAGAAATTGGTCTATTACACGAACAGAGCTATACTGAAATGAACCGTGCTTATTTTTTTTTTTTAAAAAAAAAAAAACAAATACAAAATATAAAATTTATTAACAAAGGCATAAGTAGTAATTCTGTTACCAAGAGAGCTGTCATAACGGCAAGGACCAGCTGGAGTGAGATTATTGCCGGAAGGAGAACCTGCCAAAATTTAGAGAAAGTTTTGCCATAAATGCATCTTACACTTTCTGCTAGGACCAATGGAGATAGAAGGAAAGATAAGCACTTGTGCTAATTGAGAGAATTCAAATGGTACCTAATTATCCTTTGATTTACAACAAACAATGAAAGAGATACATAGCAGGAATATAGATATGGGAACATAGCCCCAATATTTATACTCACCAACATTTGAGACTGGAGTTTGAGGTCCAGATTTAGAGCTCTTTGTAAGCCTTGACGTTTTGTTTGCCTTTCCCCCTTTTACTGACACAGGTGTCTGAAGGGGACTGTTAACTACGTCAGTGAATCCTGTTGTTCTATCACCAGACTCCGCTTCATAGTCTGCTGTGTCACTCTTCCGCTTTAAATGCTAATAAACACCATTATGTTTTTGAAAAATTCAATCAGCAACATGAGCAAATAATTAAACGCAAGAATTCAAGGTGCCATTCAAGATAACATAATGCTAATGAAACACACAAATATACTGGCTGGAAAAAACATCAACGAATTCACAACCAGCCAAATTTTCAAGAGGCTGGAAATGCAACTAGAGAGAGAAGTTAGCTTCCCAACTTATCAACTGACAGAAGTAGCAACAGCAAGACTAGCTAAGATGGTCAACCAAAAGATCACTGAGTTGTAAATATCTCATCATTCTCAATAGCAAACTAACATGCATCAGAAAGTGTTATATATCCGAGATTTCTCAATGGCAAAATCATATTAAAATCTTAATTTTCTAGCAAACTTATTTAATAAAATATTGGAAACAACTGAACGAGGAAATGCAATAAATGTGGTATGATTAGTTGACAGACACGAGTATAGTGCTTCTATCTAGAATAAGCTCTGATACATCCTATAAACATCTAAAAAGGGAACCCAACCAACCAAATATCTTAAAATCTGTGAAAATACATATGCCTATTCAACAATAAGTCGCACTTATTATTTCAAAAGTAATTACATGCAAAAATTAACCCATAGGATCAGCCATGAATAAATTTCTACTTAGTTCCAATAAATAGTTTAAGTTGCCCAAGCAATAGCTTATAATGGGTATTTGAGTTGTCCCACCATGTAACTAAGGACATCAACTTGAAAGAAGGCACAAAGGTTAAGAAATTTATAATAGACCACTGTCAAGATTAGAGTCCTTCAAATACAATGTTTCACAAAGTAGTTGCACTACAAATAGAGTGAAAGGAAGGCAAATTCTTGATTCTGTCCTTATAGCTAATGAGTGCTTGGATAGTCGCATCAAATCAGGAGAACCAGGGTTGCTCTGCAAACTGGATATTGAGAAGGCTTATGATCATGTTAATTGGGATTTCTTATTGTATATGTTGAGAAGATGTGGTTTCGGGGAGAGATGGTGTTCTTGGATAGCGCATTGTATTTCTTCGGTGCGCTTCTCGGTTTTGGTGAATGGTTCCCCTACTGGGATTTTTGGCAGCTCTCGTGGTCTTAGACAGGGTGATCCTCTGTCGCCCCTTTTGTTTGTCATTGTGATGGAGGCCTTCAGCAAGTTGTTCTATGTTACTGTTCAAAGGGGATTTCTCTCTGGGTTCTCTGTGGGCTCTAGTAGCAATGGTGTGATTAATATTTCTCATTTGCTTTTTGCAGACGATACTTTAGTTTTCTGCGGGGCTAGTCCTGAACACCTTCTCTATCTTCGTATGTTATTACTGTCTTTTGAAGCTGTTTCAGGATTGAAGATTAATTTGGATAAGTCAGTTTTGGTTCCTGTGGGTTTTGTGGATAACATGGATGATCTTGCTGGCATTTTGGGCTGTGGTGTTTCTTCTCTTCCGTTAAAGTACCTTGGTCTTCCGTTGGGGGCTCCTTTTAAGAATAAGTCTAGCTGGGATGAGGTAGTTGGCAAGATTGAGAGGCGGTTGGCTAGCTGGAAGCGGTTGTATTTGTCGAAGGGTGGAAGAGTAACCCTTATTAAAAGCACTCTCTCTAATCTTCCTACTTATTTTCTATCCCTTTTCCCTATTCCTTCAAGTGTTGCTAATCGTATTGAGAAGTTGCAACAGGATTTCTTGTGGGGTGGCATAGGCGAAGAATTTAAGTTTCATTTGGTTAATTGGGCCAAGGTCTGCTCTCCTATTTCTAGTGGTGGCCTGGGCATCAGAAACTTGAGGATTTTCAATATGGCTCTGTTAGGGAAGTGGCTATGGCGCTATGCCTTCGAGAGAGAGGCTTGGTGGAAATCTGTTGTGGATGCAAAGTTCGGATCTACTCGGGATGGTTGGTGTTCTTTAGACCCCCCTGGGTCTCATGGAGTGGGGTTATGGAAGAATATTAGGAAGGGGTGGAGGTTGTTTTGCAGCTATACTAGACTTATTCTGGGAAATGGATCTAGGGTCCGTTTTTTGGTTGATGTGTGGTGTGGTGAGGTGCCTCTCAAGGAAGCTTTCCCAGTTTTGTACGACATTGCATGTGACAAGGACGCACATGTTGCAGACCATTTGGTTGTGGTAAGCGGGTCCTATCAGTGGGATATTAGCTTCTTCCGAGCGGCCCACGATTAGGAGGTGGATGTTTTGGCTTCTTTTTTCTCTTTGCTGTATTCAACTAGAGTGAATTGTGATGAGGAAGATCAGCTCTGGTGGTATCCTTCTCACAAAGGGAAATTTGATGTTAGATCTTTCTACAAGGCTCTTGTTTGCAAAGAGGCTATCCATTTTCCTTGGAAAAGTATTTGGCAGACCAAGGTTCCCTTGAAAGTGGCTTTCTTTGCTCGGACGGCAGCGCAAGGGAAGATCCTCACCTTGGACAACCTCAGGAAGAAGCGTGTCATAGTGATTGATAGATGTTGCATGTGCAAAACGAATGGGGAATCGGTGGATCACCTTCTTCTCCATTGCGAGGTTGCACGCGCTCTCTGGAATGCCATTTTTAGTCGCTTCAGTTTGTCTTGGGTTATGCCTCTGCGGGTGGTAGATTTATTAGCTTGTTGGTGGACGGGTGGTCGTTCTCAGAGTGCAACTGCGTGGAAGATTGTCCCTTGTTGCCTTCTGTGGTGCTTGTGGAGGGAACGCAATGACAGGCAGTTTGAGGACAAAGAAAGATCTATTGAGGAACTCATTTCCTTTTTCTTTCATTCTTTGTACTCTTGGGTGGCGGCGTTCCTCGCACCTTTACCTCTTAGTTTTAATGATTTCCTTGTTTTGTTTTCTTTTTCTTCCTAGTTGCTTTTCTTGTATACTTCCTGTGTACATGTTTGCGCTTTGCGCTTTTTAATGATATCTCTCTTACTTATCAAAAAAAAAAGTACTCAAATTTTTTTCTTAATTCTTTCCCATGGAAGAATTCCGGAATATATAGTTTTTCCAACTGCATTCACTTCAAACTTATATGTATGCTCTTCTCAGGCTACCAGAAGGTTTCATTTATCATTTACATGGGGTTCACTAGGAATCTCTCAAAGAGACCTAACCTTAATTACCATCTTTGTCCAAAATCCAAAGACTCTGATTTCATTAGTGAAGTATATTTGCTTCCAGATTAAACTAAAACCCACTCTTGTTTTTTCCATTTTATTCTCAACATAATTATAGGAAGCTTACTAAATACTCTGTGGACCATTTTTTTTTAAGCGAGATAAAGCAGAACTGGTCGCACCTTTAAATGTGTAAAAATTGTGATCACAACTATGATAATCATAGCATTACAAGTATTAGCATAACTCTAAAGGCTTTCAAGGCTTCAACCTTGAGGCAGGACTCAAGAAATGCCAGAACACACTTCAAGCCTTGAGCAACAATGGGCATCATGCTGTATCTAACATTAGCCTCTCACCCAAAAACTCACTTTATGCATTGCATGCCTAAAACATGGCTAGAAGCAATGATTGATTGAAATTTCTTTTTGTGGCCCTACAAATTCAATTTCCAGTACTGATTGATGAAAGGTCAGCGAAACCCAATGCACCAAAAATAAGGTTAATACTTGACTTCAGCCTTTAATCAATGAATTTACTTTCACTCTTTAAAAATGGATATTTTGATATTTTACTTTAGACAATATTTAAATATTACTATACTTGTGCCTCACACAGAAAGTTTCACCTCCACCTTTCCCATGTCTCACAATGTTAAAACAACTTCAAAGTTCGCAAAACTAAAGTAGAAATAGTGTAATAACATATCACATTTATTTGATTTAAGAAATTTTCTGTTATTTGTTTGGTTGAGACCATTTTTATAAGAAAATAGGAATCACAGTAAGTTTGGAGATGAGTGGCCTACATACTTGAGTATGTGAGGCTTAATTAAAAGCTCCTTTATGACAGAGCTTTGGTTGTAATTTTATCACCATGTGCCCATCTCTGCAATAAAAGTACAAGATGTCTAAATTTTGTTCTCATATATTGCAGGATGATTTCTCCATGATTAATAGCTCATTGCCGCCAAATTGTAAGCAATAACAAACATGAAACACAGAAATAGAAATCCTCAATTAACTTTTAAAACAATTATTTTAACCCCAAATGATAAGTACTTCTATCAATTCAAAAATAAAAATAAATAAATAAATAAATAAAAAGAAAGAAAGAAAGAAGAAGAAGAAGAAGAAGAAAAAAAAAAGAAAAAGAGGAAAAAATAATGTGAGCAAAGATTCATATCCTTGCCATGCCTTCACGTATATTCCTTGAATGTAAAGGGCAGTTTCTTATGATGAAGTACAAAAATAAGACTTCAACAATAAAAGCACATGGGCTTCTTAAAAAGATTCCGATAGCACAGCAATTCGTCATTAACAAAGATTCCTTATACCACAGTAGTACACCATATCTATGTGAGGAGTTCAAGTTTCCATTGTAACAAACAATATGCTGTAAGATGTCATTCCTACAAAAGACTAGCAAAGCTCAAATCAAAACCATCAGATTTGGCATATCTCATTTCATCTTATCTACGCTTCCCGATGACTGATTAACTGATCTCAGCTACACCAATCTCGAAGAAATAAAATTCTTTGATGGCCCAGAACTTTTGGCAGCACTACTGAGCAGCAATGTTGCTGGTTGCTATCTCATAACACTTCATTGGTATATGTCAATCAAAGAAGTCTTGGAAGCACCTAACAATTATATCCATTTCCAGCGCAACCAATGGATATACATTTAAACATTAAAATGACCAGACTAGGGATCTGACAAACAAGTGTGTCAAAACTAGCATCAGTATTTTGAATTTTAATTACATCAATGCAAAATGATCCTGTTTAGAAGATCTTTCAGTCATTTCCAGAGATAAGTAATTAAAGCTTCTAAAATAGATTAAATTGTCTACTAGAAGAAATTAACTCAACATGGATATGGACACGGATCGAGATACCCCAAACATTCATATCATCCGTACATGTTGAAAAAGACTTAAACCCATAGCAATCATTATATGAGGATAGAGGTTTAATGCTATACTAAGATGTCAATCTAAGATATTTGTCAAAAGGCAGGTATTCTAAAAATGTGTTCAGCATTCAGACATTTCAGAATCTCTGCAATCAAAATCTCTATACTGAAGTGCCCACTAGTTACAATTACTTCCACGAATGGATAACCTAGCTAATTGTATCAGCCATGATATATGAGGATGTAGGTTGCATAGGCAACATTGAGATGGCACAGAAAGCTCTCTAAGTTCAAAATATCTGTCAATGGGTACATATTCAGGCAAACGTGGAACAGATGAGCACCTGACATAAATGCAGCAATATATACGATGTTCTACAGTGAATGGGGAGTGGATCGATACATTTTCTTTGTGATAAGTGCTTCGAACATATACGCATCGATATATAAAATGTTCTAATATCCATGTACCAGATGTAAACATGTAGAGAAAGTTCTTTAGTTAGCATCACTGTGGAAAAGGGGTTGTTTTTCAACCCTTCATGATACCATGTGGTATGGATCACCATTCCAGTACGCATCATTGTTGTATTCTCAGCATCTTGAAATTTTAGTCAAAAGTGACAAGAGGATAGTACTTTGATCATCTTGAAATTTTATCAATGATTCTGACACAGCTTTTATTGATACCACTAACAACATTGAAGTCTCCGACAATTCCAAAAAATATTAGAACATTATAGCTCCTTATTTCATGATCTCAACATACTTATCAACACGTATTTAGAACATTGAATGTGCAAAATTAATTAACTCAGATGAGCATTCACTTTTTTCAGATAGGTCACTCTATTGCTTTTAAGAAGATCTAGATGTAGCTGGAGTTCTACATCAAATTTGAGCTGCTTGCTCTCCAACAAGCACCAAAGAAGAGTATAGAACTTAGAATGAGAAACTTATTAGTAAAACACAAAGTCCGCGACCATGCATTAATAGCAACCCAAACAAATTAGTAACTAAGAGTTGGACAAAATATTATCATTAGAACAAGTATTAACAACTTGCAAAGGAATCCATTCTCTTGCGCAAGACCCAAACATCTTCCAGACAAAAAGAGCATTAGCGACTAAAGCGTTGTTGATCACAACCTTTTTCCAAATTTGCAGATGAGGGGGCCAACAGGATGCCAATTGCCATATCATAATCATGGTTTCACAAGTATGACTAACAAGAAATGCAACAATCACCATATGCACATAGTCAACCACACAATCAACCAAATGCCCCCCTAAAAAGGTTTCAAATTTTACTGATTAAGCAAGAAATGAAGTAAGTCAAAGAACCAAATAGATTCAACCAGGTCACCGCACTCTAAAAAGACCAAGATTACCAAAGAAATCTGAAATTCCCAAATAATCACAGTCCAGTAAAAGAAAGCAACATCCTTGTTCCACAATTTCCACAAATCCGAACCCCAAGAACTCCCGATCACTAATTCCAAAAAATCAACACATCAACGGCTCATTCCGCTCACTTGCTAAGCAGATCCCAAGACAATTCTCAAATCACAGACATCACTCAAAAATAAATGCATAAATTTTACCGAAGCAAAAGTAAGAAGAACTCACAGGAGACTTGACAACAATGGCCTCGGCTCCGTGATCAGCAGCACCGACGCGAGGATCGGAGAAGCGGTGATATTCCGCTGGAGCAGCGAACGGCGGCTTCAAAGACGAGAAGGGTAGCTGCCGCCTCAGCGGCTGTTGCTGCGGCTGCTGCTGCATGATCTGCTCGAAAGGCGGCTGCGCCGACGGTGTTGGAGCTCTCGGGCCCGACATCGAGCGCCGAGAGATCGAGCTCGAGTGAGCTTTGCGGTTTGGGGTTTTGAAAAAGAGAGAGAGAAAGAAAAAATAAAACAATAAGAATTGAAGGGGATAGAGGGGAAATTGGATGGGAGGAGTTGGAGGGAAAATTGGGAGTGGTGAAGGAGGGATCTGGGGGTGTTTGGGGAGAAGGAAAATGGAAAAGCGGGAGAGAGAAAGAGAGCAGAAAACGAGGGAAACAAAGGGGCTGGAAGGAGGGAATTTGGTTCGGATATAGATGTGGAGGGAAGCACTTATAAATTTACTGGCAAAAGTTAATTGTTTTTCTTATTTTTTTAAAGGAAAACAAAAATATAAGTTATAAATTAATTATATAAACCAAGGAGAAACGAGTGTCGAGTGCGTGCCTACGTCTAACCGCTTGGTGTGGCCACGATCACATGCGCTCTGGTCTTCAACACTCTCCTAGTTTGCCTTTCACTAAAAATGTAGAATCTATCTAAAATGTTTTCTGACATCATTTTTCGGTGTATGATGGGCCGAAAATAATAGTTAACGGAAATCATTTTCAATTCGACCGTAAAAATTTTTTTAACTTTTGGAAACCGTAAATCGTTTTCTGAATTTAAACTATTCATTCTTGTAGGCACGTTTGTTGGAATCCTCCACTACTAGGCATTAGAGTTTATTGGTAGTCTGAATCTACTGCTGAAGGTTCCCGTTTACCAGATTCTGACTCCCGCAACCACCGCCAGAATCCAGCAACGTTCGGCCATCGTCACCGGATTCCGGCTATCAGATTTTGACAAAAACTAGCCAAAATTCGACAAGTTGCCTGAATCTAGCCAATACGGTCAGAGTCCGACAAATGGCCAAATTTTGGCCACTTTTACTGGTCTGATTCTGGCGAATCTGGTCGGAATCTAGCCAGTACGGTTGAATCCGGTTGTAATCCAACACAAATGGCTAAATTTCGGCCACATTTACGGGAATCCGGCCAATTCTAATTTTGGCGACTAGAATTTGGCCAAATTCGCCTGAATCTGATTGTTCTATGTTAGATTCCAGCCAAATTGGCCGAAATCCTGCACAAATGGCCGTTGGTGATTTTTCGTCGTTATGATTTTTTCTTACAAGACAAACACCGAAAAATATTTTTAGTAAAATCATTTTTTCTGAAAAATCATTTAGTCTAAAATATTTTACAACTGAAAATATTTTACGTCGAAACAAACACAGCATTAATAGAAAAATAATATGAGCTCATTTGTTAATGTTTTTTATGATTACTTTTTGTATTTTAGCCAAAAAAAAAAAAAAAAAATTAATAAACAACTCAATTCACTCAAAACACTTGAAATTATTTTTCCTTTTATCTTACATCACTACCGTCAAAAACTACTTGACAAATATATAAGTTAAGGTTAACGAATGAAATCCTGCGGTGGCCTTTCTCTTTGGAGAGATTGGAAAGGTTTAGATGCAGATAGATTTGAGTGCAGGGTATCGAAGCTCTTGAGGTGATTGGAGAAATAAGTTTTGGTTTTTCGCGGTGAGGACAAAGACAATTATGGGGGTTCGAATCGGCGATGCGCGCCTTTTGTTAAGGGGAAATTAAAGCGACGATTAATTGGCGCGTAGTTTATCGATTGTTTCGTCCGTCCCACCAACTACCCAGCCAAAAGCCCTAACCATGCAGTAACCAGCTCTTTCCCACCACCAGTAGAGTGACTACTCATTACGCGCCACTTTTTTAGGGCACCATGTGTTTAACACTTGCCAGGGCTCTCGTGGGCTGGGCTGGGCTTCTTACAGGCTGTGTCCACACAAGGAATATGGACTACACTTTGAAACCCAGCTTTTTCTTTTTTCGTTATTCAATGGATATGAAAAAATCCTATGTTGAACAAATCGGAAATTTTATAATAAAAAACAATTTGAAGATATGCACGCAGTTGAATAATAATCATGAATATAGTGTTAAGAGTATGAGAGTTTTCATATTAGGATTTATTTGTTTTCTTATGGATCAAATTATCATAATTGTTAGGGTTTGATTATCTTTCTTTATTTTTTCCACGTACCACAATTTTCTTATAAATTATAAGTTTTGCATTATAAACAAATATAGTGAATAAGAGCACAATAAACTAGACAATTTATAGTGGTAGATGTAGGAATCTAACATCAAACTACCTCGAATTCCTTTGTGTTCCTTTTCTCTACGCTTCTGCTATTTTCTTACTGATATTTTTTCATTTCATTACAAAACTTTCATTGGTATCCGAGCGCAAAACAATCTTTGAATGTTCATTTATTTTCTTACCGTGATTTTTTCTCTGATGGTGCTCGTTGGAGGTCTATCCATTGTCATCGAATACCGTAGCCTTCATCTGGTTTGTTATTCGCTTTATTGAACAGTTAGCGTGCGTGCATGATGGTATTAATAGTAGTGTGTTGGGAGCTAATTTTTTGTTCTTAGTCTATGAGGCACAAGCCTAAAGGCTAAGGATGTACAAGGGGAATGGTTATTAATTGTAAATAACCGATAATCGCTAATAACCGTCAACAACCATTAACTAGAAAAATCGAAAAACCGAATATAACCGCAACCGGATAACCGGTTATTGCAATTTAAAAAACTAGTTAATAACCGGGTAACCGCAACCGATTTTTATTATTATATATAATTATAATTTTATATATATTACCAAACCAAAAAAAAAAAAAAAAAAAAAAAAAAAAAAAAAAAAAAAAACTAAACTTCTCTTTAACCCTAATTAAGAAAATGGCAATTTTGGTTAAAAGGAAGGAGAGGCATCCCCTTAGCTTTTTCTTTTTCCTTTCATTTTTCATTTTTTCAAGTTTACAAATATTCCCTCTCTACAAAAGCTTTCACTCCTAAGTCACCGCATACCTTTGAATTATTCGGACACTCAAGAAGGAAATTCCACTTTATTAGTAGGGAATCCATCAAGCCCATTTCGCAAACATGGCTCAGCTAAATAACTTGAGTGAATGTTCAACTCGACCATGAAAGCAAGAATACAACATAAAACAAAATCACAGGGTAAATGATATAATATTCACCCAAACAACTCATCTCAACAAGTCAAATGTGCCAGTCCAGAAAAGCCTCCTACAATACCAAGGTCATCAACCAAAATCGCCATTTGATCATTAAGTAAGTACCATTTATGACACAACGCGTTTTAAAGCCGTGATGGTTATGAACTTATCAGAACTCCGCAGTTAAGCGTGCTTCTGCAAGAGCAATCCCAGGATGGGTAACCTCCTTGGAAGTCTAGTTTGGGGAGCCAAAAGCGGACAATATTGTGTCATTGGGGGTGGTCGTTACAAATGGTATCAGAGCCATTGCCCAGCCTGAGATGGTGGGAGCGTGCATAAGCCCAATGAGGGACGCCAGCGGGAACGCTGGGTCCAAAGAGTGGGTGATTGTGACGTCCCACATCGCCTGAGAATGAGGATGTGCTTATATGTATAAATGTACCATTTATGACACAACGCGTTTTAAAGCCGTGATGGTTATAAACCTATCAGAACTCCGCAGTTAAGCGTGCTTCTGCGAGAGCAATCCCAGGATGGGTGACCTCCTGAGAAGTCTGGTTTGGGGAGCCAAAAGTGAACAATATTGTGTCATTGGGGATGGGTCGTTACAGGTTGCTCTATTCTTATACCAAATCCACGGCTTCTTTTAGCACAACCTCCAAATCTTCCGCCTTGTTATCCATCTCAAACATCTTGTTTTACTGGTGCATCAGCAAATTGAAGTAGATATTAAAACTGGAAGGGGAGGCTAAACTGAAAAAAATTAGCTTTTTGCCCCCGCCCCGCACTCTTCCAGGTTTAGGAAATGACACCTGTAAACCACATAAAATTAGTGACATCCGTGCAGGGGTGGGTGATGCAAGGCGAGGGATGCAGGTTGGGTAAGGCGGGGCAAGTTTTTTTGGTGAAGAAGATGTTGTGTGTCGTTCCATCAACATAGGTGAAGAAGATGATCAAGAGCAGTGTTGTGTGCTCCGTGCGAGGTGAACACTGAAAAACAAGGGGAAGGGTTACATAGTAACACCAAAAAAGAAAATCTATGTAAGGTATGGATTCATTGCAAACAAAGAACAAAAAAATACAACCCAACAACAAAAAGCACCAAATAAAGTTCATATTCATCACCTACCAGAAACCAAAAACCCAGAAAGTAAAAGCACTAAAACAAAAAACCCAAAGGCAAAAACACCCAAAAAAGAGAAAATAATTCTCAGAACAGTAGAAAAAAATGGACAGATAGGTTGCTCTGTTCTTATACCAAATCCACGGCTTCTTTTAGCACAACCTCCAAATCTTCTGCCTTGTTATCCATCTCAAACATCTTGTTTTACTGGTGCATCAGCAAATTGAAGTAGATATTAAAACTGGAAGGGGAGGCTAAACTGAAGAGAAGACAAAAATGAAGAAGAAGTTGTGCGGCACTAGGTTTAAATAAAAGGGAAGAGTCTAGAATTTAGGTTTTTTTTTTTTTTTTTTTTTCTCTTACAAGGCAGGGCGGGTCTTAGGTTTATTTTAAACACCAACCCGCAACCCACCCCACCCCGCACGGGTTGGGCAAAATCCAACTCGTATCCGAATATAAAACACTGAAAACCGTCTTAAACTGGGTGGGGCGGGGCGGGGCTTACGGGTAGGGGCGGGTCTCGTGAGTCCTGCTCACTCTTACTTACTAGGGGTGTGCAAAACTCACCCGCACCCGCGAACCCGACCCGTCCCGACCCGCACCAACCCGCTCCGTCAATAACGGATGTAAGACATTTCTAAAAAAGTGCGGGCCCTAAATATGCCAACCCGTGATTTATGGGACGAGTTGCGGTATTAAATTTTTTCTCACCCGCACACTCGCCCCGCCCCGCAATCCCTTTATACTCGTACCATCAATTTTTTCCCAAAAAAATTATAAGAATCATGACTAGGGGTGTGCCTTTGATTTCATCAAATTTTCTCCAAAAAAATTATAAGAGTCACGAATTGCCCAAATTGTGTACCTTTGATTTCATTCAATTCTGCACTATCTATTTCATCTCTATTCTTATTCCGTTCTTATATACACTTTCATCTTTACATTCTCACATACCCATTCAATCTACAATCACATAAAAGAATAAAAAAGTTTTTTACAGTTAGGTTTGTTGGTAATTTTGGTTCTTTCTTCTTGTTATTGTTTGCTGCTGAGGTTGATTCAATTGAGATTTTCAAATTTTAAATTGGGTTAACAAGATTGTGAATTATTTTTCTAGTTTTGGGCCCATTAAAAAAAAAAAACCCGAACCCGCATGAACCCATCCCGATCCGCACTACCCAAGGCCCAGCGGGTTGACCATTCACTATGCGGGTTGCGAATCTTGAGTTTCAAACCCGTTCATTGCGGGGCAGGTTGTGGAAAACATGAAAATCCAGGCCCAATCCGGCCCTCGCCCACCCCTATTACTTACAAGAAAGGAACCTAGAAATGAAGGATGTTGCCGCAACAAGATCTGGAAACTTCCACAAAATCACATGTAACTTGAAAATGAGATCTCAATAGGCAAAACCATAAACCCACCAACAGAGATCTGACGCATGGGAGAGAGGGGAGCCAATGAGCAACCGAATGATCCTCAAAACTGGGTGGAGAGCTATAATGGCCCAAGAAAAATACTATTCATACTTACACTATCACCTCAAAATAATTAGTTAATTTGAAATTTCCTTAGAATCTCTTAAAAGAAACTCAGTTTCGCTTAGTAACTAAGCAATGTTGAGACTTAACACTCATAACTAATCTTTATAAACCACCAACTTTATGTGAATTACTCATCATCTTCTCAATGTAGGACAAAAGTGTTTCAAGAGTGGCAGCGTGTGGCTTACATGCGCGAAGGTGGAAAGGCTAGAGTGGAGCGGAACATGCCAAAGAGTGGGATGATGGGGTGCATGCACGGAGGAGAAGGCCGGATCGCAGCAGATCAGACTCCCAAGTTGCAGACAAACAAAAAAAGAAAGAGGAAAGAGGAAATAAGAAAAAAATATATGAGGGAGAAGAATAAGAAAAGAAGAAAAAAGAGGAAGGGGGAAGGATGAGGAACTCCTCCTTCCTCTTTCGTTGATTTTCATGGAATAAACTCAAAGATTTATGGAGAGAGAGAGATTCTCTTGAGCTCTCTGGAAGGGCTATTTCTTGAGTGGGTACCGACTTGAACGGGTCATAAATACCTCATCCAACTTCTAATCCAAAGGAAGTCAAAAACGAAAAATAATCTTTCGAGTCAATCGCCCCTAAGAGGTTTGTCAAGCCAAAGCGACACCAATGTCCTTGATGGAGGTGGTAACATGTAAAACAATGGTAACAACAATGACGGTAGTGGTGACATGATGACAATGGTGGAAACAATAACGATGGTGGTAACACGATAAGAATGGTGATGGTATGGGGATGATGAAGGTACTCAGGCGATTGATAGTGGAAGCATCACAATGACAATAAATGCAGTAATAGATGGTAGTGGGAACATGAAGACAATGATTTTTTTTTTTTTTGACATGTACATACAAGAGAGAAGATTCGAACTAGTGACCTCCGCTTCATGAGGCGTGATCCCCAGCCGATTGAACTACCTCTTGGGAGACATGAAGACAATGGCTATATTATGTGGTAGTGCTAGTAATGGCAGTGGTAGTAATAGCAGCGGTAACAATAGTAACAATGACAACAGTAACAACGATGGCAACTATAACAATAAGCAGATCATAATTTTTTACTATTGAGGTATGAAAATTGACATTTCCTTCAATGATTTAAACTAGAAATTTGAATGTTTGAAAGTCCCAAGTTCGACATGCTATTAAAAATTGAAAAGGATTATCTTACTAATCCAATAAGAAAAATTAATGGGAAATTCACAAATTTTGAATCCCATTTTAAAATTCCTCATTCAAACATAACATTATGGCTTATGTCCTCTTAGTTATTGAAGACATAGTGATTAAGGCCAACGAAAGCATACATGTTAGATCCAGCCTTAGTTCTTGCATCACAAGATGCTTAACAAAAAGAAAAGAAAAGAAAAAAAACTCTATAACTTACTCTTCTCAGTTTTTCTTTTCAACTATAGACCATTATTCTTGAATTCTATGTTTGTTAATTGTTCTTCAACTCTACATGTGTTATATCATTGTGCTTGGCAATCTCAAATTGGCAGGCCTTAAGATTCAAGAAGATCAAATACACACTTTTTTTTGGCTTTTTGGTATAGACTTCAATTATGAACATATTTTTCTCATAAAACAATGGGATAGAAGATCCTGTTGGGAGTTTATAATGCATTTAGACCAAACAAATTACATCGTTTCTAATTTTTGCAAAGCAGCATCCTAACTTAAGGCATATCTCGACCCCATTCAACAACCCAAGCAGCTAGTACTTGCTAGTAAACTAATATTTGGAACTGGTATGTTTTTAGCCAAAGAGTAAATGATTGTCTACTTGAACAAATGGGCCAGATCGGGATCATCCAAGTTCACATCCAACCATCCACTGAAGCGCATGTACTCTACATAATGTTCTGGTGGCTTCACAGCACGAGGGTTTCTTGGAGTAAAGCCATGAATCCTCTGAACATCCCGGGCAAGCCACCTCACATATGCATGATCCAGAGGAGGCACAACCTTCAATAGTATCTCTTCCCTTTCTTGTTGCTTCACAGGCTGATTTCCCATGCTAAGGCCCCGCTTCAAAAACAAGTAAATAAATCAATCAACAAGAGGCACATTCTATACATTAGCAAAAACAAGACTTGCATCCAGTGAAGGTTCTTTGCAACAATATCCTCCGACACCATTGCATGGATGTAGCCACTCGTGTGGATGCATCTATTCCTTTATTAAAATTGCTACATTGACAAGATTCTTGGGAGTAACAGGCTTACAGCTAAACATTTTGGTTGAGAAACATGAAGGAAGAAGAGAAAGATTATGGCAATCAACAGAAAAAGCATCCAGGATGAAGCTAAGGGTTTGAGACAGCAGTATGGAAAACAGAAATGATTTCAGCCATGCTCGGAGCACAAGAATCCTTCGACATTCTAAGATGTCACTGGCCACCCTTCATTGTAGTGAACAAATTATCATCTCATTCATTGGCACCCAAGTTTTTTTTTCTTTCCAAATGAGTAATTTCTCAAAGAAGCGAAGAGGGACAAAACCCAGTGTATAAGAGAAACACTCAATTAAGAACCCAAGATCTTAAATCTTATTCATTGGAAATCTATGAAAGCTAAAAAAGACTACCTATTAGAATGCACCTCTTTTTTATTTTTATTTTTAAGAACCCCTCCAAGACAGAGTCACTTCCTGTACCCACCCTTGTTAGGTAAACCTCGGACCCGTGTAAAGTGCCTCCTCCACACGGATCGGATAATACTCCGACTTCACTGGCGGGCTGGCCCCAAAGAATTATTTGCACCCAAAGGAATTCAAACCTCAAACTTCATAGGACTACAACAAAGACAAAGACCTTTACCACTTGAGCCAACCCCTGGGGGTTATTTGAATGCACTTGCAAAGCTTACAAAATGAAGTTGCACTAAAGCTTCACTTCCAGGAGATTTAACTTGATTATTTGATAAATGTGGAGAAATAAAATAAGATTCAAGGCATTGGCAGAATTACAGAACAGTGCCGGATAATGGCAAGGAGTTGGCAATATGAGACGACTAAAAAGACGGTTATATCAAGAATGACATTGAACACCTATTTTTCAAGCAAGGTTTCATATTTCTACAGGAGCTTTATTATCTATGTCTATGCAATGGGATAACAGTGGTACTGCCAGAATGCCATTCAAACTAAACCAAATCAAACTGAGCCCTAACCACCCCTATATATTTAGAAGTGAAAAGAGAGTGTTTCAATGGGAAAAAATACACATCCATTAGCTAGCTTAACACATCCATTAGCTTGACTTTAAAATGGATCAAATTATGTTAAACCACAATAAAATTCAAAATTTCAGTCCCCAAGTTAATTGCGGAGAAAACGAAGGAAAAAAGAAAAGAAAAGGAAAATCATTCATCAAAAAAAAGAGAAGGAAAATCCAAGGAAAAATAAATCGATAATGTTTAAAGTCTTGGAGCAAACAGAATTCCCAATTGGCCTAAACAACAGTAAGGGAATAACGGAAGTGAGCATCGTCAGCATTCGGATAATGAGGAAGAGCACTAACCTTGTAGTAGAATCAAGACTCTCGCTTCTTTTTTTATTTCCCTTCGGTTTTCTTGGCAACCAAACAGAGGGCTTTAGGAAGGCAAATTATAGAGAGAGACAAGAGCAAATTGAATACTCACAGACCGCTTATCAAATTGCGATAAGAAAATGGAACAGACAAGATTTCTGGGTTCGAGAAATGGTTCTATGGGCTGGCCCACATCCGGAGGTCTTGGATAAGTGACAGAGGCCCATCAGTCCGGCCCATTAACTTCCGGTTCGATTCAGGTAGCCCTTTTTATATAGCTCTTCAGCCTCTTCTCTTTCGCTATCTGTTCATAATTTGTTCGCGGTTTTACCCTTCAGTTTACAGAATTTGCCAATATTCGTCGATCTTGGTATGTCTTTTTTGGTCAGATTTATTATTTTACGAATTTACTGATTCATTGATCCTAGGCTTTCGCTCGTCGAGCTTCTCCTTTGAAGGTTTTGTTTAATTCTTGAATTTTTTCTATTCTTAGTAGAATTTCATATTTAATTGTCAATTGTTGAAATTGGCTAACCTGATCTTAGTAGAGATTTTTACATTGATTCAATAAGAGAAAACTTGGTTTGTGATAATGGTTTGAACAGATTTTTGGTTCAGTATTTGAGAGGAAGAGGAAGGAGAAAGTGAAATGAACAAGTTAGGGTTCGGGTTGAACCTGAGGCTGTCAGCGCAGAAGAAGAAGCAAGAGCCAACAAAGCCGCCCCGGCCGCCTCCTTTTGGATTTAATGATGAAGATGACGATGATGTGGAGAGGGATATTTCTCGGCAGGCTAGCAAGAACAAGTCTCTCAAGGATGTGAGTCAATGCCCATTTGGGTTTGATTTCTTTGTAATGTTGTTTTTATTGGCTCGACTTGTTTTTTGAATTTCTGCTTTTGAAGATTGAGGAGCAGCGGAAGAAAGCTTTGGAAGAGGACCCCACGGTGTTTGATTATGATGGAGTTTATGATGAAATGAAAGAGAAAGCTGTTCGGCCTCGAGTGCAAGACCGTGCAGAGAGAAAGGTAAGTCTTGTTCCTTCACTCTGTTTAAGTACTTTTGTAGAGCATAACTGAATGGTTTACGGCCAGAAGGTCTGGTAATCAATCAAGTAGCTAATCTCAAAACAGTAAAACCTTTAATTTTTGAAGAACAATATAATGATTGTCTTTGAAAGATTGTCAAAGTTTGAAGTCAAGCATCTTAAAATTGTGGTTGTATATTTTATGTTTTATGTGTGTTTGGTATGGCGGTTGTGGGGCGACAGAGATGTGAGTTTTTCGTATGATCTTTTTTTTTTTTTTTCATAAGTAAGCAGATTATCATTAAAAGTGAAAAGTACAACCCAGGTACACAAGAAGTATACAAGAAAAATGTCTAACTAGGATATTTCTTGTATGAACTGTATCAATCATATGAAAAATTTCCCCTCCCATCTTCACCCTCATTGAAAGGGCATCTTTATCTAATGATATTAGTCGAAAAAGAAAATAAAGTGGCATGCTCAACTATGTAGAATCAAAGCATAGCAGCAATGAAATTATGTTGATGCATTTTGATTTTCTTCCTTTACCTTCTTATGAAAGACAGTTAGAATTCGATATATTCTGAAGCTTGAGAGGCATCCTCCATTTTCATATATTTCGTGCCCAGTTTTTATACACTTCAATAGCAACAGGGCATGTAACCCTGCTTTGAACGTTTCATACATTTTTAGGAGGAACGTGGTACTTAATTAGCGAGTGCCACTGACCTGGGGAGGGAGGGAGGGAGGGAGGGAGGGAGAGAAGACATCTTTCTGAAGTTTGAAACTTTAAGCATCAATTTCTTTAACTAGGTTAAGGAACTGGGATTTTCTGGTTGAAATAATTGGGATGCTTAAAGTGTTAGCGGTTAGGATAGGTCTAAGGTACAAGTCTTGCCTATCCAATAAAATAAAATAAAAGGAAAATGGGCTTAAATCAGGCTTCCTCCATTCTGAATGATTGTTTTCTGCTGAGAGCTTGTTGAGCATCCAAGCTCTTCTGTTTACCACCACCGGATACTTCTTTTTCTGTTGGTAACCGAGGGTAAGTTTGATTCACTGAGGGTAGTTTACCACCACCAGTTTTGTTTCACTTCCTTGGTAACTGAGGGTAGTTTGATCTTAATGTTTCAACCTTGAAGAAAAAAAATAAAATTTGGTCATATGGTGGGTGAGTATGTTGAAACTATAGTTGTGTCAATTATCAAGCTTGGGAGTGTGAAAGCATAATATTTGTGTAAGATTGGCTATTCAAAATGAGCAATTACATAACACAATTCCCTCTCACAAAGAAGTTATGGACATTTCTTTTCGCACGAATATTAATTGCCCCAATATAGTTTATATTTAATGCACAAATCCATCATTTTGAATGAGGCCATTGAAGAAGTTTGATTGATCCATAATAATTGATGAGAGGCACCGGTTTAATATTGGTCTTCAATGAGTTCTAGCACTAATGATTATTATTTAGATTTAATAGAATCAGAGAAGGAAATGTCTTCGGACCAAATGACATTTCCTTCCCTCTAAAAGAACAGAGTTGAGCCCGAGATCATGGGCTCAATCATGAATAATCTATGGGTTCTGCTACTATAAAAAATAAATAAATAAAGATAACGTTTTGCTGAATTAAAAGTGATTTTTTTTGCATAATATGATCTAAGAAATCTTATAATGATTAGGAATATTCAAAAGCTAATTTATCATTATCAGCTTTTTAAAAGTAATGTGATGATTCTAAAATTCAACTTGTACCTAGTTATCCACCACTCTTGGAGAAATCCCACGACCTACCTACTTGTCTAAAAATTGAATTTGAGATAAGAAAATGAGATTTGCATAGTGAGTGAGACCTCTCTAGTGCCAATTTTTATTTTTTATTTTATTTTTATCAGTGTCCCACTGTTTTGTTTCACTTCTTTGGTAACTGAGGGTAGTTTGATCTTAATGTTTCGAACCTTGGTCTCATATGACTTGTGAATCTTATCATATATTTCATATGAAACCATGTTTTCTTTTTTAAAAAGTGAACAAACTTTATATTTGAGGTTTCAGTAGAAAAACTCTTTACCTCTTTACTTGTCTCAGCACTATGTGATCAAACACTCAAGAGATAATTTAGTCGGTGAACGGAATTTAGTTTCGTATACCAACATTTTGTTTCATATCTCAAAGAGCCTTTTCCGAATAAAGTTCTTTGTTTTTCTAATGTTAATGTTAAAACTTTAGTAGCTAAAAAAGCCAACATCTTTAAGTTACTAAATATGGATTTCAATTTTAGTTAGAAAACTTTTTTTTTAATAGGTAATCAGAGAAATTTTATAAAAAGCGTAGGCGCCCCTGTATACAAAAAGACACAAAAACAGAAAAAGCAAAGAAAAACAAGAAAAACCACCCGCAAAGACCCAACCACAACAGAAACCCCAAAACACCCCAGCAAAAATCAGCCCACAAACCCTAAGCAACATTATATCACAACAAGAGCCCTCTTGAAAAAGCAAAGAAAAACAAGAAAAACCACCCGCAAAGACCCAACCACAACAGAAACCCCAAAACACCCCAGCAAAAATCAGCCCACAAACCCTAAGCAACATTATATCACAACAAGAGCCCTCTTGCTTTTGCCCCAGGTAGAACCAAGACTCCTAGCATCAAAATTGATATCGCTTCTTTAGTTCTCTTTTCCCTTTAATCTTAGGAGTGGATTAGTTAGAAAACTTGGTAGTTAGTTATGGGCATACAACAATCTCTTTTTTCAGTGCTTTTGATCTTTTTTCTTCATTATTATTTTATATGTTGAGAAATTGGAGCATTTATTTTTTCTTACTTTTGAAAAAAAGAAATTGGAGCAATTATTTTTAAATTTCTTGTTCTTCGTAGATGTCGTTAAATGGTGGTTGTGCTTGCCAAAAAAAAAGGTGATTAAATAGTGGTTGTAACTGATCAACATGCTTGTTTCTGTTGCAGTCAAGATATATTGAGATTTTGAAAGAAAAAGCAAAAGAACGTGAGCAATACCGTGAGATAGTGTTTGAGCGAAAAATTGCTAAAGAGAGAAGCCAAGAGGACCATCTCTATGCAGACAAGGACAAATTTGTCACGCGTGCTTACAAAAATAAACTTGAAGAGCAAGCAAAGTGGCAGGAGGAAGAACGTTTGCGTGAACTTCGAGAAGCAAAGGAGGATGTATGTCTAACTTTTTCCCAGTCTTCTTGTGATCTAAGTTCAGTTCTGATTGACAATTATGATCATGTTGCTTTTTTTGTCGTACTTTTGCCTGTGATGAACTGAAGATTGCCAGTTTATATTACGCATCTAATTCTTGCATCCTCTTGTGAATTCCTGCTTTTTTTGTCTTACTTTTTTTCCATTATTTTTTTTGTTTTCTTTTTTCTTTTTTCTTTTTTTATTATTTTTTTTGGTTTTAGATTTTTTTTTTTTTGAATTCATAAGGACATTTTTATCTTATTAAAAAAAATTTAGGGTCATTTTTGTCTTTTTGTTGGTCTTATTGGGGGGGGGGATATTTCTTTTTTATTCTGTTTGCTGCACTTTGGCATTCTTCTTCTTTTTCTTTTTATTTTTTAATCATTTAGGCGGATGGCATACTGATGTTTTAATAGTTGGATTCCAATGTCATTTTGAGTGGGGAGACTAAAGGCACTTAATGCAACTTAACTTTATTTTTTGTCTTTATTCCTTGTCCGTAACTGTTAGGTATACACTATGCTCTAGGTTGCAATCAGGAAGAACATCAATGATATACTTCCCTTATGGCTGTTTGACTGCCTCTTGTTATGAATTAACAAGAGATTTTTTTTTCCAAAGTTTTGCGCGAATTTGGGATTTTCAAGCATCTAAACCCCAATATCAAATTCCATAGCAAAAAGTGTCATTCTACAATTCCACCAACATTCCATTGCAATACCACCATCATTATCCTTTAAACTGCCACCCAAGCAAGGCCGTAGATACCTCCCCATCCATAGCTAGGACTTCTAACACAGTATAGGCAGAGGCTGTGTGTACCCCTTGGAAGGTAAAGGGTAAACGGGAGATTCAAAACTTGGATTGCTTCATCAACTATGATGCAAATGGTGCATCCAATAGGCGGGGAAAAGGCAAATCTCAAGCTGTTTTGTGTTGAGGGCTTTGGGGGTTTTTTTTGGGGCTTTGCTGTTTTGTGGGGTTTGGGTTTGTTGGGTTTTGGGTTTTTGGGGCTTGGGTTTTCCGCTCGTTTGGGAGCCTCTTGTGTGTACTACTTGTGTATTCAGGGGCACCTTACATTGCCACTGCCATCATCTTCACAACCATCAACACCATCCCCATCTCCTTACAACCACCTTTGCCTTCACATTGCCATCATCATTGTTGTTGCAACTACTTTCACCATCCCCCACACCACCCTTGCCTTAATGCTACCACTACCATTGTTGCTGCCATCATGTCATCCTAGTGCCACTACTACCACCGTTGTCACCATTCTTATACTATCATCATTACTTCCTGCCGCCAACACTGTTGTGCTGCCATCACCGCCTTTACCTCTATCATAACCATTCTTTTTTCCATGCCATCGCTTGTGTTTTTGTTGTTATCATTGTTGTTGGTGTTGCCGCCATCACTATAATTAACACAATATCACCCTACACCACCATCATTAGGTCATTACCACCATAATAACTTCATCATTTTGACTACCATGATGCTCTACTTTCTTAATTTTTGAATATGCATATCCAAACTATAATTTTTTGAAGGGGATTGAAATTTCTATCAACTTAACTTTCATCATTTTGAAAATTCCCAGATTGTTTTCAAATTTTTTATCCAAGGACAACCTTAAGCTTTCATTTCTTTATGTCTGGACAATCTGGTTCATTTTTATTTATTTATTTATTTTTATGAATAATTCATATCTTTTTGAGAGAAAAAGGGTTAAACCCACGTACATGAAGAGTATACAATGTGGACTTAACCCTATAAGCTGCTACAATGTAAAAAGCTAATCAAATCAACCAAGTTTGTAGAGACAAAGTTAGGAACATTAACAAGAACCCAACCCAAGAGAGATCTCAAAAAGGGAGATTTTAGAAAGAGCACGTTTGTCTCACTATCATGTTTGTCTGGACACTCTGGTTCATTTGAAGATTCTTTGACTATAGGTCTCATTTTGTCATGCAAAATTGTTTCATTAGCCGCAGTTTCATTTCAAACTTGGTTTACTAATTTTATTCCCCCCCTCCCGGTTAAGGATATATTATTTCATGGAATTGGTAATTTATTCCTATATATTTTGAAAATCGGATATCATAGCTTTCTGTATATACATATGTCGTAGAGGGGCAGTGCTTTCAAATTTGTCTCACGTTATGCATTTGTGGTAGTGCTTGAAAGGATTAAGGCTGTCTAGGTCTTGTACTTGGAGTAATAAGATTTTCTGGAGGTGTTTACTTATCAAAAAAAAATATTTTCTGGAGGTGTTTGTAGATGCTTGTGGATTACCTTATGGAGGTTCATCACATCTTGTAAATATGTTCTGTTGAAAAGATGGTGGGCTGCCAAGGAAGTTTGGAACTCTTGTCTGATAAAAGAGAATGAGTGTATAATATGTAATTGGAATATTTTATTGCTGAGTTATTTGTGTTTCGATGGAGGAAAAGGGTATGTTTTTTGAGAGAACATGCGGCTAAATGTGGAGCTTTATGCCATTTATCTCCTTTATTTTTATGCAATTATCAATGCATGGTAGTAGTAGGTAGGATATTTCATGACCTCATTCATTTCTAAAATCAAGCATTCATTTTGTTCGGTTAAGTTTGATGCATCCAGCAAAAACCTCTTGGAAAAAGAAGGATTAAAATCAAAGTCATTCGAAAATATGGTCTACTTTTGGTGTGGAACGTAATTGGCACTCTTTATAGGCTAGTTTAGTTTAGTATTTTTTTTTTAAATATATATATAATATTATATTTTGTTAGTTACTTTAGTTATTTTGTAAGTTTCTTCTTGTGGGCAGTTTGTTGTGAGCAGTTTTGTTTGTTTCTGTGTATACTTTGGGTTTGAGGGTCTTAGGGTTGAGGGTTTATTTGGGTCTTTTTAGGTTTCTTCTTGTGGGCAATTTTGTTTGTTCTTGTGTATATTTCCTGTGTACGTAGGAGCGCCTTACATTTTTATAAAATTTATTACTTATCAAAAAAAAAAAAAAAAAGTAAGTTTACAAAAGTAGGGGTTATCTGGTAATTTTTTAGATTTACTAGAATGGGCTGTTCTAGAGGCCCATGAGTCTTGTTTCATGTTTTGGAGTCTTTTCCTTCTCTCTCTCTCTCTGTTTTTTTGGGTAGTTTCTTACTTGTTTTAATAGTTCTTTTTTATTTTTGTTTATGAATCTTAGTTTTTGTTGATAAATGATTGGGAATATTCATTGCACTAGGGGATCTTAATCCTATTTGTTAACTTTGTCCTTGGGGTGGTATATAATTCCTGAATGTTTTCAATTGTAAATGTCAAGGCATAGACTTATAGCGAACTATTATGAGATAAGAGCGTCTGTTTCGTTAGGTTCAGGGCATCGTCTAGACAGGCTAGGATTGGGTTGTGTGACATAATCAATGGGGAAGGCTCTGGGCAGTAAGCATGAAAGTGAGGGTGGTGCATGTCGGTGTTACCTTAATGTGGCAGGTTGATTTGGTTTAGTGGCTTCAGTTCCTATTGGCATGTTAACCTTATATGTGATCAAATCAGGTGGCTTTAGGCAGGTTGTTCTTGGTGTTTTTCTCAAACTCTTTGAACTCATACTGATAATTTACTTTTGGGCTGATTTATAGGTTACAAAGAAGAAGGACTTGAGCGATTTTTACTTCAACCTTGGAAAAAATGTCGCTTTTGGTGCGAATAAAGCTGAGTTGAGGAAACCCGAGAAGCAGGTTGAGTTAAGGAAGGCGGAGAGACAGCCTGAGTCAAGGGAGCTAGAGAAGCTTGAAGAAAAAGGCTCCACTGATACATCAGATAAAGGTCAGACATCGGATAACTCAAATCCACCTTTGGAGGTTTCAGGTGTGGAAGAAAAACATGGAGGTGAAACTTCCTCTCTGCCTAAGAGAAGCTTCATGTCCTCAGATCCAATGCCAGTTACCAACACTTCAGTTCAAGAAAAACCTTCAGGTGAACAGCCGCCATCAGATGAACAAGAAAAAACTTCAGGTGAACAGCCAAAGCATGACCATCATAAGAGAAGTGGGGATGCAGTGTCTGCAGCAAAAGAACGCTATTTGGCACGGAAGAGGACTAAAGAACAGTAAAAGCTCTCTCTATCTCTTTCTCTTTCTCTCTGAGCATGTCATGAGAGTTTTAAAATCCAAAAGAGAAGTTCTTCTCATTGTAATCTGTGTCTGTACATCTTGGCCTTCCCATTTAGGTTGGAGTCTAATAGTTTTATGATTGATTTGATCTCTCAAGTATCAGGTTCAGCAATCAAGAAGGAAGAACATGAAAAGCCAAGATCTTGATCTCTGATATTAATGTTAAACCCGATTGTATTTTTTTAGTCTAGGAAACATGTTGAAGCCAGTGACCTAAGATCCATCATGCTCATATTTAGAATGTTATTAAATTTTTAACCCGTGTGAAAGCCAAAAATAGTGTATATGTTTCCATTGGTCTTGATTTGATTCATGATCTCTGATATTAATGCTAAATCCTGAGGAATGCGTAATCAATGTTAAGTAATATCATTGAATTGACGCAATTCAGTTCCAAAAGAATTCAAATTACCTATTACATTATATTAAACACTCATCGGTTCAACTTGATTCTTATGATCCTAAAAAAAAAAAAAAAGAACGCTTTTGAATATAACTTAATCAATTTTTCAAATTCCTCAAAAATATGGAAGAATGATATATACAATTACATTGGTTCCGCTTGAAAATACCAAAAAAAAAAAAGTTTCACTTTTATATCACATGTATTATAAGCGAGTTGTGTTTTGTTGCTTATTTTAATGGGTCGTGTTAGAATTGTCTAGCGAGTTGACTTGACTTGATCTCGGTCCACCAACTCAGATTGTCAGTCTTAATTGCAATCTCAATTGTAGATCGGGGCAATTTTACAAAAATTAATTGCAATCTCAATTGTAGATCGGGGCAATTTTACAAAAATTAAAGCATTCGGAAAAATATTACAAATAATGTGGTAGTTAGATAAGATAAATGTAATTTATATATATAAAAAAAAAAAAGAAGATAAAATAAATGTAGTTTTCCCAAAAAAAAAAAAAAGAAAAAAAAGAAAAAAGAAAAAAGAAAAAAAAGAAAAAAAGGAATATCCTATGATATTATAGAAGAAAGAGAAATGATCTTCAACTCAGCGCCTCAGCTGAGATGTAATAGAAATTGAATTTTGATGGTGGAGAAAAAAGAAAAAATGAAAGTGACGTCGGTTCTCTTCAGTTTGGTCTTTGTATTCACACTCTTTCCCTCGCAGAAAACAGCCAAAAACCATCTGAAAGCAGTGAAGCTTACACAAATCAAATGGGATCTCAAAGGTACAAGAACGCTCTTCAGCTCCCGCAACTCTTGCGCCTGCTCGTGCGCCATGTCTCAACCCAAGAACAAATCCTCTCCACAAAACTCGTTATCTACTACGACCCCTCAGCGCAACTGTCTTACATGGAAATATCTCAGAAATTCTACGAAGCTATGAAAGCCTGCGCGTCCCTCAAGTCCACACCCATTGCCCAAAAACTCCATGCCAAGCTCATATCCACCGGACTGGATTCCTCCATTTTCCTCCAGAACCATCTCTTGCACTTGTACTTCAATTGCAATTTGATCGATGACGCTTCCCGGGTTTTTACCAATATTGAGCATTGTAATGTTTATAGTTGGAATACGATGATAAGTGGGTTGGTCGGGTCGGGTCGAATGAGTGAAGCAGAGAAGATGTTCGAGGAAATGCCTGAAAGAGATTCTGTTTCTTGGACTTCGATGATGTCGGGCTATTTCCATAATGGGCAAGCGAAAAATACTGTAAATATGTTTTCTTGGATGATACGGGATGGTAACTGTGTTGATGACCCATTTTCCTTTACTTGTGCAATGAAGGCTTGTGGTAGTCTCGGCTACATCAAGTTGGCTCTTCAATTGCACGGTCTTGTGGAGAAGTTTGATTTTGGAAGCAACATGTATATGGCTATTCAGAATTCGATAATGGATATGTATATTAAGTCTGGAAATGTGAGTCATGCAGAGAGAGTGTTTTTAAGAATCCCAGACCCGAGCTTGTTTTGTTGGAACAGTATGATCTATGGTTATTCTAAACTGTATGGGGTAGAAAGGGCTCTTGATTTGTTCAACCAAATGCCTGAACGTGACTGTGTGTCTTGGAACACGATGATTTCAATCTTATCTCAACATGGCTTTGGGGTTCAGAGCCTTAGTATGTTTGTTGAGATGTGGAATCAAGGTATTAGACCGAATTCCATGACATATGCCACTGTCCTAAGCGCATGCACTAGTATATATGATCTGGAATGGGGTGCCCATTTGCATACTCGGATTGTTCGCATGGAACCAGCTGTTGATGTTTCTGTGGGTGGTGGTCTGGTTGATATGTATGCAAAATGTGGATGCTTAGAATTTGCTAGGCGGGTATTCGAGAGCTTAATGGAACAAAATGCAGTCTCGTGGACTTCTTTAATCAGTGGATATGCACAGTTTGGGCTTGAAGAAGAAGCTTTGATACTGTTTAATCAAATGAGGGAGGCTCCTGTTGCCTTGGATGACTTTACTCTTGCAACGGTTCTTGGGGTTTGTTCTGGTCAGAAGTATGTTTCTATTGGGGAGCAGCTGCATGGATATACAATCAAGAGTGGAATGGATTACTCTGTTGCCGTAGGGAATGCTGTTGTTACAATGTATGCCAAGTGTGGAAATGCTCAGAAAGCAAACCATGCGTTTGAATTAATGCCAATTAGAGATATAATATCATGGACAGCGATGATCAGCACATTCTCTCAGATTGGTGATATTGAAAAAGCTCATAAATATTTTGATAAAATGCCAGAGCGGAATGTCATAACTTGGAATTCAATGTTAGGCACATATACACAACATGGCTTTTGGGAAGAAGGTCTCAAGTTGTATACTATAATGCAAAGGCAAGGGGTTAAGCCTGATTGGATCACATTTGCTATTTCAATTAGTGCCTGTGCTGATTTAGCAATATTAAAACTTGGTATCCAAATTGTAACTCAAGCTGAAAAATTAGGGTTTGGTTCTAATGTTTCAGTTGCAAATAGTGTTGTTACTATGTATTCCAGATCTGGACGAATTGAAGAAGCACAAAAAGTTTTTGACCTGATACATGAGAAAGATTTGATTTCGTGGAATGCAATTATGGCAGGATATGCTCAAAATGGTCTAGGTAGGAAAGTAATAGACATTTTTGAGAACATGCTGAAGATGAAGTACTCACCTGATCATATAAGCTATGTATCTGTTCTATCGGGTTGTAGCCATTCGGGGCTTGTAACAGAAGGAAAGCATTACTTTTATTCCATGACTAAAGATTTTGGCATCTCTCCAACATCTGAGCATTTTGCTTGTATGGTGGATATGCTTGGTCGGGCTGGATTACTGGAGGAGGCCAACAAATTGATTAATGAGATGCCTTTTAAGCCAAATATTGCTATTTGGGGGGCTCTGCTAGGTGCTTGTCGGACCCATCGTGACTCAGAATTAGCAGAATTTGCAGTGAGGAATTTGCTTGAGTTAGAGGTGGAAGACTCTGGTAGTTACATCCTTCTAGCAAATATGTATTTAGATTCTGGAAAATTGGAAGGTGTTGCAGATGTGAGAAAACTGATGAGAGAGAAAGGAATCCATAAGATTCCTGGTTGTAGCTGGATAGAGGTTGAAAACAGGGTACATGTGTTCACTGTAGATGACACTAATCACCCGCAAATCAAGGACATTTACAGAATGTTGGAGGAGATCATGAAGAAGATAGAAGATACAGGAAGCTACATTAATGCATTTAGCTCTCTTCGTTGTCAGGGTTACCACAGTGAGAAGCTTGCTGTGGCTTTTGGCTTGATTAGCCTGCCTAATTGGATGCCTATCCAAGTAATGAAGAATCTTCGAGTTTGCAATGATTGTCACTTGATAATAAAGCTGATTTCTCGTGTTACCTCAAGGGAACTTATAGTGCGAGATGGATACCGATTTCATCATTTCAAGAATGGATTTTGCTCTTGTGGAGATTACTGGTAATCTGGAGGTACGGAATTTTTGTATCTATTACTATCATGGATATAGATTTACTAAGATAACCATCGAGGATCATATAATTTGTACTAAAAGAATATGTGTATAGCAAAATCAATTAATTTTGAGTTGGATATATTGTTTTTGTAGTATTATTTCCTTTATTCATTTATATGATCCTCGATGGTTATCTTAGTACTTATGAAACTCCATCCAAATCAAAGTAATGGAAACTGAGGAACTATATTTGCTAGTATGAAAATGCTGAGATGAAGTTACTTACAGCAGCACAAGCAATCCTCTTTCTGCACTTTCTACATCTTGTTTCCTTTTTATGTTCCCCCGCCTAGAAGCTGGACTGAAATAAATTGCAATAATTAATTTATTCTAGATATCTGAAGCAAACTGGAAAGACCCTTTTGCTTAGCAAACTTTATATATGTATTTTTTTATTGGTTTGAGCAACGTGTTGGCGGTTACTCATAAGTAGATGCCCCATAATGGATCTTGCCCCTCGAATTCCGTATGTTAGTTAGAAGGGTAATTTTTTCAATTTCACTTATTTTAATAAGGCGCTTATGCTTAAGAGTTGGTTTGGTAAGTTAAAAGTAGAATATTGTTCCTGATTTTTACATCTGCTTGATTTTCTCTCTGTTTTGTTTTGTAAAAAAAAAAAAAAAAAAAAAAAAAAAAATTCATTTAGGGAAATTCAGGGAAGAAGCAACCAATAAGCTCTCTAGCCCTCAAGCTCTGCTCTCCATACGCTTCTTGGTTTTCATCATGATGTTCGTGAAAGAAATGTCTGTCCAGGTGGAAAGAACACAACTCTGAAGAATGTAAGTTAACCCTAAAAGAAGTAGTTCTTCTTTGTGTTTGATTTCTTTGTAAGATATTTGGTTTATGCATCTTATTTTCCTGTTTCAAGATTGAGGTGTAGCATAAGAAAGCCCTGGAAGAGGATCCTGAGTTTATGATTAAATGAAAGGGAAAGCTCTTCATCCTCTGAGCACAAGATCATGAAGAGAGAAAGGTATCTTGATCCTTTTTTTTTTACATGCATTTAAAAGAAGCACACTTAGATGGCTCCTGAGAGCACTTAAGGAAAATATTTGCTCATTAATCAAGTGGCTAATCTTAAAACAGTTGTCAATTGGAGGTTATCAACAAAGTAAAAAACTTTGATTCGAATAATGGTAATATGATGTTTACTGAAGAACATTAAATTAAGGATAAATTACACTTTATCTCCCTAAACTACCACCCCAGTTGCAATTACACCCCCAAACAACTCGGTGCAGTTTGCCCCTACAAACTACCATTTTGGTAAGAGTGGGTCCCAGGGTTTGTTTGGGGCGTCAACTTTGGATGGAATATGTCAACAAGTGCAAGTCATGTAACACTGAGCCCTATGAAATGATAGAAATGTCCCCGGTTTGATAGTAATTGTGTAATGGAGCTGTTTGGTAAGTAATTGTGTAATAAAATATTTATTTGAACAGTAGTAAAAAGTGATTGATGTGATGTAAAAAGTATAAAAAAGTGATTGAATAATAATAAAAAATTATTGATGTGATGTAAAAAGTATAAAAAAGTTAAGAATGTTTTTGATTTGATTTTTTTGGGAGAAGAGAAATGGGAATTGAAAATTTTACATTAGGTTGCCAAACAGCTCCACGTGTAAATTTTATAAATCCATTGACCATCCTAAACGTTTAAATTTTTTATTGCTTGCCGAAATTATCCCCATGTATCGGATGGGAAATGACTAAAACGCCTTGCATTATTGTTTAGGTTTTCAAGTCAACATTTTTTTAGCACCGTTAATGAAGGGCCGCGTGAAATGACCAAAAGGGCCCCGTCGATTCACATAAAAGGATGTATGTAGCCTTAAATTTGTCTTGATGGACTAAAATGCCTGTGACTCTGCACCAAAAATTATAGTAAAACAGTGTCTTTTCACAGTCTTCATCCTTCATTGAACCACAGTCTTCATCCTTCCTTGGTCTGAAACTCTTAGTCTTGGTTGAGCTACTTCACATCTCGATTGTCGAAGCTCCATTGTTGTTTTCCTTTCGTTTTGAGTATCCTCATCTCAGATCCTTTTCTCAAGAGTATTGCATGGATTTTCGAAGGGATAGGTGTTTTTTTTTTTTTTTTTTTAAATGTTGTTTGCGTACTCAACAATAAAAAACTCATCGTTTGGTGCATCTTTAGCTATATTGTTGACCTTTTTTTGTGGCTTTGTTTTGGAAGGTTTGTGTTGACGGAGCCAGTTATATAGAGGGACAAGAGTTGTTGACGAGGTTTGATGTTCTTTTCCTATGGTTGACTGTTTACTCTGATTGTTCTTTGTCTGGTTTTATTTCTTTGATGCTAGTGGTCCGGTTTTTGGGAGCGAAAAAGGTAGATGAGCAACCTTTGTGTGTTTGTCAAATGGGTGAAAAAGAAATTGTACTTTATTGAGTGTGCTACATGTGTTTGGTTGTCCGACCTTTGACAAGCCAAACACACACTGGTAGTGGTCCCCAATTGTGTGTCTGATAGTGCAACTCACCCGACACTTATCAATTTTTTATTCCAAGTGCTTTGTTTGATGATTTTGAAATGGCGTCTTGGTCATGTGGGTGTGTTTTTTCAAAAAGCAAATTGTCTGAATGTGTTTTTACATGTTACTAGTTCTGAAAATTACGTGTATGGTCTGATACTGTTTGCATTTGTTCATGCATTAGGGTTTACGTACATAATGATAGTGTTTAAGGTTAACTTTGGGGGAAGGTTTAGGAGGATCCCTGAAACCATGTATATAGCTGGGGATAAAAGGGTGCATAATGAGCCATATGACATGGATCAGTTATCATATTTTTGAGATGGAACATATTCTAGAGAATTACAGGTACAAGCCTGGGGATTTGATGTACTATAGACAGCCTGTGAAAAATCTTGATGAGAGGTTAGTTTTAATATCATCTGATATGGATGTCCTTCAGATGCTAGATGAGCACATTGGCCATAACGTGGTAGAAGTCTACTTGTGACCTCAGGAACAAGACCTCAGTGATCTCCATGGTGCTACTCACTACCAATCCCAAATAATAGCTTCCTTTCGGCTTGGGAGATATGCAAAATTCTGGTGCATGGTATACATCGGTACTCCAGTACATTTCTCCCTCTGAGTCAGAATAAATATGTTTTCGAACCCTTTCTTTAAAATTAAAAGTACATGTTGATTATACATGTACTAGTTCTAATTGTTCTGATTGTACATATTGATTATTTTGGACTAAGAGAACTTTTTGGTGGAATAGTCACATTGTGTATAATATCTTCACAATAGTTACATACAAGTCTATATAACAAAGAAAAGCGGGATGCCCATGGCGTGGACATGTGGGATGAACTAAATCTTCATTGAATCTTATTTTTCCATTAGAAGGGGCTTGTACATATTCTGCAGTACCCTCTGTGAATACTATGCCGTTATGAAACCAGTCAAACCATTCGCAAGGAAGGTTGAACTCTTTTTCTTTCCCGCTAGCCAATGAGAATAAGAGGATAGGATCTTCTTTGAGCTTTATTTTATTAATATCCCATTTCCTTGGATTATTTAAGGGATGCATCTATCAAAAATTCAGTGTGAAATTTGAATGAGATAAATTGTTTCAAATTCACATTAATAATTTCAATTGTTAATTGAGATTACACAAAATCGGAGCTCGAAAGGGATATAGATTAAAAGTATTATAACAAGGTTACTATGTTAATTTTTTGCAGGATTCAGGCAACTGGCTAGTATTAGACTCAATTTTTCAAATGAATGATTTGAAGACATATTGATTCTAACAACTGATTGCAGAGTTGATCATTTGGACATTTCAATTCGAATATGTGGATCTCAGACCTATGATTTTCCTCTTCCTCACATCGATGTTCTAGTGGACAACACCCTTGCACAAGGTTCATCCACGGAGGGTGAGTCAGAGCCTAATATTAGACCGATAGTCGTAGTCGATGGATTAGCTAGAAGGAAATGGAAATTGAGAGGTGTACTTCCCTTTGTTAGTGAGGAGTCCAATGGTGATAGTGAGGGCCTTAGGTGTGATCCAAAAACATCTTTAATTGTAGTAGTAGTGACGATGATGTGTTTGATGATCACGGGCCACTTTATGGTTATACTCCACAGAAAGGGTCGTGGAATTACTTTCAGGGTGATGGTGAGGGTGATGGGCAAGGTGATAGTGATGGTGAGGGGCACGGTGGAAGTGGGGATAATGGTGAGGGTGAATGCAACAGGGACACCGAAAGAAGTGATGTATTGTTTTGAAATACTTCAGTTCCTTCATTCTCAGAGTTGGCCAAAACCCATCAGCTGTGATCAAAGCAATTTCCTTAGCTACAACATAGGAAGCAAAGTCGAAAATGCCAAGACGTGCTCTATTAAGGCATAGTTAATTGGTAAAGCAGTAACTGCCTTGTACTAAGGCAGTTCCTCTGTGTCCAGTGAGCTTGAAAGTAAATTACAGTAAAAAGAGCAAACATTTTGGTGCTAACCGCTAAGAACTTACTTTCAGCCAAAAAGAAATAAGCATCCGACGATCACGTCACCAATTATTTTACATGCATGAAGGGCCTTTCCGGAAATGAGATCAGTTACAAATGTAGCAACTTAGACATGTCATAGCACATGAGTCTCAGTCAAAGAAACTTGAAATCAGAAAAGGTATATGTTACAAAGCACTTGATTAGCACATGTAATGACCCCCGCATCGTTGGAAGAATGTCAGAAAAATGTACATTCAGTGGCTGCCCCTTTCCTCTACAGAAGAATGTTGGCTTCTGCCACGGCACTGCACAGAGCTGGTAGCAGAACTGGGTTTCAAAGAGGAAGTAGGAGAAACTGTTGCACCGTGCTGTCCCCTCCCTTGATGACTAGGATCCCTGAAATTTAGTCTCTGCTGCAGCACATTGTTTGTGCCAGATGTTTCACCATTTCTAGACGGCCAAATATTGTTGTTCATCGACTGAGCTCCTCCATGAGGCTTGACCTGTTCATTTAGGTCACAACTTGATGTAACAAGACTGCTGTAACACTTTCTAGCATCCCAACTTGACAATGAACTCTTCTGTTCGGCAAAAGAAGAGCTAGGTAATATGACTCTTTCTCTACTCTCAATATGTTTGTTTATATTGGAAGTATCATTCACTTTTCCTCTACCAGCACCCCACCCAACACCAGCACCTTTATATATCACCTCAGAAGATGAATCTGTAGTAAATCTACTCTGATAGCCTTCATGTATCATCTTAGGGGAGATGCTTGAAGCAGAATCCGTGCTACTATATGCTTTTCTACATCGTTCGTACTGCAATCTGCAACTCTCATCCCAATCACCCTATTGCATCAACCAAATATAGGAACAAATTGAATCCTGCAAGCAAGAACTGAGATATCATACCTGTTGGAGGGTTTGCTACCATAGTATTCATGCCAGAGTTTTGTTTCCTTAATATCCTCTTCGGTAATACTCTGCATACATAATATTGTGGTTTTACAGTGAATGGTTTGTCTTTTTTTTTTTTGGTAGAAATCAAAAGAACATATTTGTATAAAAAAAAAAAATTAAGTACCTTAATTGGAAGGGTAACACCATCAACTAAGCTGGGAATATGTACATCATCACGCATCTCAAAAGACACACATCTGCAACATCAATGTAAGTGATATCAGAGGATACATGAAAAAGGAAAACAAGACTGGAAAAATGTGTTTTTAATGTTGTTTCCTTACAATACATAGTTCTCTTCAATGCTGTTATGGACTTCCCTGTGAACTATTTCAGTATCCTCGTTAGGAAGATGAATATGACCGTAAATACCATCACTGACATGTAAAAGAAGAAAATAAAAGAAAAAAGTTAATTGATCAGTTTATTCAGCGGGAAATTGATGCAGGAGCATATTCTGAATCAGCAACTGAGTTTGTCAAATACTGAATTAATGGCATTAAAATATCTTAATAAAGAAGATAATAAAGAAAATCTTCACAAGAATGGAAAGAATCGTGCATAATATTTTAGGATTATTTTAGAATAATATCTTTTAACTATTTTTTTATTTCTTTCTTTATTTCTAAGTATTTTGCTATACTTAGCCTATATAAAGGCACATATTATTATTTTAGAATTCAGTTTTGGAGTACCAATTAAATTTCAGTCTTTCAGAGTTATTTCTCTGTTCGAATATTTTGGCAAATAGGGTCTTTCTCTTTCATATTTGTTATTTTATCTCTTCTTGAATTCCCTTTTCAATATTTAATTCTTAGCTTCTACTACTATCCTTCGCTGTCAGAACAAGCTAGCACAAGAATCCACCCACCTCATACTGGTATCGATCTCAACCACTTCATTTTCATTTGGGGAAAGTGACAAAATTTGCGATGCCAACTTGTGTGTGCTACTCACATATAACTGATCAACATTGTTTCTGTTCCTCAATGCTTCATCCTCCTATTAAATAAAGTTAGAAAAACGCTTTGAATCTCTATATAACATAAAGTTTGAAAAATTAAGAAGGATAAAGTGTAATACCAGTAGATCACTCTCTAATTCTTTGGTTTCAGATATAAGGCGTTCTTCCTCTACAAATGGGAGCTTGGAGATACCCTTAATGAGAAACAGAAAATAGAACATATATATCATCACTTCACCATATATATGGATTATGGAATGTGTAAAATCAAGTAGTTGCAGGTGTCTTTTTAAGACATTATAAACAAAAATATAAGAAATATAAGCAGACCTGCCACCAAAAACGTTTTCCATCCAGATCGATATCATAATCTAAGCATAAAAGAAAGATCAGTGTCAGCTTTTTATATCAAATTCATTGGTTTTAAACCCTAAATTCTAAAAAATCAGAGTTTACCAGTAGGATAAAAATCAATAAGTTTGAACTCTTTATCTGTCATCAGAGCCTGGTAAACTTTGGGAAGCACATGAGCACTACACACACACACATATATATATATATATAGGAGCACATTAATTCAATTCATTTAATTTACCTATATATTTATGATAAATTAATACAGCACAAACGACATACAACATGCATGAAAGTCTGATACCTCTTTAGGGGTAGTACAGCCAATAGGTAATCAAATGGTTTTAATGGGGAACCCTTTTGGAACTCTACTTTGACCTGAGCAAGGCCCTTCAAATCTGACGCAAATGGTGAATAGTGGTATGGGTAAAACCTGTAGCATAATTCATTACATTATTAACAAGCATTGTAATTGGGGGGGAGGACTTCATTTTATACAGCTTGTCTTACCATGACCATGATGGGACTCCTGAAAAATAATACAGAAGAACCCACAATAGTCCTTCAGTGTACTTCTTTACCTTCAAGAAATCAAGCAGTAGAAGTTACAACTTTATGAGCACTGTAACGATCCACCCCCAATGACACAATACTGTCCGCTTTTGGCTCCCCATACCAGACTTCCCAGGTGGTCACCCATCCTGGGATTGCTCTCGCAGCGGCTCGCTTAACTGCGGAGTTCTGATAGGTTCATTGCCATCACGGTTTTAAAACGCGTTGTGTCATAAAGGGTGCATTTATACATATAAGCACATCCTCATTCCCAGGCGATGTGAGACGTCACAATCACCCCCTCTTTGGACCCAGCGTCCCCGCTGGCGTCCCTCATTGGGCTTGTGCACACTCCCACCATCTCAGGCTGGGCAATGGCTCTGATACCATTTGTAACGATCCACCCCCAATAACACAATACTGTCCGCTTTTGGCTCCCCATACCAGACTTCCCAGGTGGTCACCCATCCTGGGATTGCTCTCGCAGCGGCTCGCTTAACTGCGGAGTTCTGATAGGTTCATTGCCATCACGGCTTTAAAACGCGTTGTGTCATAAATGGTGCATTTATACATATAAGCACATCCTCATCCCCAGGCGATGTGAGACGTCACAAGCACAATTTTCAGCTTACACTCCTTTCAAAAAAAAAAAAAAAATCAGCTTACACTTAAATCACTAATACACAATCAGTTTAAAATTAAGTAGGGGTTTTTAATAAAAGCTCACAATTTCTTTTCTTAGGCTTTCAATATCCCTCCAGGTTTTTGCAGAAAATTTCTCTTTGTAGTATCTTTCTTTCCAGCCAGCAGTCCCCAATCTCACCTGTGTATGGGATTAACTTAAACCATTAGGCATTTCTAAGAGCAGACATGTATAAGTCTGCTAAAGAGAACTCTCTAGGAACAAGAAAAAATTTTAGAAGACAGTGATTCATACTTTGTCTACCCAATGACCATTCTTAAATAGGTCACTATGGCTAGAGTTCTCGCGAAGATTATAATTGGACTTTTCTATCAACTCTTTTCTATCTTTATCAATCTGCAACACCAAGAATGAAAGTAAGAAACTAATGTAAACCAAAAGGTAACCCATAATGGAGAACCAAAAGTATTTTTTCAGTACATATAAACAAATGGGACGTCTTTTTTTTAAAGAAGATATATATACATGATTCAGAGAAAAATATAAGAAACTATAAGTAACATTTGAACAAGTCCTAGTTTCATTTAAGACGCAAAATATCAGATCCCAACTTTGGGTACTCTTCAATAAAGAAACTGCCATTATTCAATTCAAAAGCAGAAGAATAAGTATAACCAAATCAGAACTACGGAGTTTCTTTTTCTATTTTGAAAATCATGACTTACTTCAGAAATATCGACACTCTTATTCTCACTTGATACTGTACTACTTTCTGCTGAATCTTTGGAAGTAGGAGCTTTCTCACTGGATAATGCATGACCTTCATATTCATCTTGCTGGAAAAGGCATTGGTTTTGGAGTAGAATGCATGATCCGTTAGTGATGATAGAAATTTAATTGAAAAATAAAAAATAAAAAAAATGACTCACTTTATCTGAATAATTGCAAAGTTGTCTAAGTTTATGCTCGCGAATTTCTGTTCTTTTCTTGAAAATTTTCTCTTCATTTGAGCCAACCAAAAGAATGAACTTCTCGACTCTGGATAGGTTTATACGTCCTTTTCTTTTATCTTCAGAAAGCTTTTGTACATGGAAATGGGAAAAGATTTAAGGTTAACAATTGCAACCAGAAATTGAAAGAAGCTACAATTAATATGAGAGTTATATGTTACCCTGCTCATGTCGACTAGATAGCCACCAAGGTTCTTGAACTCCTCCTTGTAAACAGTCATCAATAGATCAATAGCACCCTATAATTAAGGATTGTTACAAATAATCTCACCATTAAATTTAGTAATCCAAAATATGTCTATACTAAATATAATATAAAACAGAATTACAAAACCAAATTAAATTAAGGCCCATGTATCACTCAAATTAGCTCTTCTTCTAAGACATCTATATTTTACTTCTTTTATATAATCCTTTACTTTATGCATAGCATCAATGAGTAATGACATTAATAATATAATTAATTTTCATATCACAATTATCAATTTGCTCTATTTGTCTTCACTTCAAAACTAGTTGTCCCCATGAATCTCAAGGGGTGTCTGCTGGTGCAAATTAAAAAGGCTACTAGACCTCATGAACTTCTAATGAAGGCATGCGGGGTAGGAAATCATTGCCCGCAAAAAAGCACAAGAAAATGAAGTCATCAACTATCCGCTCAAGATCTATCTTCAGATTGAGTGGAGGTTCAGAGATTTTCATGTCAAGCTCCAAATATTCCCGCAGAATCCATACATGTACAAACTGCAAACGGAACAGATAGAAACAAAAATGCATGTATTAAGGGGATATATATATATATATAAAAGCTTTCAGCTGAAGTCACGGATGGTAAGGTGAATCATGCATATATACCTCATAAGGCTTTTTAAACCATGCCCTTTGCCTTTGCTGCACTGAACTTTCATCGATTTGTGGAGGCTCCTGTAATATTCCAGATAGGAAGAAGTGAATATTAAGAATACATGCATAATGATACCATAATTACCACTCTCTAACTCGACCCCTTCTGGTGCGCTTAATGTCACCAATGGCATCATGTACGGTTCCTTGAAACTAATCCGTCATTTGGTCACAAAACAAAGTAGCAAACTTGGCATGGGGACATGACCAAATATGTCACAAAAGTTTGATACATGTTACAATAATTGCAAATACAGGCCAAACATGCTCATATAGATGAGAATTAAGGCCCCAAGTTTGTAACATCTCAGTCTTGTAACCCATGCATACGACATATATATCATTAAGGGATAGTATATTTGAATTTACAACAATTAGTCAAATTTACCTCTCTCAAAATGGAAAAATGAACTTCATGTGTTGCTAAAGCAAGCATTATCAGATCAGCGTCCTGCATGCAATATCATATGATAAATACCATTCATTTAACCTCAAAATTAAGTGATGAAAAGAAAAGCGCAGGGTACAAGAGGTGATCAGAAGCAAGCAGAGTTCTTACATATTTCTCAATGACAATATATACAAACAACAGAAGCAAGCAGAGTTCGATCTTATACCAGACCATAGACGCAGTGCCTCGTATTTGGATTATACCCAGTACTACAGTTTCGTTGTTGGCGAATAAAAGACATTATCTTATGTTCGCCCTCACCAGGAACATTGGCATCAGAAATAATAACCTATTTCAATGATCAAATAAAGAATCACAGGACAAGAATCATACATTATATGAGTGAGTTCTTAAACAAGTTGCATTTGAGTGTAACATGTGCAGCAGTACTACTCGGAAGTATGTTTCTAGTATCTTCTCTTATATGATGGTTTTAACGACGTTAATTCTCAAAAGGCAGGCAGATATAGACCATACCTTGATGTCCCTCCAGCCTGGATCATTGTTTATACATGAAATAACATAGCTTCTGAGGGCCTTTGACAATTTGTACATAAATTCTGTGCCTGGAGTGATCATATTGGGATCTGAAACTTCAGATTCGCGTTTATGAAGAAAAACCAGTCCTTCCATTTCAAAGTACTGTCGTATTAGCCTCTCATAATTGGCTTCCTTAGCTTCCTATATAGTAGACAACATGCAGGAAGATGAAAGAAAAAAACAATCATCTATCAAGCAGGAAGCAGAAATCTATATTCAGACAGACTCAAGATGAGAAAACTCACAGATTTTTCCATGGACTTAGCAGTCCCAAAACGTCCAGCTCGTACTTGATTCATTTTGGCCCATGGAGCAACTCCATCTACGTTTAAGGAAAATTTGATCAGTACGTGAAGTTAAAGGCAAATTAAGCATTTCCTGAGATTCAAACCAAAAAAAATTAAACAGACACATCTATTTTAACACACTCTCTCCCTCAAGTGTAGACTTAAACTCCATTTTAATAGGTGAAGCTCAACAAGTAGAATATTTAATTAAAATCGAAGGTAAATGAAGAAGACAGGATTTGAACTCAGGATCCCTGTTCTGATACTATGTTATATATATCACCATTTGTCCTAAAAGCCTAAAGCTTAAGCTAATATGAAGAAATAAATTTAATCATTTAATCAATAGTTTAACAGTACACACGTTTAGGCTGTCAACCCAATTAGTCTAGGTAAGAGAGATATATAATAGTTAACAAAATTTTCCAGCCCAAATGGTAAGATAAATATCTACAATCAAGCATACAGCAGCTAATTAAGCACATGTATTTCTAGCCAACATATATAACCAAAAAGAACGATTAATACCAATATGCCTTATTGCTAATATATTGTCTATATATATATATATATAGGGAAAAATATATATTAACCCCCCAAACTACCACCCTTTATCTGGATGGCCCCCCAAACTACCAATGCTTAGATTCTAGCCCCCAAACTACCACTTTTTGATTTTTTGGCCCCATCCATCCATTTATGCCGTCAATTCTAAACAGAATTCCAAAAATACCTCTCTTATACTTTGAAATTCTTACGATTAAGGGAGGGGTATTTTCGGGTTTTTGGCCAATTTCTGTTAGAATTAATGGTATAAATAGACGGATGGGCCAAAAAATCAGAAAGTGGTAGTTTGGAGGGGTCGGAGTGCAAGTGTTGGTAGTTCGAGGTGCCATCCGGAGAAAGGGTAGTAGTTTGGGGCTAATATATATTTTTCCCTATATATATATATATATATATATATTAAAGGAACATGTTGAAGTTGAAGGACGGTCTCACCCATCGCCATATAAAGTAACTTCCGTGGCCTTACGATACTGAAAAGGTTGCCAACGTATTCAAAGATATTATTGAATACATCTTCGAACGTTTTTGGACGGCGAGGCTGATGAACAAAATAAGACAACAAAACAAACAAGTTATTTACTAGAAAGAACCAAAAAATAATAATAAAAAAAAATCAGAAATAAGGTGCTTCTAAATTAAACATTACAAAAACAATTATGATTAAAAGATTTTAGACTAGCTGAAGTACTTTTTTGGAACAATCTTTGGGTTTGTAAAATATTGGTCCTCATTTAAAATAAAGAAAAATTTAGACCAAGAAAAGGTGCAATTAATTAAATTAAAGATGTGAATATATATATATATATAACCATCAAGTACAATTAATACAGAAAAACCGCCAAAAAAGAACGAACATGATCATCGGGGTGGAAGCAGGGGTGGATAATCCCATTCAAATCGAGGTAGAGATTATCAAACTCTATGCCATTAGGGTTTGGCAAGGAGGTGTTGATGCACTCTCCTTCATCTTCAGTAGCTTTAACCACAACGTTTGGGTACTTGATTATCAACCACCGATAGAACGACGGCACACCCATCTGAGTTTTCTCTCTCTCTCTCTCTCTCGGATTAGCCCATATGGTTCTATTTTCTTCTCTTTGCTTCGAATTATGGCAAAGAGAGCGAGCATCTCCGGCAAATGAAATACACCTGACAAAAGTCAATTATTTTTGCTTTTTCTACACAGTCGTAAATTTTCTATTTTCTTTTAAATATTATTTTATTTTATATTCTTATATTCTTATCAACCTTCGACTTTCACCTGCATTTTATGAAAAAAATCAATGCTCTTTCCCGAAGGGTAAAACTTGGATGGGGCAAAACTTCCGGAAATCATCCGGAAGTTTTGCCTATCAATGGCATTTTTGTAAATATTAAATATTTACAAAAATGCCATTGATAGGCAAAACTTCCGGATGATTTCCGGAAGTTTTGCTCCATCGTAGCACTGCTCCCTTCCGAAGCTCCATCCTGCACATAACCGTTGACCATCGCTGTCCGAGCATAAATTCTCTATTGAGAAAGGGTAATGCTTGGGAGAAGCATTTTTTCCGGAATTCATCCGGAAAAAATGCTTCTCCATGGCACACTTGTAATTATTACAATTACAAGTGTGCCATTGAGAAGCACACTTTCCGGATGAATTCCGGAAATTGTGCTTATCTGTAGCACTACCCATTGAGAAATGCTACGCTACCCACCAAGATTCTGCTGCAATCTCACCCGTCTTACGCGTTATTATTTTTTTTTTTCTTTTGAGTTTTGAATCCTAAAAGGCCAAAACGCATTGGGAGGGGTAATTTTTTTCAGGGAAATGCTGAGGTATTCACCAGCATCCCTCCAAGCCTACGGGACTTTGATTTTTTAATCTAAAACTCAAAACGAGTTGGGAGGGAAATTTTTTTTCATTTCCCCTCCCATCGCGCCTCTCTCTCTCTCTCTCTTGGCCGGTGGTCGCCCTTCACCAGCGTCGTCTCCACTGTCCGTCCTCTCTCTTCTCTCTCGTCCGTCCTTCTTCTCTGGCAGCGAGTTCTTGTCTCTGCCAGTGTGTCCTTCTCCGGCAGCGTCGCCGTGTCTCGTGTCTCCGGCTTGAGAAATGTGAGATTTTTTTTTGGGTCCTCTGTGTTAGTCGATTATGGGGTTTGGGAAAAAAATTGCTTTCTCTAGTTTTCTTTATGCATTGCCCTATGTTTATGAAAAGTTTGGGTTTTGGTGATGCCCATTTAGTTTTTGTGGTGAGTTTTGTGAATGATTCTTTAGAGTATTCAAAAATCTGTGAAATTTAGGTGAAAATGACGTAATGATTTATTTGTTTTTCGTTGGCCTCTATAAAAAGATTGAGAATTTAAAATGGTGTTAGGACTTCGAGCCTGTACAGAAATTGAATACCCAAATTATCGGCTTTACAACAAAAAGAGATGGATTATTAAAACAAAGCATGGCAGGTCATAGCTTTTCTGAATTAAGGGAGCAACATGAGATTGGTCGGATAGCAAGTAGAAAAATTTTCATTTCACCAAACTGTTTTGCTATGGTTGTAGATTTATATTGCTATGAAAATACAAGCAACAAGATTCGTTTCTGCTCTGTTATTGAGGCACACCATATTGCTAATTGTCTGGTCACATGAAACTAGAAACCATTTATTGGTTATAGAAAAGACTCAAAGTTCATTTTTATCAACTGGAGTGCAGTACCAGATCTTAAATTATTATTAGAAGACTCAAGTTAACTTCAAGCTAGAAATAGTGTCATGGTGGTAAGATTTAGAGATTCTATTATTTAAAATTCGTTATATGTATTAACAAAGTCATACTTTACAAATTGCAGACTGGGTTCTGCCCGAGCTGTTAACCGGAGGTATATTAGTGACTGCGTGCCACTAAAATTCCGCATGCAGGCATCAGCAGGTTTTGTAAGTGCCAGTGCTCTCGGAATGGCTTGTGGTCCTGCTCTAGGTGGTTTTCTTCAAACTAATTTCAGGATCTACGAGCTTACATTCAATGAAGACACTTTGCCCGGCTGGGTTATGGCTGTTGCGTGGCTTATATACTTTGGTTGTGTATCTCATTTAAAGAACCTTCTCATGAGATTGAGGAGAATACTATACCACAGGAATCTAATGCTGGTATGTTCATTTATATAGTGCTACTTTTTGGTTGAGATCTTCCACAATTCAATTCTGTCAATGTTAGATCATTCATAAGCTGTAGATTGAAGCGTTAACACTTTAATGTGACCATAGCTATTCTAATATTTTCTTTTGAAATTATTTTGACATTGTAGAAACTTTAAAAATCAGTTAAATTGCAAAAGAAACAGTCAATCTTAAATCGCTTGGTGATTTACCCGTTGATAATTTTTTGAAGTGTAACAAAAAACTGTCACTTTTAACCATAATGTTCTCTCTTAGAAATGTTTACTCTTATGGTGTACTTTGGATGACAGAAGCAGTAGAGAATGATGCACTTGAGAAAGGACTTGAACAACCATTGCTTGTTAGTTCAGAAGACAAGCAACAAGATGAAGATGGTGATCAGCAAGAATGTGATGAAAGTGAAGAAGCTTCTGAGGATTCTCACCAGGCAGCTACTTCAGAATGGAGCTAAAATTCCAGTTGTTCATGAAATAGAATTAGAAGTTGGATAAGTACTTCTGCTTCTATATTAGAATTTGGTCTGCTAATATGATTTACTCAAACAGATAGTTTAGATGAATTATGCGATCAGTTGCAATTGGTTTATGAGTTGACGTGATTTTTTAAATTGGCTTTTTACAGGGAGTTGGATGATGAGTTGCAAAAGTCACTTTATGAATTCTTGAAAGCAAGGGGATGAGTTGCAAGAGTCACAGCATTCAAAGGATAGGATATAGGTTGTATTTTTTGTAATTGACTTCTGTAACTATAATTTAAACTGTAACTTATCTGTTGTAATCTTTTAGCTTAATATATACATTTCAATTGTTCATCATTAATTATTAATAGAAACTATGGTCAGCATACCAGGCTAATTAAGCTACCATTTCCAAATTTTATTCAAATTCTTGTAGTTTAGAGGCAGTAGGCAATATAAATGAGTACACCAAGACTGATTAAAATTTGAGTTTAAAGGGATCAAGGTGTGCCATACTCATGAATAGCTTCAAGGCTTTGTTTAGAATTTAGTATGCGATGGATTTCAACTACCACCAAGGCCGTGCTTAGTTGCTTACCCTTTAAGCCACATAAGTTCGTTGGCAATGTCAAGTGAGATGTCATTTTTAGCTTAGAACGAAGGGCTAGCATAAACCTTTTGGGAGAGATTTGCTTGATTAGCTTCATGTATATGGTCAAAGAAATTGAGGAACCGTTTTGGCTGACTTAACCAAAATAAAGTATTCATTGAATAAATATATAGATTTACAAATTGTTGTTGTGTCAAATGTAAAATTCAAAATTCTTAAAGTTACAAATACGCACAAAACATCTAAAACCAGCAGCTATCAAAAAAAAAAAATTATACAACGCCTACACGAGGCCCCAACAAGCCACCAAAAGGCAAAACAATAGCGAATTCAACAACAAATTGACCCATGAACAGTAGAATTGCAGAAAAACATCAGTCTTAAGCTGAGACCAACAGCTAACCCAAACACCAGAACACACATACTTCACCACTTTTGCAACAGGTCTGCAGCAGCTCAAGAGGAACTCGCCAACAAACCTTCAAACCAAAATCTCTTTTCCTATATTCCAATTCCTGCATATACCCAATTCCTGCCACAATTTGTTGCTCAAGCTGCAATCGTTTTTTAAAAACAATAAATACAACAAGCAATAGCTAGTTTGCCGGGTAAGAAAATAGTTAAGTTATCAACATAGTTACGTTATCCCTTCTCCACAATGGCAAAGCCACTTCTAGGATCACTAGTTTGCCGGGTAAGAAAATACATTCAAAAATAAATAGTTGATAAAACTGAATAAATTGATGTAAAAAATTGCCATTTCAACCATAATACTACAAGCTATTCATAATTCTCTAAATCAACCTGATGATCATCTATTATGTAGATATTGACACCTAATTGAAACAAACCACCATGGAAATAGGTGTACTTTAATCATGTTGATTTCTACCACCCAACTGATAAAATCCCACAATCAGAACCAAGAAAATCACCAACACCAACCAACAAAAAAGCGATTTTTCTCTCTCAAACCGGATCAGAACCACCCACCACAGTATACCCATAAAAATGCTAGAGAGAGAATACCATGCAGTTGAATAACGCTGGAGACACGAGACACGGTCACGCTGCCGGAGAAGGACACCCTGCTGGAGACAAGAACTCGCTGTCAGAGAAGGACGGACGAGAGAAAAGAGAGAGGACGGACGGTGGAGACGGCGCTGGTGAAGGACGACCACCGGCAGGAGGAGAGAGAGAGAGAGAGAGAGAGAGAGAGAGAGAAACGCATTGGGAGGGGAAGAATGACGGACAGCCGTCCAGTGAAGACGTCTCCGGTTAAAACGGCCGGAAAAGAGAGAGAGACGCATTGGGAGGGGAAATGAAAAAAAATTTCCCTCTCAACTCGTTTTGAATTTTAGATTAAAAATTCAAAAGAAATTACTAAAACTTAAAAACTGAAAAGAAATTCCTTACATTTAAAAAAATAAAAAAAAATAAAAAAATAATCGAAGCCACGTAAGCTTGGTGGGATGCTGGTGGGTACCCCAGCATTCCCCAACAACACCCCAAATGAATAACCGATCCAAAACCCAAATCCAATTCATTCTTCACAACATAACAATGAAGCTCCCTCCCTTAATCCCATCTCCCACTATCATCGCCACAAAGAGGCAGCAGACTCGAAATTGTAAACCCATCGGGTTTCACCCCATCATTCTGTATATATTTTACCACCTGCCCCAATTCCTTATCAAAACTGCAACCCCTGGAGGTCGCATAGCCCGCTATTATTACATTCAAGAACATTAATTTCTCTTCGGCATTTCATCAAACAAATTCCGGGATTCACTAAATTCCACGCATTTACAGTACATCCGCATCAACGAATTCGCAGCAACCGTATCCAAAAGAAACCCAATTCATAAACTCTTGCCGTGAATCAATTTCCCGGCAACTGAGTCTCCAATCTCGCCGGATGCTTTCGCAAGCATCGCGAGAGTATAATCATCCGGCATTTCATCACTACAGCATATTTCGTTGAATAAATCAAAAACCTCATTATAGACACGCTTTTTCACATACCCAATAATCAAAGAGTTCCATAGGTACACATTCTTGAGCTCAACCGAGTAAAACACGAACCGTGAGTCGTGACCGAGCTGGGCTTCCACATATAGCGTACACAGAGACGAGCTTCGTGGCGACTCCGAGAAAAGGATTTTGTCCGATCCCATGAGTGAGGATTTGAGCGTGGCATTCTGGGCTGAAGCTCAGCGATTAATGGTCTATCGTAAACTCAAGAGAATGGAGGGGATGGAGCGGCGGATGAGTAAATGGGGAAGACGCTGGTTTTGTTGAGACTCGAGAGGGAGAGAAACGATAAAATAAAGTAGGAAAAAAACACGCACAATATGATCGGGTCCAGGTAGAAAAGTACAACAGTAGCCCCTTCTTCCTTATATGTATATATATACATAAATTCGAGATGATAAACAGATTGACCTGAGAGAGAGCACGAAAACTTAAAAGAAGAACTCGAGAGAAACTATTCAGAATGGAGTTATAGCTTCCAGGCATCTTGGCCGTTAACTATACTTACTTAAACATCATACATTTTTATGTCACATTTTGATGCTAACCGTTAGGGTGATGGTAATGGTGAGGGGCAGGGTGGAAGTGGGGATAATGGTGAGGGTGAATGCAACAGTGATACCGAAAGAAGTGATGTATTGTTTTGAAATACTTCAGTACCTTCATTCTCAGAGTTGGCCAAAACCCATCAGCTGTGATCAAAGTAATTTCCTTAGCTACAACATAGGAAGCAAAGTCGAAAATGCCAAGACGTGCAGTATGATTGTGCTCTATTAAGGCATAGTTAATTGGTAAAGCAGTAACTGCCTTGTACTAATTAAGGCAGTTCCTCTGTGTCCAATGAGCTTGAAAGTAAATTACAGTAACAAGAGCAAACATTTTGGTGCTAACCGCTAAGAACTTACTTTCAGCCAAAAAGAAATAAGCATCTGACGATCACGTCACCAATCATTTTACATGCATGAAGGGCCTTTCCGGAAATGAGATCAGTTACAAATGTAGCAACTTAGACATGTCATAGCACATGAGTCTCAGTCAAAGAAACTTGAAATCAGAAAAGGTATATGTTACAAAGCACTTGATTAGCACGGAAGAATGTCAGAAAAATGTACATTCAGTGGCTGCTACTTTCCTCGACAGAAGAATGTCGGCTTCTGCCACGGCCCTGCACAGAGCTGGTAGCAGAACTGTGTTTCAAAGAGGAAGTAGGAGAAACTGTTGCACCGTGCTGTCCCCTCCCTTGTTGACTAGGATCCCTGAAATTTATTCTCTGCTGCCGCACATTGTTTGTGCCAGATGTTTCACCATTTCTAGGTAATGTGACTCTTTCTCTACTCTCAATATGTTTGTTTATATTGGAAGTATCATTCACTTTTCCTCTACCACCACCCCATCCAACACCAGCACCTTTATATATCACCTCAGAAGATGAATCTGTAGTAAATCTACTCTGATAGCTTTCATGTATCATCTTAGGGGAGATGCTTGAAGCAGAATTCGAGCTACTATATGCTTTTCTCCATCTTTCGTTCTGCAATCTGCAACTCTCATCCCAATCACCCTATTGCATCAACCAAATAAAGAAACAAATTGAACAGGCGCAAGCAAGAACTGAGATATCATACCTGCTGGAGGGTTTGTTACCATAGTTTTCATGCCATAGTTTTGTTTCCATAATATCTTCTTCGGCAATACTCTGCATACATAATATTGTTGTTTTACAGTAAATGGTTTGTGGTTTTTTTTTTTGTTAAATACCTTACACACCCTTGTGATTTAAAAACTTTAGTTTTTGCCCCCTGAGATTTCATTTTTATCATAGGAGGTACCTGTGCTATGGAAAAAGACAGAAATTGTATATCTGTTCATTTTTCCGTCCAAAACTAACGTTCCGCCATGTCATTCTACACGTGTTGGCTTACCTGTGCAACGCCTGTCCCTAGAGCCATGTCAATGCTGACGTGACTACTATATATATATATACCTAGAGCCATGTCAGTGCTGACGTGACTACTATATATATATATATATATATATTTTTTTTTTTTAATTTTAAAACTTAAAAAAAAAAAAAAAAAAATCTAGTGGTGGCTCACCCCCAAGGCCAGTTTTAGGGGTGACCGAAACTGGGGGTGGCTGAACCACCCCTGTGGCCCAGGGGTAAAAGTGAAAAAAAAAAAAAAAAAAAGGTTTTGGTCCTTGGGGGTGGCTCCTAGAATTTTTTTTTTTTTTTTGAGTCCTTATATAGTAGCCACGTCAACGCTGACATGGCTCTGGGAACAGGTGTCGCACAGGTACGCCAACATGTGTCGGATGACATGGCAAGAAGTTAGTTTGGACGGAAAAATGAACGGAGGTATCATTTCCGTCTTTTTCCATAGTACAGGTCCCTCCTATGATAAAAATGAAAACTCAATGGGCCTAAAATAAAATTTGTAAACCACATGGGGCAATTAGGTATTTAACCCCACCCCCCCCCCCTTTTTTTGGTAGAAATCAAAAGAACATGTTTGTATTAAAAAAAATTGAAGTACCTTAATTGGAAGGATAACACCATCAAGTAAGCCAGGAATATGCACATCATCACGCATCTCAAAAGACACACATCTGCAACATTAATATAAGTGATATCAGAGGATAAATAAAAAAGAAAACAAGACTGGAAAAATGTGTTTTTAATGTTGTTTCCTTACAAGACACAGTTCTCTTCAATGCTGTTATGGACTTCCCTGTGAACTATTTCAGTATCCTCATTAGGAAGATGAATAAAACCGGAAATACCATCACTGACATGTAAAAAAAGAAAAGAAAAGAAAAAGTTAATTGATCAGTTTATTCAGCGGGAAATTAATGTAGGAGCATACACTGAATTAGTAGCTGAGTTGTCAGATACGAAATTAATGGCATTGAAATATCTTAATAAAGAAGATCTGCACAAGAATTGAAAGAATCATGCATAATATTTTAGGATTATTTTATAATAATATCTTTTACTTTTTCTACAAGTATTTTTGTTTTGTCTTTAAGTTTAGAGTTATTTTTTCTTTCTTACTTTATCTTTAAGTATTTTGCATGGAAAACACTTAAACTCAGCCTATATAAAGGCATATATGTATTATCTTGGAATTCAGTTTTGTAGTATCAATTAAATTCCAGTCTTTCAGAGTTATTTATTTGTTTGAATATTTTTGGCAAACAGGGTATTTCTCTTTTCTATTTGTTATTTTATCTCTTCTTGAATTTCCCTTTCAATCTTTAATTCTTAATTTCTGCTACTATTTGACGCTGTCAAAACAAACCTAGTTATGCCGGGCATCAAGAATTCATTTGTCAACAACAATAATAAATATGATGTTAAAGAAAGGAAACAGAGGCACACTGATGAAGAAAAGACAAGCTAGCACAAGAATCCACCCACCTCATACTGGTATCGATCTCAACCACTTCGTTTTCATTTGGGGAAAGTGACAAAATTTGCGATGCCAACTTGTGTGTGCTACTCACATATAACTGATCAACATTGTTTCTGTTCCTCAATGCTTCATCCTCCTATTAAATAAAGTTAGAAAAACGCTTCGAATCTCTATAGAACATAAAGTTTGAAAAATTAAGAAGGATAAAGTGTAATACCAGTAGACCACTCTCTAATTCTTTGGTTTCGGATAGAAGGCATTCTTCCTCTACAAATGGGAGCTTGGCGATTCCCTTAATGAGAAACATAAAATAGAACATATATATCACCACTTCACCATATGGAATGTGTAAAATCAAGTAGTTGCAAAGTTGCAGGTGTCTTTTTAAGACATTATAAACAAAAATATAAGAAATATAAGCAGACCTGCCACTGAAAACGTTTTCCATCCATATCGATATCAAAATCTAAGCATAAAAGAAAGATCAGTGTCAGTTTTTTATATCAAATTCATTGGTTTTAAACCCTAAACTCTAAAAAAACAGAGTTTACCAGTAGGATAAAAATCAATGAGCTTGAACTCTGCATCTGTCATCAGAGCCTGGTAAACTTTGGGAAGCACATGAGCACTACATATATATATATATATATATATAGGAGCACATTAATTCATTTAATTTACCTATATATTTATGATAAATATTACAGCACAAACATACAACATGCATGAAAGTCTGATACCTCTTTATGGGTAGTACAGCCAATAGGCTATCAAATGGTTTTAATGGGGAACCCTTTCGAAACTCTACGCTGACCTGAGCAAGGCCCTTCAAATCTGACGCAAATGGTGAATAGTGGTATGGGTAAAACCTGTAGCATAATTCATTACATTATTAACAAGCATTGTAATAGGGCCGGGGGAACTTCATTTTATACAGCTTGTTCTTACCATGACCATGATGGGACTGCTGAAAAATAATACAGAAGAACCCACAATAGTCCTTCAGTGTACTTCTTTACCTTCAAGAAATCAAGCAGTAGAAGTTAAAACTTTAGGAACCTACCTTTCAGCTACACTTATAACACTAATACACAAGCAGTTTAAAATTAAATAGGGGTTTTTAACAAAAGCTCACAAGTTCTTTTCTTAGGATTTCAATATCCCTCCAGCTTTTTGCAGAAAATTTCTCCTTGTAGTATCTTTCTTTCCAGCCAGCAGTCCCCAGTCTCACCTGCATGTGTATGGGATATGAGTCTTCTAAAGAGAACTCTATAGGAACACAAAAAATCTTTAGAGGGCAGTGATTCATACTTTGTCTACGAATTGACCATTCTTAAATAGGTCAAAGTTCTTGCGAAGATTATCATTGAACTTTTCTATCAACTCGTCTGTGTTTTTATCAATCTGCAACACCAAGAATGAAAGTAATTAAGAAACTAATTATGAAGACCAATAGGTAACCTGTAATTAATGGAGAACCAAAAGTATTTTTTCAGTACATGTAAACAAATGGGACATCTTTTTATATAAAGAAGATATATACATGACTGGGAGAAAAATATAAGAAAATCATGACTTACTTCAGAAATATCTGCTGAATCTCTGGAAGTAGGAGCTTTCTCACTGGATAATGCATGACCTTCATGTTCATCTTGCTAGAAATGGGACATCTTTTTATATAAAGAAGATATATACATGACTGGGAGAAAAATATAAGAAAATCACGACTTACTTCAGAAATATCTGCCGAATCTATGGAAGTAGGAGCTTTCTCACTGGATAATGCATGACCTTCATGTTCATCTTGCTAAAAAAGGCATTAGATTTTGCATCAGTTCCATTAGTTTTGGAGTAGAATGCATGATCCGTTAGTGCTGATTGAAATTTAATTGACTCACTTTATCTGAATCATTGCAAAGGTATCTAAGTTGGCGCTCGCGAAGATATATTCTTTTCTTGAAAATTTTATCTTCATATGAGCCAACTAAAAGAATGAACTTCTCGACTCTGGAGAGGTTTATATATCCGTTTCTTTTATCTTCAGAATCAGAAAGCTTTTGTACATGGAAATGGGAAAATTAAAAGATGTAAGGTTAACAGTTAATTGCAACCAGAAATTGAAAGAAGCTACAATTAATATGAGAGTTACATGCATGTTACCCTGCTCATGTCAAGTAGATAGCCACCAAGGTTCTTGAACTCCTCCTTGTAAACAGTCATCAATAAATCAATAGCACCCTATTAGAATGAATGTTAAAATTAATCTCACCATTAAATTTAGTAATCCAAAATATGTCTACACTTTAATATAGATTAAACAGAATTTCTAAACCAAATAAAGGCACATTCATGTATCACTCAAATTAGCTCTTCTTCTAACACATCCTATATATATATATATTACTTCTTTTATATAATACTTTAATTTACTTTATGCATTGCATTGCATCGCATCAATGAGTAATCACATTCAATCATTAATAATATATAATTACGTACTTTTTCATATCACAATTATTAATTTGAAATATTACGTATTTCAAATATATATACACATACACAGAGCCTGCATAATTATATATATAGCTTTTTTCTTTAATACCTTTGTTAAGATATTAAAGAAAGAATTGAATAAACAAGTAAATGAAAGGCTAGTGATAAAAGAACTCTTATATTCATCGAAAAAGAACTCTTACTGACACTTGTTTATCAAAAGAAAAGAAAAGAAAAGAAAAGAAAAAGTTTTAACCAGTGTAAATTAAAAAGGCTACAAGACCTCATGAACTTCTAAGGAAGGCATACGGGGTAGGAAATCATTGCCCACAAAAAAGCACATGAAAATGAAATCATCAACTATCCGCTCAAGATCTATCTCCAGATTGGGTGGAGGGTCAGATATTTTGATGTCAAGCTCCAAATATTCCCGCAGAATCCATACATGTACAAACTGCAAATGGAACAGAAAGAAAAATGTATTAAGGGGATAAATATATATGAATGCTTTCAGCTAAAGTCACGGATGGCAAGGCTGTTTCTAATTAACGTGCTTTGACTAGTTATTTTTTACTGTGGTTGTGTTTTTTTAAACCTTGGTTTGTAGTAGGTGAAAACGTTAGTGTGTTGTATATCCACATAGCCTTCTAGATACGTTTGTAAAAAGGCTCTCTTTATTTTGTATGGAGAAGCTGCTGAAAAATATGTATGTGTAAAGAAGAAGAAAAAGGAAGAACCGAGAAAAGAAGTGGAGATCAAGTTCAGAAAATTTCTCTTCCTCTCCCCTGTTTTTTGCTCTGTTTTTCTCCTCTGGTTTGCTAACTTTTCTGCAGAAAGTCTGCAGCAACTTTTTCCCTTATTATCTTGTGTTTTCATTACATAATCTACTGCTCTTGAACTGTGTTCTGCTGAAACAACCAGCCAACAAAGTGAATCATGCGTACCTCAAAAGGCTTTTTAAACCATGCCCTTTTCTTTACTGAACTTTCATCGATAGTTGGAGGCTCCTGTAATATTCAGATAGGAAGAAGTGAAGATTAAGAACCCATGCAAAATAATACCATAATTAAATTCATCCCTTCCTATTAATTTAAATTTACAAAAATGATTCAAATTCACCTCTCTCAAAATGGAAAAATGAACTTCATGTGTTGCTAAAGTAAGCATTATCAGATCAGCGTCCTGCATATATGCATGCAATATCATATCAAAATTAAGGGATGAAAAGAAAACCTTGGGGTACAGGAGGTATATATATATATCTTAATGCCAATACAAACAAACAGAAGGCAGCAGAGTTGTCATACCAGACCACAGACGCAGTGCCTCGTATTTGGATTATATCCAGTACTAACGTTTCGCTGCTGGCGAATAAAAGACATTATCTTATGTTCACCCTCACCAGGAACATTGGCATCAGAAATAATAACCTATTTAAATGATCAAATAGAGAATGACAGGATAATTAAGAAGCTATCATACAATATTATTTTATATGATGGTTTTAATTCTCAAAAGGGAGGCAGATATATGCAGGACCAAACCTTGATGTCCCTCCAGCCTGGATCACTGTTTGTACGTGAAATAACATAGCTTCTGAGGGCCTTGGAAAATTTATACATAAATTCTGTGCCTGGAGTGATCATATGGGAATCTAAAATAACTTCAGATTCGTCTTTATGAAGAAGATCATAAACCGGCTTTCCTTCCATAACAAACGCTTTCATTAGCCTCTCTATCTCCGCATCCTATATATATAGTAGTCAAGAGGAAGATATTAGATATATAAAAGAAAACAATCATCTATATTAATTCAGACAGACTGAAGATGACAGAAAACTCACATTTCTTTCCCTTGCCTTAACAGTCCGAAAACGTCCAGATCGTTGTTGATTCATTTTGGCCCATGGAGCAACTCCATCTACGTACGTTTAAGGAAAATTTCACTACGTACGTGAAGTTATTAAAGGCAAATTAAGCACGTGCACGTATTTCTACCAAACATGCATGCATAACCAAAAAGAACGATTAGTAGCAATATATGTATATATATATATATATACCTTATTATTAATTGTCTATATATAAGGAACATGTCGATCAAGTTGAAGGACAGTCTCACCTATCGCCATATAAAGTAACTTCCGTGGTCTTACGATGCTGAAAAGGTTGTCAACGTAGTCAAAGATATTATTGAATAAATCTTCGAACGTTTCTGGAGGGCTAGCCTGATGAACAAAATAAGACAATAATACAAAGAAGTTATTTACTAGAAAGAACATAAAAAAAAAATTCAGAAATACCTGCTTATAAATATTACCATTTTTTTTTTGGATGAATATTACAAAAATAATTATGATCATTAAAATATTTTAGTCTAGCTAGCTGATGAAGGACTGAATATAATCTTTAGGTTAATTTGTAAAACATTGGTCCTCATTTAAAATAAACAAAAATTTAGACCAAGAAAAGGTGCACTTAAATTATAGATGTGAATATGCTATCTATATATATAACCATCAAGTAGGAAAGACAAAAAAAAAAAAAAAAAAAAAAAAAAAAAAAAAAAAAAAAAATCCAAAAAAGAACGAACTTGATCGTCGGGGCATAAGCCGGGGTGGATAATGCCATTCAAATCGAGGTAGAGATTATCAAACTCTATGCCATTAGGGTTTGGCAAGGAGGTGTTGATGCACTCTCCTTCATCTTCAGTAGCTTTAACCACAACGTTTGGATACTTCTCTTTCAACCACCGGTAGAACGACGGCACACCCATCTGAGTTCTCTCTCTCTCTCTCTCTCTCTCTCTCTCTCTTTCTGTACGGACTATAACAAAAGTAAAGTTCTTTGCTTTAACTAAGTGTTTTTTTTTTTTTTTTTTTTTGTAAAATATAAGCTCCGTACGTTCTCTCTCTTGCGACGAGTACTTCTCTACCAAGTTAAGAAGAAAACTTCGATGAGAAGTTATGAAGAAAACTTCTTGGCTCAGTTCTTCCCATTCCTTATCAAGCTTTCATCTACAGTTTCATGAATGGTAATAAAAAAAATAAAATGATTGATTTGATATAAAAATTGAAAAAATGTTATAGAATGTTTTGAAGTTGGGTTTTTTGGCAACCAATTGAGCCACTTCGAGTTTGATTAAGAATTTTCTAGTATATGTAAATGATTAATCTGACCAATCTTTAAAATTAAGAACTATAATGTTTTCTTTTACAATATATACCCCTGTAGTTTTATAAATTTCACGATGTGTCCCATATGGTTTTAATAAGTACCGAAAATAATACTTTGTTGTTGTAATTATATCACAAATGGTACTTTGTACACAAACAATATTTGGTATATTTGGTATGCATGTTTTGAACCAAAAGTAACCTATATGTCTGTCGTGTATGAAAATAATATGTTGCCAAGAATTGAACCCTTCATAAAAAATAAAAATAAATAAATAATAAAATGCTATTAGTTCTGTGTAACAATTGGAAACACAAAATAATCTACGTGACCAATTGATATAACCCAAAAAATGACCAAATGTTTGTTACTTAAACACAATTTTTTTCCCAATGTATACCCCTGTGGTTTTATATATTTCATGATGTGCCCCCTGTAGTTTAAATAATTACTAGAAATGGTACATTGGTTTTATAAATATATCACACATGGTACTTTGTACACAATTAATATATTTTTGTTCCCAAGGAATAGCTCAATCGCCTGGAGACCACGCCACATGAAATGGAAGTTACTAGTTTGAATCCCCCTCCTCCTCTTCTTGTGCAGATATGTCAAAAAAATAAAATCAATATATATTATTTTAAAGATTTCTTTTTTGAAAAAATAAAAATTGTTGGGGTGGCCGAGCCACCCCTTTAGGCCACATGGGGTCGGCCGGCCACCCCCATTTGGCATGGGGGTGGGTCGGCCACCTCTAGACCGGCCGATCTAGGGGTGGCCAAACCACCCCCGTGGCCCATGGGGGTGGTTCGGCCACGCCCAAGGGCCAAAGTGAGAAAAACCTTGGCCCTTGGGGGTGGCCGACCCACCCCCAAGCCAAATGGGGGTGGTTTCGGCCACCCCCATTTTGGTCCTTGGGGGTGGCTGAGCCACCCCCCAGATTTTTTTTATTATTTTTTTTTTAATATTTATTTATATATATATAAAAGAAATCATTAAAATAATAATAAAGAAAAATGATAGCCACGTCAGCGCTGAAGTGTATCACGGGGACAGATGTCGCGCATGCACGCCGACACCAGTAGGATGACGTGGCTGGACGTTAGTTTTAGACGAGAAATCAGATGGAGGTACCATTTCCGTCTTTTCATATACCACCGGTACCAAATTTGATATAAAGTGAAATTGAGGGGGCAAAAAATAAAGGTCGTAAAGCACAGGGATGTACAGGCTATTTAACCCTAATAAGTATAATAAAACTAGTAAACTACCTTATCACTTCGTCAGCGTAGTGGACGGTCGACCAGAAGTAAAGAGTTTTAAAGAAAGAAAAAGAATAGCGTTTTGAAGCCGGCGTAGCCTTACATATGTTGCTTATCATGAAATGGTTTTGAATTTTTCATTTTATTTTATTTTTAAAAGGTTGCTGATGGCAGAAACAGCTAGCTCCCTTCAAAAAAAAAAAAAAAAAAAAATCTAGCTAGCATGTGTTTGGTACCTTAGACCACTTGTAGTGAACTTGTCAAAATTTCAGCAAATTTTGACGAAAAATACCACTTTTGTTATTTTAGCTAGCTACCTAGTTTTCAAAAGCTCTAAATATAAAACTCTCCAAATATTCTCTACTTTAAAATAAATACTATTTTTTATTAATTTTAAATTCATCACTTTTCAACCGACCAAAATTGATTTACCCAACTCGCGGCTACGGTTTTGCTTCACAGACTTTCGGTCATTTGAGGCAGTTTGCTCACACAGGTGTAGCATTTAGAATTGCTAAGGTAACCTCTGCATTGGAAGAGACTGGATATAGGGGTGTGCAAAACCCACCCGCACCCGCAAACCCGCCCCGCCCCGTACCAAACCGCCCCGTCAATAATGGATATAAGACATTTCTAAAAAAGTGCGGATCCTAAATATGCCAACCCGTGATTTATGGGGCGGGTTGCGGTATTAAATTTTTTCTCACCCGCTCTGCCCCGCAATCCCTTTATACTCGTATCATCAAATTTTCCCCAAAAAAATTATAAGAATCATGACTAGGGGTGTGCCTTTGATTTCATCAAATTTTCTCCAAAAAAATTATAAGACTCACGAATTGCCCAAATTGTGTACCTTTGATTTCGTTCAATTCTGCACTATCCATTTCATCTCTATTCTTATTCCATTTTTATATACACTTTCATCTCTACATTCTCACAAACACATACTCATTCAATCTACAATCACATAAAAGAATAAAAAAGTTATTTACACTTAAGTTTGTTGGTAATTCTAGTTCTTTCTTCTTGTTATTGTTCTTTGGTGAGGTTCATTCAATTGGGATTTTCAAATTTTGAATTGGGTTAACAAGATTGTGAATTACTTTTCTGGTTTTGGGCCCATAAAAAAAAATAAAAAAAAATACCCGAACCTGCATGAACCCGTCCCGATCCGCACTACCCAAGGCTCAGCGGGTTGACCATTCACTATGCGGGTTACGGATCTTGATTTTCAAACCTGTTCACTGCGGGGCGGGTTGTGGGAAACATGCAAATCCGGCCCAATCCGGCCCGCGCCCACCCCTAACTGGATATGGTGGTTTGGCCACTGCCGGAGGTGGTCTTGGAGAACCTGGAATTTGCACACCCCTTGTAGACCAAGGCTGTGTAGTCATTGGCAGATTCAACAAGTGGGATGAGCTCAAGATTGGTACAGAAAATCAGAGAGGCAAGGAGAAAGCAAAAGGGTTTTGAGGCAAAACCCATTTGGGGCGGTGTTGATAAATGAAATCATGGCAGGTTTTTTTGGGGGGTTATGAGAAGTGGGTTTTGGTGAAATTGAGGGAAGGATCTCTCATCAATGGGCTGTGTTTGATTCTTTGATTTCTGCAGCTTTTTTGCTGGGAAGGGTTTGGATTTCAGATTTGGTTATGCGGTGGTGCCTGACATCTAGTTGCCCTTTGCCTCAACCGACCGACCTTCGCCAACCCGAAGGTGAAGACCTCCTAGACTTTCTCCTCTGTCAGACCCAAGATCCACGGGAGCCAACCTGTTCTCCGGCTTCTCCTCTGTCAGACATAAGTCAAGATCCACCGGACCCTCGACAACCGGCTTCTCCTCTGGTTTCTCCTCTGCTTCTAGATTCAACCCGTTCTCCGGCTTTTCCTGGACGACCTCCAGCGTCGAACACAAAAGAAGAACGGGGAAGAGGGACAGGAAAGAGACGAAGGAAGAAGTTGGCTTTGTCGAACCCGCGAAAAATCAATAAAAAAATGAAAAATAATAAGAGACGAGAGAAATCGACTCAGCTGAAGAGACGAGGGTTTCTTAAGCTCGTCTGAATTATTGTAGCATAGGCGAGCTTGCTGCAGACATGATTTTTAGTGTTTTCGGCTGAATTTGGTGAATTCGTCAAAGAGACGAGTTCACTACAAATGCTCTTAGATGCATCATGCACGTGTTAATTTTAGTGACGATTTTTAAATATGAGATTCTCATGATTGGATGTTAATTTCACTCTACACTTTTGAGAAAATGTGAGGTCTTAATTGTCCATTCATGAGTGATTTGATGTTGGATCCCCTATTGATGTTGATGATGGGGTTTGTCTTTTTAAGCGTGCTAATGACGTATAAACCATGGTTTGCATAGAAAATCTTTCTTGTTGACAACACAGTGTTGTAATGTTTGTGGGTATATTTCTGGCAAACCCTCACGAGACTTCACTCGTCCACTACGGAGTCCTAGGGGTTTAAAAGGCTTGTTGCATATGCTAAATGCAATCGTCTCTCTCACGAAAGCGGATTTATGTTTCATGCTTTGATATTTTTTTCATTTTGTTTTGCTAAGGGACTAGCAAAATGTAAGTTTGAGGATATTTGTTGTGTCACAAATATTGTATATTTGGACCCCCTTAATTTACATTAATTAAACCCTTAGTTTTGTTATTTTCTAATGTCTTTTGCGAATTTTAGTGTTTAGTTGTTTTTCAGGTCATGGAGAGAAAATAGTCTCAATTTTTTTGGAATTGCATTCTAAAAGAAAAGAAGACTCGTTTTTCTTCCCATGGAAGTATATTGATTCATTTTTCTTGTACATGGACGTGGAGGACATTAAGAGCATCAATGTTGAACTTGCAGCCATGTAATTCATTGCCTTAGACACAATTCTTTCCAAGGGCAGCACGTGGACAGCATATACATCAAGACAAATTATGCATATTGTCTTCTCCAAGTCCTCCATCCAACCGGCCAGCATGCACCATCCAAAACAGCAGCTCCACCTCTCTCCCCATGCAATTCAGCCCTCCAAAGCTGCTGAACAGCAGCTCACTTGGCAGCACACTTTCAGCTCACATGCTGATGTCTCAGCACACATTCGGCCAGCAGCTCTCCCCAAGGCCTGGGCAGCAGCTCTTCCCAAAAACTTGCACAGCAGCATTTCTCTTCTCCCCAAGCAGCAGCACATGTCATTTTCAAGGGCTAGACAGCAGCATCTTCACTTTCTCTATGTGCTGGACAGTAGCAACTCAAGGACCAAGACAGCATGGCAGCAAGGTGCCTCACGCCCAAGTCAGTCCAGCAGCACCCAAAGCAGCTCAGCAGCACGTCCAAGGCAGCAGCAGCTTCCTTCACGCCTGCAGCACTTGACAGCATGGACAACAGCTCTTCCCAAGGCCTGGACAGCAGCATTTCTCTTCTCCCCAACCAGCAACACATGTTCCTCCTCTCCAATTCCAACAGCATACGTGAAGTCCCATCCAAGTTGTGCTGGCAGCAATGTTTTGGAGCACAAAAACACCAACACTTCACTCGAGTTTTAGTCTATAAATAGAAGGAGGGGAGAGAAAAGAAGAGAGGGGTGTGTGGAGTGGGGGCACAGCCCTCACGCACCAAGTCTCTGTTCTAGAGGATTTTGTTCTTCCATTTTTTTTTTTCCTTTTGTAAGTGTTTATTTTTATGCTTTTAATTCAAGGTTTTAGATTTTATTTTTATTATTATGTGTAGCTAAAATTTCATCTAGGGTTGAGGTTGAAACCTCACCATTGAAGAGAAATTATGTGTTTCATGCTTGTTTATGCTATTTGATTTTATGGGCTTTGGATTTCTAATTGTTTTACTTCTATTCGATTTTTGAGATGATTTTGGGTATCTCTTGTGATTTCCGGATACAAGTGATGATTTGAAGTTGTCTCATTTAATTGATGGCTTGGGTTTTCATTTATCAAAACATTGGATATTCATTGTGTTTCGTTCTACGAATATATTTGATGATTTGGTTTAAGCTGGATATCTTTTGTGATCTGTGCAAATAACGGATTCATTGAATGATTTAATTAATTTTTGAAGCAAAGTAGAGCATACCTAAGATTTGTATGTGAGAAATTCAAATATGTGTGATGAGCATTAGAATAGGTTGCTATGATTTGGTGAGTGGATTCCAAAACCCTAGACCCCCTTATTTTCATTAATTTTGTTTTATGTTTTCTTTTGTTAAAAATCCCTAAATTTGGAACTAGGTTAAAATATGATTAGTTTGAATAGAGATTAATTTTTGCAACACAATTCACTGTGGGATCGACCCCGCAATTGCAAAATGCTATATTGCAAAGGATTCGTGCCCTTGCGAGTATTAAAATTTTCACAAGTTTTTGGCGCCGTTGCCGGGGAATTGTTTTGTTTGTAAAAATTGATTTTATATTTCTACTAGTTTAGGTAGATTTTTGTTTTTGTTTTATTTGTTTTTGCCTTTTGTGTTCTAAAAATAATAATAATAATAATAATAATAATAATAATAATAATAATAATAATAATAATAATAATAATAATAATAATAATAATAATAATAAATAAAAATAAAAAAATCTGGCGCTAGAAAGAACCAAAGTCTGATGCGTGATGTCCAGATTTGTCTCATTGTTTTCTTCTTTCTATTTTCAACTCAATTTCTAGCAGCTTCGTTTCATTTTCTTCTTTTGTTTATTTGTTTTAGTTTTTTATGTTCAAACACCAAAAATAAATAAATAAATAAATAAATCGACGGAAAGGCATCCTTTCTCGTTTACGTTCTTTTATGTTTTTGTTAAGATTGTCTCTTTTATTTTCTTAAAAAAAAAAAAAACTGGCTCTGGAAGGAACAAGTCTGATGCTTAGGAAACTAGCATCAGTTTCCAACAGTTTTGTTTGGTACGTATTTCAACAATTTTTAGTTCTGATTTTTCATAAATAATAGGGAAAAATATATATTAGCCCCCCAAACTACCACCATTTTTCCGGATGGCTGCCCAAACTACCAATGCTTAGATTCTGGCCCCCCAAACTACCACTTTTTGATTTTTTGGCCCCATCCGTCCATTTATGCCGTCAATTCTAAACAGAATTCTTAAAATACCCCTCATACACTTTGAAATTCTCGCGGTTAAGGGAGGGGTATTTTCGGTTTTTTGCCAATTTCTGTTAGAATTAACGGTATAAATAGAAGGATGGGGCCAAAAAATCAGAAAGTGGTAGTTTGGGGGGGTCGGAGTGCAAGTGTTGGTAGTTCGGGGTGCCATCCGAAGAAAGGGTGATAGTTTGGGGGGCTAATATATATTTTTCCCTAAATAATAATAAATAAAAAAAACTGTTTCTGTCAGATTGCATTTTTTTTTCTTCTTTGGTTCCAACCCCTCATTGTAGCCTCACCTTAAAAATAAAACATAAAAAAAAAAAAAAAAAAAATGGCTCGCCTGGTGGCCAGTGATGGGACACGAGAGTTGTAGTTTTTTTTTTTTAAGATTGTTTCTCAATGTTTATGTTCATTAAAAAAAAAAAAAAGAAGTTTACTTTTTCATTTTACTTTTTGTCATTTTATTTTTGTTTCTGACAGCAACTAATATTTTGGTGTTTATTTCTATGAGAAAATGTTGTTGTTAGTTTTTGTTGACAGCTGTTTTGGTGTTTTAGTTTGGGAGACGCCCTGACCTTTTTCACACCTTGATGTTTCCTTACTTCTGGTAACGTATTTCTACACTACACATTGAGGACAATGTGTAATTCAAGTTTGGGGGTATGGAAAAACACTGTCTGTTTGTTTGTTTATTTTTAGCTGTTTTTGGTTCCAAAAAATTTTGAAAAAAAAAAAATGCTATGTTGTTGTCAAGTTTGAGTTAAACTGTAGCTGTGGTTTGTATTTCATTGGCTTGTTTAAAGTTTTGAACACATCATGTCTTTAGGAATCTGAGTCTTTTAACTTATTTTTGGGCTAGTGAGACTTCACTTGTTTGAGTTGAATTATCACGAGCACATTAGCATGTAATCTGTGAGGTATGAATTTGTGCTTAATTGTGTATTTTGAGAATTGTTGGATGACCTATTGATAAATAACCTTGGCTTGCAAGATATATTTATATATAGATAAAAGAAAAAAAAAAGAAAAAAGAAGAAAAGATCATTTTGAGCTTTTCACTGAGTAACCGGGCCTCTTGCCTAACTAAGCATTAAGTGTTCGCATCAAAATGTGAGAATTTCAATTTGATTAATTGTATAACTAGTTTGGCTTCGTAGCCTTTTTGACTTGGGTAATTAAGCCCTTAGGGATGTTTTGTACATCTAGTGCCCTAAGACCATCTGGTTTGGGAGCCACTGGCCCAACACTCGTTACATGGGTCAATTAAAGCTTAAGGGAGCCGAGTGTTGCACAGCCTACACAATATATATATATATATATATATATATAAATAAAATAAAATAATTTGCATATCTTGCCTTGGTTGTTTCATTTGATAGGAATTCTAATGATTTTTGAGGTACTTATCTTGAGAATAAAATGAAACCTCATGATTGGATGTTAATTTCACTCTACACTTTTGAGAAAATGTGAGGTCTTAATTGTCCATTCATGAGTGATTTGATGTTGGATCCCCTGTTGATGTTGATGATGGGGTTTGTCTTTTTAAGCATGCTAATGACGTATAAACCATGATTTGCATAGAAATTCTTTCTTGTTGACAACACAATGTTGTAATGTTTGTGGGTATCATTTCTGGCAAATCCTCACGAGACTTCACTCGTCCACTAGGGAGTCCTAGGGGTTTAAAAGGCTTGTTGCATATGCTAAATGCAATCGTCTCTCCCACGAAAGCGGATTTATGTTTCATGCTTTAATTTTGTTTTTCATTTTGTTTTGCTAAGGGAGTAGCAAAATGTAAGTTTGAGGGTATTTGTTGTGTCACAGATATTGTATATTTGGACCCCTTAATTTACATTTGTTAAACTCTTAGTTTTGTTATTTTCTAATGTCTTTTGCGAATTTTAGTGTTTAGTTGTTTTTCAGGTCATGGAGAGAAAATAGTCTCAATTTTTGTGGAATTGCATTCTAAAAGAAAAGAAGACTCGTTTTTCTTTGCATGGAAGTATATTGATTCATTTTTCTTGTACATGGACGTGGAGGACATTAAGAGCATCAATGTTGAACTTGCAGCCATGTAATTCATTGCCTTAGACACAATTCTTTCCAGGGGCAGCACGTGGATAGCATATACATCAAGACAAATTATGCATATTGTCTTCTCCAAGTCCTCCATCCAACCGGCCAGCATGCACCATCCAAGACAGCAGCTCCACCTCTCTCCCCATGCAATTCAGCCCTCCAAAGCTGCTCAACAGCAACTCACTTGGCAGCACACGTTCATCTCACATGCTGATGTCTCAGCACACATTCGGCTGCAGCTCTCCCCAAGGCCTGGGCAGCAGCTCTTCCTAAAAACCTGCACATCAGCTTTTCCCAAAAACCTGCACAGCAGCTTTTCCCAAAAACTTGCACAGCAGCATTTCTCTTCTCCCCAAGCAGCAGCACATGTCATATTCAAGGGCTGGACAGCAGCATCTTCACTTTCTCTATGTGCTGGACAGCAACAATTCAAGGACCAAAACAGCATGGGCATCAAGGTGCCTCACGCCCAAGCCAGTCCAGCAGCACGTCCAAGGCAGCAGCAGCTTCCTTCACGCCTGCAGCACTTGACAGCATGGACAGCAGCATTTCTCTTCTCCCCAACCAGCAACACATGTTCCTCCTCTCCAATTCCAACAGCACACGTGAAGTCCCATCTAAGCTGTATTGGCAGCAATGTTTTGGAGCACAAAAACACCAACACTTCACTCGAGTTTTAGTCTATAAATAGAAGGAGAGGAGCGAAAAGAATAGAGGGGTGTACGTGTCGAGTGGGGCACAACCCTCACGCACCAAGTCTCTCTTCTAGAGGATTTTGTTCTTCCATTTTTTTTTTCCTTTTGTAAGTGTTTATTTTTATGCTTTTAATTCAAGGTTTTAGATTTTATTTTTATTATTATGTGTAGCTAAAATTTCATCTAGGGTTGAGGATGAAACCTCACCATTGAAGAGAAATTATGTTTTCATGCTTGTTTATGCTATTTGATTTTATGGGCTTTGGATTTCTAATTGTTTTACTTCTATTCGATTTTTGAGATGATTTTTGGTTATCTCTTGTGATTTCCGGATACAAGTGATGATTTGAAGTTGTCTCATTTAATTGATTGCTTGGGTTTTTATATATCAAAACATTGGATATTCATTGTGTTTCGTTCTACGGATACATTTTATGATTTGGTTTAAACTGGACATCTTTTGTGATTTGTGCAAAGAACGGATTCATTGAATGACTTAATTAATTTTGGGAAAAATATATATTAGCCCCTCAAACTACCACTCTTTCTCCGGATGGCCCCTCAAACTACCAATGCTTAGATTCTGGCCCCCCAAACTACCACTTTCTGATTTTTTGGCCCCATCCGTCTATTTATGCAGTCAATTTTAAACAGAATTCCGAAAATACCCCTTCTACACTTTGAAATTCTCACGGTTAAGGGAGGGGTATTTTCGGGTTTTTGGCCAAATTCTGTTAGAATTAACGGTATAAATAGACGGATGGGGCCAAAAAATCAGAAAGTGGTAGTTTGGGGTCGGAGTGCAAGTGTTGGTAGTTAAGGGTGCCATCCGGAGAAATGGTGGTAGTTTGGGGGGCTAATATATATTTTTCCCATTAATTTTTGAAGCAAAGTAGAGCATACCTAAGATTTGTATGTGAGAAATTCAAATATGTGTGATGAGCATGAGAATAGGTTGCTATGATTTGGTGAGTATGGATTCCAAAACCCTAGACCCCTTTATTTTCATTAATTTTGTTTATGTTTTCTTTTGTTAAAAATCCCTAAATTTGAAACTAGGTTAAAATAGGATTAGTTTGAATAGAGATTAATTTTCGCAACACAATTCCCTTTGGGATCGACCTCGCACTTGCAAAACGCTATATTGCAAACGATTCGTGCACTTGCGAGTATTAAAATTTTCACAACATGGTGTCCCAAGATGAAGTCATAGCCGGCCTGACCCAAGAGCTGTCCGACTTGAAGGAGAGGTGTAAGGCTCTTGAGACCAGGGTTGGAGTTCCAGAAACTTCTTCAAGTCGGGTCCCAGTCCGCTCCTCTGAAACCCGAGGCGAGGGGGAATTGCCCGATACCGAACGGGTGCGGCTAACTGCCGAGTCGGACAGAGCTCGTCAAGAGGTGGAACGCCTATCTGGCGAGCTGAGTTCCTTGAAAGACGAAAAGTTGACTCTTGTGGCGGATCTCAATTCAGCGATCCTACCCAAAGAAGCATTGGTTACTGAGAAGAATCATTTGGTTGCCGAAAAGGACGTAGCTCTTGCCGAGAAGGAACATGCCCTGATTGATAAGGGCCGGATATTGGCTGAAAAAGACAAAGTGTCATTAGCACTAGAGAAGGCCGTGTCCGAGAAGGATCTCGCGCGAGGCCGATAAAGATCAAGCTGTCGCCGAGAGGGAGTCAACTCTTGAAAAGCTAGAGGGGGTAGAAGGCCGATACCAGAGGATTTGGAGGAAATATCGTCACTATAAAGCTAAAGTTAGGAGACTCTCCGAGCAACTATCCTTCGTTCCTTGGCTTCGGACCAAAGCTTGGGCTTTTGGCTTTCACATCGGGTTCAAGAATTTCCGAGCTTTAGTTCTTCGCCCCGATTAGTTGAAAATATCCTTCGAGAATGTGAGTTCCAACTTCTTGTCGCTTCTGAGTTCATGCTACTCGGAGCTATTAGATCTCGGGATCGAGTATTTCCCCGACGTTCTCGATTGGAGCAAACATGCTCCAAATCTTGAGGACGCATCCGACGGAGAACGTAGAGAAGACGATCATCCGGAAGACGACCAACCCGAAGACAAATAGACTTCTTTAAGCCTTAAGTGTTTTGTATACATTCCTATTTCAAGAGAATTAATGGGATTATTCGATGGTTTAGTTTTAGCCTCTTTTTTCTTCTTCTTCTTCTTCTTCTTCTTCTTCTTCTTCTTTTTTTTTTTTTTTTTTTTTTTTTTTTTTTTTTTTTTTTTTTTTTTTTTTTTTTTTCAGATTGCTGAGAACAAGGAAGATTACAAAAACTGTCGGATGTTAGGTATTATTGCATAACTCCACTGTAAGAATTTGCTGTGACATAAATTAGTCTTTGCATGATTCATCATCTACCTTCCCCCCTAAATAACTAAGGTAATTATTGCTGCATTACCTAAGTTATTTTATTTACTTTTTGCAGGAGTTATTTTTATGTCGAGTTACCCCCCCTATCCGAGTGAGGGTAACTTATAAATTAACTTACCCTCCTTTATTTGAAGGAGGATAAGAAAAAATTTTATGCCGAGTTACCCCCTATCCGAGTGAGGGTAACTTATAAATTAACTTACCACCTTTATCCGAAGGAGAATAAGAAAAAATTTTATGGCGAGTTACCCCCTATCCGAGTGAGGGTAACTTATAAATTAACTTACCCCCCTTTATTCGAAGGAGGGTAACTTATAAATTAACTTACCCCCATTTATCCGAAGGAGGATAAGAAAATTTTTTATGCTGAGTGACCCCCCTATCCGAGTGAGGGTAACTTATAAATTAACTTACCCCCATTTATCTGAATGAGGATAAGAAAATTTTTTATGTTGAGTTACCCCCCTATCCGAGTGAGGGTAACTTATAAATTAACTTACCACATTTATCCGAAGGAGGATAAGGAAAAATTTTATGCCGAGTTACCCCCTATCCGAGTGAGGGTAACTTATAAATTAACTTATAAATTAACTTACCCCCCTTTATCCGAAAGAGGATAAGAAAAAATTTTATGCTGAGTTACCCCCTATCCGAGTGAGGGTAACTTATAAGTTAACTTACCCCCCTTTATCTGAAGGAGGATAAGAAAAAAATTTATGAAAATTTTCTTTGCAACTTTAGCCACTCTATTCAAACTGCATGGGCTTATAAAAGGGAGATTTCAAAATTACATGTAGTACTTCTTCAGGTGCTATGCATTCCACGCTCTTGGGACCGACTTGCCTGCCCGGGATTCCAAGCGATAGGCTCCTTTCTCATGGCATTTAACCACTTGGTATGGTCCTTCCTACTTGGCATTAAGCTTCCCTTCAGCGAAATCTCTGGTCATCACGTTCAGTTTTCTAAGTACCCAATCTCCGACCCGAAATTTCCTGGGGTTAACCGTCTTGTTATAGTATCTGGGTATCCGGGCTCGGTAAGCTTCGTCCACTGCCTGCGCGTCATCTCTCCGTTCCTGCAACAAATCGAGACACAAGCTGATTCCTTCATTATTATAATTCGGATCATACTGCGAGACTCTGTAGCTCGGGGATCCAATCTCGACCGGTATGACAATGAGAACGGGGTTCCCCAGTCGGGGTTCTTGCAGTCGTCCGATATGACCATAAAACTTCCGAGACATACTCAACCGATAATCCCTTCCGCCGATCCAATTTCTTCTTTAATGTTCCCAGCAAGGTCTCATTGGTCGCCTCTACCTGCCCATTTGACTTAGCGTATATCAGGGTAGAGTAGTGGTTTCGGATACCAAGCTTAGCACACCAGCTTCGAAACGGTTTTCCGTCAAACTGGGCACCATTGTCAGTGATAAAGGCATAGGGGATTCCGAAACGACAGACGACCGACCTCCAAAGGAAGTTTATGACATTACTGGCAGTCACGATCGCCAGCACTTCCGCTTCTACCCACTTCGTGAAATAGTCCACAGCTACCACCAAGAACTTCTTTTTTCCTTTCCCGGGCAGCATCGGACCGACTAAGTCCACTCCCTATTTAGAAAACGGCCATGGTGACAAGACCGAATTCAACCTTTTGGGCGAATTTTTCATAATTCTAGTGAACTGCTGACATTTATCACAGCTTCAGACGAATTCAACCGAGTCTCTTCCCATCGTTGGCCAATAATACCCGGCCCTCACCGTTTTGTGGGCTAGCATCCGTCCTCCGTAGTGATTCCCACATACTCCCTCATGAATTTCCCTCAAGACATAGCGTGCTTCCGGAGCCAAGAGGCACTTTAATAGGGGATGTGAGTATCCCCTTCTGTATAACACACCATCAACCATCGTGTAGTGTGCCGACTGCGACCTTACCTTATACGATTGAATTTTATCACTAGGTAACTCCCCGTCTTTTAGGTATTTGATCATGTTAGTATTTTGGGCTCATTCTATGTTTGGACAAAATCACTTAAGTGTAAAGATGCTGTAAATATGGATTCCACTATTCAGAGTCTCGAAGTCAGAAGAAATTCAAGTTCCCTGTCAGCCGTCCGGACGATCGAGCCATCCCGTCCGGACGCCTATCTGTCCACTGTGAAAAATTGAAATGACTTCTAAAAGTAAAGTGTGTGCAACAAGTGTCAACAAAAATTAAAGCACAGCGGAAAGTAAATGACACAGAGATTTTTGTTGACGAAGTGAAAACTCAATTAAGAGAAAAACCACTCCGGGGCAGCCAAACCCAGGATATCCACTATTCAGAAGACAAAGCTAGATACAAAGCAGTAACACTCACATATACCGATGTAGTGGTCGTACCTTGCTCTATAACGTGTAACCCAACACAAACGCTTCCCAACCAGGTTCACCTACCTTAAGGGGTCTTCAATGGAATCCTTTACCTTAGGGTCAACCCCTAAGATAAACTTCGATTTTAGCACAGCAACAACACATTTAGCAAAGGCTTCAGAGGAAATATCACGTCTCTGAGTAGTAGAGAATTCACCACCGAATTCTGTTGAATGGCTTCAGAGGAATTTCTAACTTCTCTGAGCTCTAGAGGAATTCACTTCAAATTCTTGCAGCTCTAAGTGCCCAAGGACCCCTATTTATAGGCTGGGGGTCAGAATGGGCGTCAGACAAAATAAGCCTGTGAGCCGTCCAGATGGTGGACCATGACCGTCCGGACGGACAATGTGTGACAGGATTTTCCGAAATTTTCGCGAAGAAATCTTTCTTGTATTAGTACATCTTCCGGACGGGATGGCTCGATCGTCCGGATGGACGCATGTCCGCTGCAAGTAATTTCCATAACAGGCTTCGCGCGTCCGGACCAAGGGGCAGGAGCGTCCGAACGGCTAAACTTCAACACGCAATTTCCATATCTGATACGCGTGCGTCCGGACCATAAGGGGAGTACGTCTGGACGGTTGAATTCGAATCGTCAGTTACCATATATGATGCACCAGCGTCCGAACCACAGCTGTCATTCGTTCGGACAGTCAAATTTGAACTGCGATTCTTGCCTTATGGAGATACATGTCCGGACGGGATACCACATCGTCCGGACGATTGATTGATCTTCCTTTCCTTGAACTTGGAAAGAATTAGTTAACCGTTCGAGAACTGATAGGCGTCCGGACGTGCTGCTGAAATGTCCGGACAGAAGCAAGCTGGCACAGAAACTTCTCGATACAGTGTAGGTATCCGGACGGAAGAATCACATCGTCCGGACAGATGATGCTGGACTGACTGTGTCCGGACGGGATGGCACATCGTCTGGACGGAAGAAGCAGGAACAGTAGGCGTCCGGATGGGATGGCACGATCGTCCGGACGGCAAACAGGGAACTTGAATTTCTTCTGACTTCACTCTGAATAGTGGAATCCCTGTTTACAACATCTCGGCTGCACGTAATTACCATAATAAGGCTTGGAGCGTCTGGACCCTAAAGACTGATGTCCGGACGGTTGAACTGGTGCACATCTTGCCTTATAGAAAACATCGTCCGGACGGGATCACACATCGTCCAGACGGTAGCAGCCGTCTTCCCATAACTGTGTCTTGAGACAGAAACCCTAATGCTTGTCAAACCCTAAATGGTGTCCGAATGGTATAACCACGTCATCTGGACAGATGCACTGGAACACTGGGATCTTCTCGAACTCTGATGAGCTTCTAGACACTGGTGGATGTCCGGACGACAAGATCATGTCGTCTGGATGGATGTTGCTGATTGATGAGTGTCCGAACGGAATACCACGTCGTTCGGATGGTTAGCAGGGAACCGAAATAAACTTGCTTCCAAGCTTCACAGAATCTTCTTGAAGGACATGGCTGAAGAGTAGACTCTAGATAAGGCAACTTCCCTGATGAAAACAGTAACATTACATATAAGTGATTTTGTCAACAGAATGCAGCCAACACAAAAACTAACACACTGTTCCATCCATCCGGACGACGTGTCATCCTGTCTGGACGCTAGACAGACCAGCATCATCCGTCCGGACGAAGTGTTCATTCCTTCTGGACCCCATACTGTATCGAGAAGTTTCTGTGTCAGCTTGTATCCGTCCGGACGTTTCAGCAGCACGTCCGGACGCCTCCCAGTACTCGATCAGTTTCTGATTTCTTTCCAAGTTCCAAGAAAGGGAAGATCAATCAACCGTCCGGACGATGTGGTATCCAGTCCGAACGCTCGTCTCTGTAAGGCAAGAATCGCAATTCAAATATGATCGTCCAGACGTCTGACAGCTGTGGTCCGGACGCGGGTGCATCAAAGAAGGAAATTGCTGATTCGACTTCAACCGTCCGGACGCGCACATTACCGATATGGAAATTGCGTGTTGAAGAATAGCCGTCCGGACGATCATCCCCAGGGTCCGGACGCTGGAGTGCCTTATAAGGAAATTACTTGCAGCGGACGTACGACCGTCCGGACGATGTCCGGACACCGTCCGGACGAAGTCCTTAAACAGGAAAGATTTCTCCATGGATTTTTCTGAAAATCTTGTCGCACAGTTGTCCGTCCGGACGGCCCATGTCCACCATCCGGACGGTGCCCAAGTATATTTTGCCTGACGCTCATTTGAGCCCCCAGCCGATAAATAGAGGCCCCTGGGCACTAAGAACTGCAAGAATTCGGTATTGAATTCCTCAACTGCTCAGAGACGTGATTTTTCCTCTGAAGCCCTGTTCAAGTGTGCTGTTACTGTGCTACAACCGAAGTCTATCTTAGAGGTCGGCTTTAAGGTAAGGAGTTCCATTGAAGACCCCTTCAGGTAGGTGAACCTGGTTGGGAAGCATTCGTGTTGGGTTACACGTCAGAGATCAAGGTACGACCACTGCATCGGTACATGTGAGTGTTACTGTCTTGTATCTAGCTATGTCTTCTCAATAGTGGAATTCCTGGGTTTGGCTGCCTCGGAGTGGTTTTTCTCTTAACTGAGTTTCCACTTCGTCAACAAAAATCTGTGTGTCATTTACATTCCGCTGTGCTTTAATTTTTGTTGACACTTGTGCACACACTTTATTTTAGAAGTCAATTCAATTTTTCAATTGGTATCAAAGCTTGGTACACTCTGAGAAGATTAAATTTCTTGAGTGTTTTTCTTTTTTGACTTCTACTATGTCTATATTGAGTATGGATAAAATTGCTTCTATTTCACATGATATGTCTTTTCATAAGACCATGTTCATTAAACCTATCATGTCTCATACTCAATCTATTTGTAAGGGTAAAGGGGATAATCAATCTTTACCTACTTGTCATCACTGTGGTATTGTTGGTCATATTCGTCCAAACTGTTTCCAAATTAGGTCTCAGAAACCTTGGAAGAAAACCCTTATCCCTAGGAAAGATGAACCAGGTTTTGAAGAACAAGTTAAAGTATTAAGTGATCAAGTGAAACTCATTAGTGAGAAGTTAGCATACCTCACCCCTAATGAGCAAAGATCTGTCCTGGTTAATAATCAAAAAGCTTCCAAACAAGTCTGGGTCAAAAAGGAAGATAATCTGTGTTTAGTTTCTCATACTGCACTAAAAATTCTTGATACTTGTTTGTGGTATTTGGATAGTGGTTGTTCTAAACACATGACAGGTGATAAGACTTTGCTAAAAGAAGTTCAGATGGGCAAAGGTGGGCGAATCACCTATGGAGATGGGAGTCAATCCAGAGTCATTGATAAAGGGATCATCGACATTCTAGGCCTCGGAACATCTCAAGAAGCTCTGTATGTAGAAGGACTCAAGGCAAATCTCCTCAGCATCAGCCAGTTTTGTGATAATGACTTGGTGGTGCAATTCTCCAAAAAGGAATGCAATATATTTGATAGCAGTGGCAGATGGCTCATGGGAGGAGAAAGAACTGCTGACAATTGTTACGGCCTTCCTGGTCTGGCTGCAGATCCTCAGATTTTTTGCAACAAAGCAACCATAAATGACAGTGAGCTATGGCACCAGAGGTTAGGGCATCTCAATTTCTCCGATATATTGAAAATTGCAAGCAAAGATGTTGTTAAAGGCCTGCCTAAAATGGAGAAGACTGGAAAAGGAATCTGTGGTCCCTGTCAACTAGGGAAACAAACTCGAGCAGCCCATAGGAAGACCTCAGGTATTCTAACTTCCAAAAATTTGGAATTACTGCACATGGATCTCATGGGTCCCACTAGAACTGCTAGTCTAGGTGGGAAAAGATATATTCCGGTTATTGTTGATGACTTCTCTCGATATACATGGGCTATTCCTATTCGGAAAAAATTTGATGCCTTTGATACAGCTCAACAATTGTACAAGAAGATTCAGGTTGAGCAAAATTGCCAGATTGTGAGAATCCACAGTGATCATGGAAGAGAATTTAAAAATTTCAAGTTCGAAGAATTTTGTCGCTCATATGGAATCAAGCAGGAATTTTCTTCTCCTATCACTCCTCAGCAGAATGGAGTTGTTGAAAGGAAGAACAGGGTTCAAGAGATGGCTCGTGTTATGATCCACTCAAAAAATCTTGCTCAACACTTCTGGGGAGAAGCTGTAAACATTGCCTGTCATATCATCAACAAGGTCTACCTTAGGCCTGAAACAAACAAGACTCCCTATGAAATCTGGCGAGGTAAGAAACCCACAGTGAAGTATTTTAAAACTTTTGGAAGTAAATGTTATATGCTTCGTGACAGGGAAAATCTGGGAAAATTTGACACCAAGAGTGATGAAGGTATATTCTTGGGATATTCCACAAACAGTCGTGCATACAGAGTCTTCAACAAAAGAACAGAGACTATGATGGAATCTATAAATGTAGTAGTTGATGATGAAGAAGTTTAGAGACCTATCAGCATGGAGGAAAACAGCTCGATTCAAATGAGCCTTCAGCAGCCCCAACTGATATCATTAATCCTTCTTCAAAGGAGTCTCCAGATGAATCTCCTTCTTCTCCCATGACTTCGGATACCACTCCTACTACCTCCGAAGATGAGGATACTCCTGCTAATCCTCCTAAGCAATCATGGGTGAAGCATAATCATCCTCCTCAGTAGCCGCTTAGGAACATAGATGAAGGGCGTAGGCTAAGAAGCAGAGTCATTCAGCCCACCAATGAAGTAGCCAATCAAGTCTCTTACAACTGCTATCTAGCTCAGATAGAGCCCAAGAAAGTTGATGAAGCCCTACAGGATGAAGGCTGGGTCTCTGTAATGCATGATGAGCTCCATCAGTTCACCAGAAATGATGTCTGGACCTTGGTTACCCGTCCTGCAGAACAGAATATTATTGGTACCAAGTGGATCTTCAAGAATAAAACAGATGAACATGGTACTGTGGTTCGAAATAAAGCCCGTCTTGTTGCACAAGGATATACTCAGATAGAGGGAGTAGACTTTGATGAAACCTTTGCCCCTGTTGCCAGGTTAGAGTCTATCAGAATCCTTCTCCCTATTGCTTGTCATCTTGACTTCAAGTTATATCAGATGGATGTAAAGAGTGCCTTCTTAAATGGAGTTCTGCAAGAAGAAGTTTATGTAGAACAGCCAAAGGGTTTTCAAGACCCTCATCATCCCCATCATGTGTACAAGCTGAAAAAGGCACTATATGGGCTTAAGCAGGCTCCTCGAGCATGGTATGAGCGTCTCACCACTTATCTCCTGGCCAAGGGATTCACAAGGGGACAAGTTGATCGAACTCTGTTTATCAGGCAACAAGGTACTCACAAACTCATCGCTCAAATTTATGTTGATGACATTATTTTTGGAGCTACTTTAGACTCTCTTGCCCATGAGTTCTCTGAGGAAATGAAGCAGGAATTTGAGATGAGCATGATTGGTGAGCTGAACTACTTCCTTGGCCTTCAAGTTAAGCAAACTACTGAAGGCATCTTCATTTCTCAGTCTAAGTATGCTAGGGATCTGGTCAAACATTTTGGGTTGGATGGAAAAAGTCATGCTCCCACTCCCATGAGCACCAGTGTCAAGATCAGTAGTGATCTTGTAGGCAAATCTGTTGATCCATCACTTTACAGGAGCATGATAGGGAGCCTCCTGTATCTTACAGCCAGCAGACCAGACATTGCTTTCAGTGTGGGTGTTTGTGCTCGTTTCCAAGCAAATCCTAAGGAATCCCATCTCACTGCAGTTAAGCGTATCATCAGGTATGTAAATGATACCCTCTCTTATGGCATATGGTATTCTAGAGAAACAAATCTTGTTGTTGCAGGATACTCTGATGCAGATTGGGCTGGAAATGCTGATGATAGAAAAAGCACCTCTGGAGGATGCTTCTATGTGGGGAACAATCTAGTAGCTTGGATGAGCAAGAAGCAAGCGTCTATCTCTCTCTCCACTGCTGAGGCTGAGTATATTGCTGCTGGTAGCTGCTGCACTCAATTATTGTGGATGAAGACGCTGCTGGGGGACTACGGATTCTCTCAAGATACTATGATTATCAATAGTGATAATACTAGTGCGATTAATATCTCAAAGAATCCCGTTCAGCACTCTCGGACCAAGCACATCGACATCAGACATCACTTTTTACGTGATCTTGTGGAATCTGAGATGGTGTCTCTCTCATTCATTCCCACTGAAAATCAATTGGCTGACATACTTACCAAACCTCTAGATGGTAGCAGGTTTGAGTCTCTTCGTAAAGCCATTGGTGTTTGTGCCATGACCTAGACATGATGTTCCATGCTAGGATGAATTCTTTGTCCTCTAACAGCATGATGTTGTAATAAAAAAAGAAAAAGGGGGGTGGGGGGGGGGGGAGTCTTCATAGCAAGGTAAGTCTTTCACAAGGTGTGTCAGCTATTTCAGCTATTCTTTCTGTTTTACTAGTCTGATGAGCATTGATATATTATGTTTACATGTGGGTAAAAACATCAGTCTGACATGTACACAAGTTTTTTTTCCTGCTCATTGTTTTGCGTGATAGTCGCTTGTCTCATGTGATGACCTCATGCACTATCCTAGACACCCCAAAGGTGCGTATTTTTCCTTCTCTGACTATTTACTTCTAGAATTTCTAAAGGGAAAACTTCAATTTACCCCCATGAAGTTGTCACCGATTTGCAATTCAACCACCAATGTTTCAATTTTGTTAATTGCACCCCATTAAGTTTCAAAATTTTTCAATCCACCCCATTTCGTCCAATTGAGCCGTCTGAAGAAACAGAAGTGGACCCACGTGAGTGGCACATGCGATTTTTTGTCCAAAGTTGACAAAAATACCCTTATTGAAACGACAGCGTTTTGCCAAGACACTACCGTTTTATTAAGGGCATTTTCGATAAGTCAGGACAATTTCGTTAATTCAGACGAATCAATTGGACGGATTGGCTGAATTGAAATTTTTTGAAACTTTATGGGGTGCAATTGACGAAATTGAAACATTGGTGGTTGAATTGCAAATCGGTGACAACTCCATGGGGGTAAATTGAAGTTTTCCCATTTTTAAATAAGAGAAGAGGTTTGTGATAAGATGGTCAAATTGACCACATGCTAGTTGAATCTAGGATCTATGAATTTTGTGCTTTAAAATTGTCTATTCACTGCTTCTGTACTGATTTTGCAATATACCTTGCCCTCTATGAGCAAGTAAAACATTTATCTTGTCCTTCATGGTACAAGTAAAACAATTCGGTGCTGTATCTCAGGGGGAGTGTATCAGATGAGGATGGCTAGGCCCTAGTAAGAGTAAGGTTTGACTTTTGCCTAATCTGTCACGGATTCTCTCTTTTTAGGAAATCCGGTTGCACTTGTTATGATTTTTCAAACCTTGTGGGTTTAGTCTTCACACACACACACACGCATTGCATGAGTTGAGTAGGTTATCTTCATTATTTTGGCAGGGTAACTTTTGTTTCTGTTATACTGGTCTATCATCTCCATGTTCTCATAATTCTGACTTGCTCTATGACTAGTTTTTCAGACAGAAATACATGCCTGTGCTACAATACTTGTGAAGGCTCTTACTTTGTTGCTTTCTCCCTCTTCAGCAAGTTTTCAGTCTCTATTTTTGATAACTGTTGAACTTATATTACTCTGTTTCCCGGGTCCTTCTGAGACCGTTAGGGGGAGTAATTTTTATGACAGTTAGTATTTATTACTCTGTTTTACCCTTTGTCCCTTTGAGACAAAAAGGGGGGGTAATTTTTATTTTCGACCGGGAATATATTTCCAAACCGGTCAAGTGATTTTTGTCCCAGAATGGCCAAAGGTGGAGTTTGTTAGTATTTTGGTCTCATTCTGTGTTTGGACAAAATCACTTAAGTGTAAAGATGTTGTAAACAAGGATTCCACTATTCAGAGTCTGCAAGTCAGAAGAAATTCAAGTTCCCTGTCAGCCGTCTGGACAATCGAGCTATCCCGTCCGGACGCCCATCTGTCCACTGTTCCATCCGTACGGACGCTAGACAGACCAGCATCATCCGTCCGGACAAAGTGTTCATTCCGTCCGGACCCCATACTGTATCGAGAAGTTTCTGTGTCAGCTTGTATCAGTCCAGACTTTTCAGTAGCACGTCTGGACGCCTCCCAGTACTCGATCAGTTTCTGACTTCTTTCCAAGTTCCAAGAAAGGGAAGATCAATCAACCGTCCGGACGATGTGGTATCCCGTCCGGACGCGCGTCTCCGTAAGGCAAGAATCGCAATTCAAATATGACCGTCCGGACGTCTGACAGCTGTGGTCCGGACGCGCGTGCATTAAAGAAGGAAATTGCCGATTCGACTTCAACCGTCCGGACAACTGCCTATCATGGTCTGGACGCGCACATTACCGATATGGAAATTGCGTGTTGATGAATAGCTGTTCAAACGATCATCCCCCATGGTCCGGACGCTGGAGTGCCTTATAAGGAAATTACTTGCAGCGGACGTACGACCGTCCGGACGATGTGCCATCCCGTCCGGACGAAGTCCTTAAACATGAAAGATTTCTCCGCGAATTTTTCGAAAAATCTTGTCGCACAGTTGTCCGTCCGGACGGCCCATGTCCACCGTCCGGACGGTGCCCAGGTATATTTTGCCTGACGCTCATTTGAGCCCCCAGCCTATAAATAGAGGCCCCTGGGCACTAAGAACTGCAAGAATTCGGTATTGAATTCCTCAACTGCTCAGAGACGTGATATTTCCTCTGAAGCCCTGTTCAAGCGTGCTGTTGCTGTGCTACAGCCGAAGTCTATCTTAGAGGTCGGCTCTAAGGTAAGGAGTTCCATTGAAGACCCCTTCAGGTAGGTGAACCTGGTTGGGAAGCATTCGTGTTGGGTTACATGTCAGAGATCAAGGTACGACCACTGCATCGGTACATGGGAGTGTTACTGTCTTGTATCTAGCTATGTCTTCTGAATAGTGGAATTCCTGGGTTTGGCTGCCCTGGAGTGATTTTTCTCTTAACTGAGTTTTCACTTCGTCAACAAAAATCTGTGTCATTTACATTCCGCTGTGCTTTAATTTTTGTTGACACTTGTGTACACACTTTATTTTAGAAGTCAATTCAATTTTTCAGATCACATCCGAGGCTCATTCGGGTTCTGGCTCCTTTTCCCGGGTTATTTGCATTGAATCGTGAATTCCTGCTATTGTGAGGCTGGGTTGAACCAGGACTTACCGCTTCATCTTGGTAATTTCTTGTTTTGTTGCCGACCCTGCCCTAGCCAATGTGTCCGCTTGAACGTTCTCTTCCCGAGGGATTTTTCTGATCTTCATACTTCTGAAGTAAGACTGAAGGCTATGTACTTTCTCCAAGTACTTGGCTAGCCGGCCTCCTTGCGTTGCATACTCACTCGAGATCTGGCCTACGACTGCCTGTGAATCACTCCGAATCTCGACATCGAGGGCCTCTACTTCCCGGGTAATCGTTAACCTCGCCAGCACAGCTTCATATTCAGCCTCGTTATTTGTTGTGACAAAATCCAATTTGATGCCGTATTGAAATCTTTGCCTTTGTGGACTCAACAACACGACCCTGACACCACTTCCCTAGCACTGAGAAGATTCGTCCACATAAATGATCCACGTAGGAACTCAGCCAAGGTCTCAAGACTCAGGAACGTTGCAGAATTCAAGGAAGAAGTCGGCCAGAACTTGACCTTTAATTGCCGTTCGCAGGTGAAACTCTATATCAAACTGTCCAAGCTCCACGTCCCAGTTGACAAGCCTACCCGACAGGTCTGGTTTTTGGAGCACCTTCTTCAAGGGGTATTCAGTCAACACTCGGATAGCATGTGCTTGAAAATAAGGCCTCATCTTCCGGGCTGATACTATCAATGCAAAAGCCAATTTCTCTATCCTCGGATATCTTTCCTCAGCTCCGTGAAGTGCTCTGCTAGTGAAGTATACCGGTTTCTGGATGCCAGCATCTTCTCAGACTAGATCTGAGGAAACAGTAGAGGACGATACTGCCAGGTACAGATAAAGAATTTCCCCCTCCATTGGCCGGCTCAAGAGGGGGGGATTTATCAAATACTCTTTCAACTTCCCGAAGGCTTCTTCACACTTTGAATCCCATACAAATGCTTTCTTCAAGATCTTAAAGAAAGGGAGACACTTGTCAGTGGACCTCGAGATGAATCGGTTCAAGGCCGCTATCCTTCCGGTCAGCTGCTGCAATTGTTTCGTGGTTCTCGGCGGTTGCATCTCCAATACTGCCTGTACCTTCTCGGGATTTGCCTTTATGCCCCTTTGGGATACTAAGTAGCCCAAGAATTTTTCGGATGAGATTCCAAAGGCGCATTTAGTCGGGTTCAACTTCATCTCATAGCGTCTTATCGTATCAAATGTTTCTTTCAAATCGGAGACATGATCTAGGGCCTGCACACTTTTTACTAGCATGTCGTCAACGTACACTTCCACATTCCGCCCCATCTGTTTCTCAAACATTTTGTTTACCAGCCTCTGGTATGTGGCGCCCGCGTTCTTTAACCCAAACGGCATCACTTTATAACAATATAGACCTCGATTGGTAATGAACGAAGTCTTCTCCTGATTGACCTCCGCCATCTGTATTTGATTGTAGCCCGAGAATGCATCCATGAAACTTAGAAGTTGGTGCCCAGAAGTTGAATTGACTAGAAGATCTATGCGAGGCAGTGGGAAGCTGTCTTTTGGGCAGGCCTTGTTCAAGTCAGTGAAATCTACGCACATTCTCCATTTATTATTAGACTTTTTCACCAATACAACGTTTGCAAGCCACTCGGGATAGTCAACTTCTCGGATGAACCCTGTTGCCAAAAACTTTGATACTTCTTCAGCAATCACCTGGTTTCTTTCGGGTGCAAAAGTCCTCATTCTCTGTCTGATTGGTCTTGAACTGGGGTCTACATTCAGTCTATGCACGATTATCGAGGGGTCAATGCCAGGCATGTCTTCATGATTCCATGCAAATACATCGCTATTACTTTTGAGGAACATAACCAGCCCCTCCTTTAACTCTTCAGGAAGTTGGGAGCTAATCTTTATTCTTTTTCCTGGACCTCCAATTTTGAATCGTTCTAAGTCTTTGATCGACTCCGCGGATTGTAATTGCTATTTCTCTTCCTTCCCGGCATCCCCTTGGGACCTGGCCTTCAAGGTAGTGTTAAAACACATGAGGGCAGACTTCTGGTCTCCTCTGACTACTCCAACTCCCGCATTTGTCGGAATTTCATGCACAGATGCGGGGTTAAGGTTATGGCCCCTAACTCATTCAAAGCTAGTCTTCCCAATATGACGTTGTAAGCCGACCGTACATCCACAACTAGGAATTTCACCATAATTGTCTTCTGCTTGTGGCTGGTTCCAGCCATGACCGGGAGCTCAATGGCTTCAATCAAGGGGACTTACTCTCCAGAGAAACCAACTAGGGGACCCCTTGTCGGGATCAATTTTTCTTGATCTATGCTCATCAGCTCGAAGGCTGACTTGTATATTATGTCGGCGGAACTTTCAGTGTCGACCAGAACTCTGTGTATGTTATGGTTGGCGATAGCTAAGGTCACAACTAAAGCATCCGAGTGGGGGACTGACACCCCTACGAAATCTTCGTTCGAAAAGCCAATAATTTGATTCTCGTACTTCCTCATCTTTGACGGTCTTTGGACCGAATAAACTTCAAAGTCTTTCAGGTGCCTTGCATAGGCTTTCCGAGCTGCACTAGAATCGCCTCCTCCCCCAAAGCCACTGGATATTGTATGAATTTCGAGAAGGTTTTCTCGACTAGGCTGTCGTGCGTGACTCCTGCTTCTCTCTCGTCTATCCCAATTGGATGGTTGGTTACTAGGCTCCCTATCGCGATCCTAAGGACGTTCCATCCTTTCCCTAGGCTCTTCCCGATATCTCTGGGGCTGGTTCCTCCGCTCTTCGGGCTGAGAATTTCGAACTCACCAGGAAACAGACTAACTTCCCGTTCTCAATGAATTTTTCAATCAAGGCTCGCAAGGACCTACAAGTTTCTGTGCTATGCCCCTTCGACTCGTGGAAAGTGCAATAGCGATGAGCCGTCCTAGGATGGGGAGTCCCGACTATTTTCGGCGGCTTCTCATACATAGGATCCATTTTAATCGCTGCTAGGACTTCCTTGATAGGTGCATTGAGGGGGGTCCAATTATATTCATGGAATTTCTTCTTGATCCCAGGTTCCGCTACATCTTGCCTCTTATGGAACTTCTTCTTTTTCTTTGACTTTTCCCTGGAATTAGAAGCTTGGGTGGCCCATTTCCTGAGTAAAGCCCAAAGTGTTTCTTCCTGATTGATAAACTCATGGGCCCTTTCCATGAATTCGTGGAGGTAACGTGTCGGTTTCTAGGCTAGGTCAGCCATTAGTGGCCCTTCTTTCCTGATCCCCTAGTAGAGGGCCGAATGAACGAACTCTTCAGTGGGACTTTCTGTGGTAAGCCTCGCCTGATTGAACTGTTGGAGGAATTCTTTAAGCGATTTATCTCGCCCTTGTTGTATTGACATCAGAGTCCCAGCAGGCTTCCTCCTCACGATTCCAGCCATGAACTGTGTCAAAAACATCTTTCCGAATTCATCAAAATTTTGGATAGACTTCGGGGGAAGCGTCCTATACCAGTCTCGGGCATTCCCCGATAGGGTTAACGGGAAGGCCCGGCACGCCACCTCATCTGGAGTTCCTTGCAACTCAAAGTGAGCGCGATAATTATCCAGGTGCTCAACCGGTTCTTCCTGCCCGGTGTAGGTTTTGATATCAGGGACTTTAAACTTCTCAGGGAGACGGAATGAGGTCACTCCGTCAGTGAATGGGGAAACCGACTTCTGGAACAAGTCCTCGGCTTTCGACGTACTCCCATTATGCTGGTGTTGTGCTGCTACCGACAACAAGTCGCACCTCTGCTCCAGCTTCTCAATGATTTCCTTGAGTTTCTTATCCACCCTTTTCGATGCTTTGCGCTTTGGAGGCCTTTGACCCACAGTATCATGATTCTTCTATTTTTCCTCCCGACCTCCTTAATCTCTGGCTTGTGCTTCATCATCCGGCTCTTTGTTTTCATCGGGTTGAAAAGTTGCTGAGTGCGAATCCTCCGCATTGCGTCGCTGCAGGGCAACATTCTTTTCCTCCAACTCCTACATTTCCTTTTCCATTCGGGCTATCCTCTCATTAAGGATTTCCAACATGGGGGAAGATTTGGAGGAGGTTTCTCCTCCCTCTTAGTGCTTCCTCACCCGATTCCCCCACGGGCCTCTCAATGCTTCTGATCTCGTAGTCACCATGTCGGATGTACAGATATATTTCGCAAGAACGACAAACGTTGCCAAACTGTTGATGGAGTTTCCGACCAGTGACGTGGAGACACCGTCCTCAATGAATACCTCCAAATAACCTACAAAGATGACAAGAACACACTGTGGGTTTCCCCAACGATCCTCCTCCGATGTCCAAATTAGACAGATGTATCAGAGAGAGAGTTCAAAAAAAAAACTTAATACCTGGATCTTGCTATTTATAGACTGTCGTAATTATGGCTAGGTAAAGCCGCTCCGAATTTTAAGGGACATGATCTCTTTTGGCATGAGCAGTGTTCGGGTACACTCCAAATAGTGACTGACAGATTGACTTATCGTTGGTGAAATTTGGGCTCCTAGTGAATCCCATATTTCTTGGTGTTCAGTCACCTAATAGCGTCCATTGGTCAGTCTCACAATTATTGCCTCCTGTCGGTCAATGAAGCATCTGACACTTGGGCTGCTCGGATCATTCTTGGTCAACGAATGCCCTTGTCAGGAAAGGTGGATTTCCCAACACCCATCTCCCATTATATATCATCGCCACAAAGAGGCACGAAGATAATTATAAGTGCACAACTTAAAAGAAGATCTAGAGAGAAACAATGCAGAATGGGGTCTGTTAATAACTTGCATCTTTCATTTTTAAGTAACATTTGGATGCTAACAGTTAAGAAATAAGCATCCTGACAACCACACCATCAATCATTTTACAGGCATGAAGAGCATCTTAGACCATTTTACAGGCACAAAATGAAAAAAGAAAACAAGCCAGGAAAAATGTTCTTTTAATGTTGTTTCCTTAAAAGACACAGTTCTTTGCAATGCTGTTATGGACTTCCGAAGTGAACTATTTCAGTATCCTCATTAGGAAGATGAATAAAACTGGAAATACCATCACTGGCAGGTAAAAAAAGAAGAAAGAAAAATTTAATTGATCATTTCATTCAGTGGGGAATATTACATTTGTAATGTCCAGGACATTTTGTAATAACTATAACACGAAATTTGGATAAATAATTAATTTAAGTTAAATTAGTGTCTTTAAAATACAAAAGAATATTTTTAGATCCATAGAAAAAGAAAAGAATTAAAGATTTTAAATAAGAAAATAGAAAATAAAACAAAACAAAATATAAAAGAAAAAAAAAGTAATTAAATAATATATATATATATATATATATATATATATATATATACATATATGAGTGGTGAGGCGCAGGGCGCAACACCTGCGCCCCACCACTAAACAAGAAGGGCCACATGGCCCTTCTTAAAAGAAAAAAAAATTAAATAAAATAGGAGAAGTGTGAGGCGCCGTGCGCCTCACTTAAGAAAAAATAAAAATTACAAAGAAAGGAAAGAAGCACTTTCCTGTAAGCCCGAGAGGAGAGAATAGGGAGAGACAGAGAGAGATTTCCTATTTTTCCTATATACAAAAATTGTGATTTTTGAAGATCCAACGGTCCGATCTTCGATCCGTCTTCGGATACGAGATCCTTGCACTCGGATCTACGTTACTACCGTTCACTTTGAGGTAAAACATTAAACTCATAGTTTTGTGATTTTTGGGTAAAATCCTATAAATTAGTTTAATCCTCTATGTTCTTTAGGTGTTTGAGCTTGTTGAAAATTGCTTGAAGCTATCCAAACCTTGGGCTTTGGTTTGGTGATTTTGTGGTGAGTTTTCCCCAAACCCTAACTTTTAGTTATTTGATTTTAGTTGTATTTTAGGGGGGATTAACCCTTGATAAATGCTATGGGTTAATGACATTATGATTAAGGTAGTGTTTTATAATTATGGGTTAAGTTTGAGAAATCTTAACTTGATGGGTAAAATTAATTAGGGGGTTTTGAAGTGTTAAATAATTTTAAATCATGTATGGGTTCCATGAAAAAATAGGCATTTATGGGATTAGGTCCTAAAAATAATAATTTGTATAAATTAAAAAATTTTAATTGCAAATTTAGAAATATTTTCATGGATAGGTTTAGTTAATTAGCGGAAAATTCGTGTCGTAGCCTTTGAGCGATTTAAAGTGCTAATTGTTATAATTGTTGGTTAAATAGCTAAATGGTGCATTGTGTTGTAATTATAGAGGTACTTTGCGGGTCAAACCTAGGATTGTTGGAATCAGGAGTACGAGCAATCCAAGGTGAGTATTCTACTCACTGAGAAGTATTATTTTCATAAATGATGAATTGCAAAATATATATTGTTTTACAAATCTGAACCAACTGTATGTTGATTATGAATTGTTTTGGATGATTTGAGTACTTTGGAGTATATTGAAATATTGATGATGTTTTGAACTATGAATATGATTGGTGAGTTTAGAGTGAGTATAAAGATTTAAGTTATGCAAATTGTTAAAGAAATGACATGTTGAATTGATTATGTTTTGTAAAGAAAGCATGTGTTAAAGTCATGATTATGAAATTAAATGTATAGTATTTGAGCACGAGCATTGAGCATGGCACGAACAAGACCGGGGTTCAATTCCCTTAGGCATACGAACAAGATCGGGGTTCAATTCCCTTAGGCATACGACAAGACCGGGGTTCAATTCCCTTAGGCATACGAATAAGACCGGGGTTCAATTCCCTTAGGCAAACGTACGACACGCATGCACAGCATTTGTTTCATGATAATTGAATTGTTTTCATGTTTTTGATATATAGTAGTTTTATGCTAGACGTATTAATATGCATAAGAATCTCAATGGAAAAGAGCTTATGTATGTTTCTATCGGATGGCCACACGTTTTATATATATGGTAGTTTTGCTAGACGTATTAGTATGCATAAGAGTCTCAATGGAAAAGAACTTATGTATATTTATATCAGGTGGTTGCATGTTTTAAATGCCATTATTTTCTAAGTCTTACTAGATCAAAGGTAATATAGTAGGTGAGGATGTATGTAGTTGTATCCAACAATGGAACTTCTACGTATAAACTCAGCTGCGTAGTATGGTTTAAATGTTTTCTATTAGTCAATGTCTACTGTATCAGCTATGGGGGTTTTCAAACAAAAGTTTATAAAATTGGTGGCTGTTATAGTGTACGCATGACTAGAAAAGAAATGTTGGTTCTTTGCGAAAACTCAGTGAATAGTATACCTCTGAGGTCTTAGTGTAATTATTTATGCTAAGGCGGTGGGCTCATAATTCCACCTATACGGATGTGGCAAACCCCCACAACCGTATAGATGCTGCTCATTTGACTGCAGGTACTCCAGAGTTAGATGACGATCCACTAGCGTATTATTTGGGATATTACGACTGAAGCCCGCAGCGACAGTTGTAATGGGATGGACTATGGTGTCCTCTCTTTTGTTATATTTTGTATATGGCTTGTGACGTAGGTGTCACGTATTCTTTTGTATAAGCCATTCTTTTGTTATATGATGTAATGATGTTAAGCCTTAAACAGATAGACATGTGTATGGCTCTTTTGTATAATTAACAGGTTAAGTTTTAGATATGCTATTCCGCTGAAATTATGATAGTGTCGTTATGTTTTCCGTTGTTAGATATAACTCTGATTATCAGGTACATGTTATGGAGCATGTGTTGTATGTTGGCTGAGCGACAAATAGTCGTGCCACTGTGATGATCCGTTTGTATGTTTTTTTTTTTTAAAAAAAAAAAAAAAAAAAAAAACGGGTCGTTACAGCAAATGGTATCAGAGCGGTTAGCTCTAAGGTCGGTTGGAAAAGCGGATGAGCGGAAACCTAGGGTTGTGTTAGAGTCTAAGAGTAATTTAAGAGCCTTAGGATCCAAAAAGTTTTAACACAAATAAACGAAAATTGTAGGATTCTTGTGTGCATTTTGAGGACATTATGATGTGTTTAATATTCATTGTGCGATGTTGTTTATGTGGCATTTCATTGTGCAGACAAGAATATGCCGCCTAGGCAACGTAAGCCTCCACGTTGCTATAGAGATGAAGGATCGGTACATGGAAGTGACGGTGAAGCACCTCCACCACCTCCACCTCCTCCTCCACCACCACCCCCACCTTTTCCTCCTCCTCATCCTCCACTCGTGCCGGATTAGGGGCAATTCGTGGCAGCCTTGATTGCCGCCATACCGAGGCAAGTAGAGAATGTTGATGCCATTGGTTGTTCCTCCATCGCTTTCTTTAAACACAATCCCTCTGTGTTTAACGGGAGTGAGGGACCACTTGAAGCTGATGAATGGATCACATCTTTTGAAGACCTAGCTGATACCCTCAGTTGCACGGAAGAGCAGAGGGTCAATTACGCTGTGCTGTCACTTAAGGGTGAAGCTCGTCATTGGTGGAAGGCCACAAAGACTCTGCTCACAGAAGAGTTGGGTCGCGGAGTTCCTATCACATGGGAACGTTTCAAGAAGGAGTTTAATGATCGTTTTTTCCCTCGAGCACAGCGACAGCAATGTGCGCGAGAATTTCAAGATTTGAAGCAAGGGGCCATGACGGTTGAACAGTATTCGGCGGAGTTCCTTAAACTTTTGAGGTATGCTCCACGTCTCATCCCCGATGAAGAGACCAAGATTGAGAGGTTCCGTGACGGCTTGTCACCACGAATCCTTGATAGGGTCATCTGCTTCAAGGTCACCGACTATGCCGAGATGGTGCACATTGCCACCATGGCCGAGAAGGGAATTAAAAATGCGGTTGCTGACTTTGTGAATAAGAAGCGGTCAATGTCTGCGGGAACACTCTCTTTGCCACCCTCCAAGAGACATGCTACGAGTAGCAGTGCTGGGCCTATTGGGAGTAGGGGCATTTCTGGTAGTCAGGGTAGTGGCAATTACCCTCAGTGTAGCGAATGCGGGAAGCTGCATAAGGGAGAATGTAGACTGGGAATGAAAGAGTGCTTTAAGTGTGGTAAGACTGGCCACTTTATTAGGGAATGTCCGCAAGCAAGTATGGGAAGAGGACAAGGGTCGCAGACAAGCGTCAATCAGCCAAGGCAGACAGCTCCAGCAAGGGTGTTTGCACTCACACCAGACAATGTCCTTGCCAAGGAGAATACTACCGACGTAGTCACAGGTACAATTCCTTTGTTTGGTAGTGTTGCTTGTGTGTTGTTTGATTCGGGTGCTACACACTCGTTTATCTCCTTATCATATGTGAAGTTGTGTAGATTGAGTACTGAGCCATTAGGACAGAATATATGTGTGGCCACTCCTGTTGGCGACACCATTACTTGTAAAAAATGTGTGGACAAATGTCCTATTGTAATTGAAGGGAGAACCTTGCCAGCAAAGCTAGCAGTATTCAACATGTTGGGCTTCGATGTCATTCTTGGCATGGATTGGCTATCGAAGTACAAAGCTAACATTGATTGCCATAGGAAGGAAGTCACATTCCGACCTCATGGTATGGAAGAGTTCAAGTTCCAAGGGTCTAGAGTGCAAGCAACTCTGCCACTTCTCTCTGCTATCCAAGCCATCAAGAGTGTCAGTGAGGGTGCACAAGCTTATTTAGCTTATGTTCAAGCTAAGCATGAAGTTATGGTGAAATTGGAAGACATTCTGGTGGTACGCAACTATCCGGATGTTTTTTCTGAAATCACAGGACTGCCTCCTGATCGAGAAGTTGAGTTCTCTATCGACCTGATACCGGGAACTCAGCCCATCCACAAGGCACCCTATCGTATGGCTCCGACTGAGTTGAGAGAATTGAAAGAACAGCTTCAAGAGTTGCTTGATCAGGGTTTCATTCGGCCTAGTGTATCTCCGTGGGGAGCGCCGGTTTTGTTTGTGAAGAAGAAGGATGGGTCTATGCGGATGTGCATAGATTACCGTGAGTTGAATAGGGTGACGGTTAAAAATAAATATCCCTTACCAAGGATCGATGACTTGTTCGATCAACTCAAGGGAGCTTCGGTATTCTCGAAGATAGATCTGCTTTCGGGATACCATCAGCTCAGGGTACGAGAAGAAGACATTCCAAAGACAGCAATCCAAACACGGTATGGCCATTACGAGTTCTTGGTGATGCCATTCGGATTAACAAATGCACCGTCAGTGTTTATGGACTTGATGAATCGAGTATTCCATGAGTACCTGGATTCTTTTGTGGTAGTTTTCATTGATGACATATTAGTCTACTCGACTAATCATGTCGAACACGAAGTACACTTGAAGACCGTGATGGAGAAGCTAAGAGAAAAGAAGTTGTTTGCTAAATTGAAGAAGTGCGAGTTCTGGCTTGAAGAAGTGTCATTCTTGGGTCATGTTGTGAGCAAGAATGGACTTGCAGTGGATTCATCAAAAGTGCAAGCAGTGGTTGAGTGGGAACGGCCTACGAGCGTGCGGGAGATCCGTAGCTTCTTAGGTTTAGCAGGTTATTATAGGAGATTTATTGAGGGATTCTCCTCATTGTCAGGGCCACTCACTGCCCTCACAAAGAAGAATGCTCCATTTGATTGGAGTGATAAATGCGAAGCAAGCTTTCAAGAGCTAAAGCGCAGACTAGTTACAGCACCTGTGCTTACACTGCCTATGGAGTCTGTTGGGTATGTCGTGTATACAGATGCATCCAAGAAGGGATTGGGATGCGTGCTTATGCAACAGGGTCGAGTGGTAGCCTATGCCTCAAGACAGCTAAAAGAACATGAGAAGAACTACCCTACTCATGATTTGGAGTTAGTAGCAGTTGTCTATGCACTGAAAATATGGAGGCACTACCTCTATGGTGAAGAGTGCGAAATTCACACAGATCACCAGAGTCTCAAGTACATTTTCACTCAAAGAGACTTAAACATGAGGCAGCGCAGATGGCTTGAAGTGTTGAAAGACTACGACAGCAAGATGTTCTATCATCCTGCTAAAGCCAATGTAGTAGCAGACGCATTGAGCAGAAAGTCTCGCGATGATGAGACTAATCCTGAGGAGCTTATGGACCAACTGTCACAGCAGTTTGCCATGGTGCAGATTGATAAGGTAATGACCGGTGGCCCTCCTATTATGGCAGCGCTTGTAGTACAACCACATAATATGGACAGAATCAGACACGCACAAGAAAATGATCTTGAGTTGCAGGATCTCATTAATAGGACCCGCCATGATGAAGCAACAGGGTTTTATCTCACAGGTGAGGGAATGTTGATGACCAGCAGTGGGAGGACAGTTATCCCTAATGATGCTGAGTTGAAAAGAGAAATCCTAGAAGAAGCTCATCAGACACGATATACTGTCCACCCAGGCAATAACAAGATGTACCAAGATCTAAAAAAGAAGTTTTGGTGGAGTGGCATGAAAAAGGATATTGCTGAGTATGTTGCGCAGTGTCATTCATGCCAGCTTGTGAAAGCTGAACATCAGAAGCCTGCAGGGTTACTTAAGCCACTTGAAGTGCCAGTATGGAAATGGGATCAGATTTCTATGGATTTTGTTGTTGGTCTTCCAAAAGCACCAACCGGACAAGATGCTATATGGGTTATTGTGGACAGATTGACGAAGAGTGCTCATTTCCTTCCCATCAAGATCACTAACCCGTTGGAAAAATTGGCAGATTTGTATGTGCGGGAAATTGTGAGACTACATGGAGTGCCTATCTCCATTGTGTCGGATCGTGATCCACGGTTCACTTCAAGATTTTGGGAGAAATTGCAGAGTGCTATGGGGACTAAGTTGAATTTTAGCACAGCTTACCATCCGCAAACTGACGGCCAATCTGAGAGAACCATTCAAACTCTCGAGGATATGCTTAGGTTGTGCGTGTTGGACTTTAAAGGGAGTTGGATACGTTATTTGCCACTAGTTGAATTTGCTTATAATAACAGTTTTCAGGCAACTATTGGCATGGCACCGTGCGAGGCATTGTATGGGCGCAAATGTCGATCACCTTTGTATTGGGATGAAGTTGGCAAGAGACAGCTATTGGGGCCTGAGTTGGTGCAAGAAACAAAAGAAAAGATTGCACTCATTCGAAAGCGTATGCTCACCGCTCAAAGTCGACAGAAAAGCTATGCGGATAAGCATCGCCGTGAGCTCGAGTTCGCTATTGGGGACCTTGTATATCTCAAGGTGTCGCCAATGCGAAATGTGTATCGTTTTGGCAACAAAGGCAAGCTCAGTCCAAGGTATGTTGGACCATTCCAAGTGCTAAAAAGAGTGAGCCCACTAGCATACAAGATCGAGATGCCTCCTAATTTGGCGGACGTTCACGATGTTTTTCACGTCTCTCAGTTGCGAAAATGTGTTCACGATCCATCACAGGTGATTAGTCACGAACCTCTTGATAGTCAGCCGAACTTGACATATGAAGAGTTGCCTGTGCAAATATTGGATCACAAAGAGCACCAGTTGAGAACTAAGTCCATCCCTCTTGTGAAAGTTCTATGGCGAAATCATGGCATTGAGGAAGCCTCGTGGGAGCTTGAGCAGCAAATGCGGGATAGATATCCCCACTTGTTCGAGTGAATCCAGGTATGACCCTTTGATTCATACCGATTACGTGTTAATCCATAATGGAAAATGCATATTTGCATGTTCATCGAGTGGATAAATGTCAAAATTTCGATGACGAAATTTTTATAAGGAGGGAGGAATGTAATGTCCAGGACATTTTGTAATAACTATAACACGAAATTTGGATAAATAATTAATTTAAGTTAAATTAGTGTCTTTAAAATACAAAAGAATATTTTTAGATCCATAGAAAAAGAAAAGAATTAAAGATTTTAAATAAGAAAATAGAAAATAAAACAAAACAAAATATAAAAGAAAAAAAAAAGTAATTAAATATAATATATATATAAAAGAAAAAATATATAAAAAGTAATTAAATAATATATATATATATATATATACATATATGAGTGGTGAGGCGCAGGGCGCAACCTGCGCCCCACCACTAAACAAGAAGGGCCACATGGCCCTTCTTAAAAGAAAAAAAAAATTAAATAAAATAGGAGAAGTGTGAGGCGCCGTGCGCCTCACTTAAGAAAAAATAAAAATTACAAAGAAAGGAAAGAAGCACTTTCCTGTAAGCCCGAGAGGAGAGAATAGGGAGAGACATAGAGAGATTTCCTATTTTTCCTATATACAAAAATTGTGATTTTTGAAGATCCAACGGTTCGATCTTCGATCCGTCTTCGGATACGAGATCCTTGCACTCGGATCTACGTTACTATCATTCACTTTGAGGTAAAACATTAAACTCATAGTTTTGTGATTTTTGGATAAAATCCTATAAATTAGTTTAATCCTCTATGTTCTTTAGGTGTTTGAGCTTGTTGAAAATTGCTTGAAGCTATCCAAACCTTGGGCTTTGGTTTGGTGATTTTGTGGTGAGTTTTCCCCAAACCCTAACTTTTAGTTATTTGATTTTAGTTGTATTTTAGGGGGGATTAACCCTTGATAAATGCTATGGGTTAATGACATTATGATTAAGGTAGTGTTTTATAATTATGGGTTAAGTTTGGGAAATCTTAACTCGATGGGTAAAATTAATTAGGGGGTTTTGAAGTGTTAAATAATTTTAAATCATGTATGGGTTCCATGAAAAAATAGGCATTTATGGGATTAGGTCCTAAAAATAATAATTTGTATAAATTGAAAAATTTTAATTGCAAATTTAGAAATATTTTCATGGATAGGTTTAGTTAATTAGCGGAAAATTCGTGTCGTAGCCTTTGAGCGATTCAAAGTGCTAATTGTTATAATTGTTGGTTAAATAGCTAAATGGTGCATTGTGTTGTAATTATAGAGGTACTTTGCGGGTCAAACCTAGGATTGTTGGAATCAGGAGTACGAGCAATCCAAGGTGAGTATTCTACTCACTGAGAAGTATTATTTTCATAAATGATGAATTGCAAAATATATATTGTTTTACAAATCTGAACCAACTGTATGTTGATTATGAATTGTTTTGGATGATTTGAGTACTTTGGAGTAAATTGAAATATTGATGATGTTTTGAACTATGAATATGATTGGTGAGTTTAGAGTGAGTATAAAGATTTAAGTTATGCAAATTGTTAAAGAAATGACATGTTGAATTGATTATGTTTTGTAAAGAAAGCATGTGTTAAAGTCATGATTATGAAATTAAATGTATAGTATTTGAGCACGAGCATTGAGCATGGCACGAACAAGACCGGGGTTCAATTCCCTTAGGCATACGAACAAGACCGGGGTTCAATTCCCTTAGGCATACGACAAGACCAGGGTTCAATTCCCTTAGGCATACGAATAAGACCGGGGTTCAATTCCCTTAGGCAAACGTACGACACGCATGCACAGCATTTGTTTCATGATAATTGAATTGTTTTCATGTTTTTGATATATAGTAGTTTTATGCTAGACGTATTAATATGCATAAGAATCTCAATGGAAAAGAGCTTATGTATGTTTCTATCGGATGGCCACACGTTTTATATATATGGTAGTTTTGCTAGACGTATTAGTATGCATAAGAGTCTCAATGGAAAAGAACTTATGTATATTTATATCGGGTGGTTGCATGTTTTAAATGCCATTATTTTCTAAGTCTTACTAGATCAAAGGTAATATAGTAGGTGATGATGTATGTAGTTGTATCCAACAATGGAACTTCTACGTATAAACTCAGCTGCGTAGTATGGTTTAAATGTTTTCTATTAGTCAGTGTCTACTGTATCAGCTATGAGGGTTTCCAAACAAAAGTTTATAAAATTGGTGGTTGTTATAGTGTACGCATGACTAGAAAAGAAAGGTTGGTTCTTTGGGAAAACTCAGTGAATAGTATACCTCTGAGGTCTTAGTGTAATTATTTATGCTAAGGCGGTGGGCTCATAATTCCACCTATACGGATGTGGCAAACCCCCACAACCGTATAGATGCTGCTCATTTAACTGCAGGTACTCCAGAGTTAGATGACGATCCACTAGCGTATTATTTGGGATATTACGACTGAAGCCCGCAGCGACAGTTGTAATGGGATGGACTATGGTGTCCTCTCTTTTGGTATATTTTGTATATGGCTTGTGACGTAGGTGTCACGTATTCTTTTGTATAAGCCATTCTTTTGTTATATGATGTAATGATGTTAAGCCTTAAACAGATAGACATGTGTATGGCTCTTTTGTATAATTAACAGGTTAAGTTTTAGATATGCTATTCCGCTGAAATTATGATAGTGTCGTTATGTTTTCCGTTGTTAGATATAACTCTGATTATCAGGTACATGTTATGGGGCATGTGTTGTATGTTGGCTGAGCGACAAATAGTCGTGCCACTGTGATGATCCGTTTGTATGTTTTTTTTAAAAAAAAAAAAAAAAAAAAAAAAAAACGGGTCGTCACAACATTTGTCAACAAGAATATTACAACAATGATAATAAATCTGAAGTTAAAGAAAGAAAACAGAGGTCAAAAGAAGAAAATGTAACCTAGCACAAGAATCCACCCACCTCATACTGGTATCTATTTCAACCGCTTTGTTTTGATCTGGGGAAAGTGACAAAAACAAAATCTGGGATGCCATCATGTGTGTGCTACTCACGTATAACTGATCAACATTATTTTTGTTCCTCAGTGCTTCAACCCTCTATAAAATAAAGATGGAAAAACGCTTCAAGTCTCTATAGAACATAAAGCTAGAAAAATTAACAAGGATAAAGTGTGATACCAGTAGACCCCTCTCTAATTCTTTAGTTTCAGATAGAAGGCATTCTTCATCTACAAATGGGAGGTTGCAGATGCCCTTAAATTCGGAACAAAAAATAGAACAAATCACCACTTGTTGAGTTGTAGGTGTCTTTTTAAGACATTATAAAAAGGATTTACAAAATTATACTCGTGACAAAATATAAGAAATATAAGCAGACCTGCCACATAAAACCTTTTCCATCTACATCGATATCAAAATCTAAGCATAAAAGAAAGATCAGAGTTAGATTTTATATCAAATTCATTGGTTTTAACCAACTCTCGAAATCAGACTTTACCAGTAGGATAAAAATCAATAATCTTGGACTTTGCATCTGTCATCAGAGCCTGGTAAGCTTTAGGAAGCGCATGAGCACTACATAGGAGCATATTCATTTAATTTACCTATTTATGATAAATACAACACAAACATACAACATGAAGGACAGAACAGGAGAGTCTGTTACCTCTGTGGGGGTAGTACAACCAATAGTTGATCAAATGGTTTTAGTGGGGAACCCTTTTGAAACTTTACATTGACCTGAGAAAGGCCCTCAAAATCTAACGCAAATATATTGTCTATCTCCTACTTTATTTCTCTTTCCTGCTTTCAATTAAAGTAAAGGTAAAAAAATATATTGTCTCTCTCTTATTTTATCTTCTTTTTCCTACTTTTAATTAAAGTAAAAGTAAAAAAAAAAAAAATATTTTAATAATATAAGGAAAAATGAAGGAAAGCTGCTGTAGGGTATTTTTTGATAAGGAAGTAAAATGTAGTTTTGTTTATTATATTTAGAAAAAATGGTTGGGAAGCTGCCGGGAATACTCTAAGTAGTTCCCTTCTCTAAAATAGAGAAAATTTAAAAAATAATTACAAAAAATAACACCACTGCAATTGCCCTATTTTAGGGCTCCACCCTTGGGTACATTGGGTAGCACTGTAACTATCCAATCCAATATTTTATTGGCACAAAAGCTTTTGTATCTCCTCCCACATGCCTTCTCTCTTTGTCTCCTCGTTAAAAAAAATGCTTTACCTTCCTTCAGTCTCCTGAGAAGGCATTCCAGTAGCAGTGAACGCTAGAGTTTTAAAGGACGAGGGGTCCTGTCGTCGGCGACGAGGGTCCCGCAAGAAGAGGTGCTGATGCTGCCGCAACTCCACGATAATACGTACGATTACTTCTTCTCGGTGGACGCCATGCACGGGACGACCTTGAGCGACGCGTCGCCGCTGGAGGAGGTGGGCGTGAGGAATGGGGAGACTGAGCAAATGGTGACCCGAACCAGCAACCGTAGCCCATCGCCACCACAAAACAAAACCTCCCAAGATTCTGACTCCCCCTGTATGTTGTTTCGGTCTCAACTCATAGGCCGTCCTTAGTTGGGAATTTTCCGAGAAAGTCACATTTTCCAACCAAATCTTTTCCGAGAAAATCCTCTAGTCTTTGATTTTCTTTCCCGATTGTTTCTAGTAATTTTGAGGTTCTCTTTTTACGTTATTGTTTTGATTGCAATTGAAGGTCAAGGAGCTCAAGAAATTCAGAAATGGCACCTTCCGGAATAAAGTGTAAAAAAAAAAAAAAAAAATGAGGTGTTGGTCGGTGTACTGTATTTCACCCAGATTGATGTTGGAAGTTTTTGGGTAGTTTTGATTTGGGTGACCAAGGTTGGGGATGGAGCTGGTAGAGGGGATGGGATGGCAAAGAGGAACTGGTGGAGGGATGAGCGGATGCTTCTGGAATATGGAATGAAGTTAAAAAGGGAAAAAAAAAAATGAAAGATAAAAAAATATTATTTTAATATATAGGGAAAGATAAAGGGAAGCTGTTGTGTGATGTGTGATGTTTTTGTACAGGAAACAAAAAAATAAAAAAATGTGGTTTGATTCCTTAAATTTTCTCTAAAATAAGGAAAATGGCCGTTGGAAATCTGCTGCTGCTCAAAGGCAGTTCCTCTGTGTCCAAAGAGCTTGAAAGTAAATTACAGTAAAATAGCAAATACTTTGGTGCTAACCGCTAGGAACTTTCAGCCAAAAAGAAATAAGCATCTGACGATCACATCATCAATCATTTTACATGCATGAAGGGCCTTTCCGGAAATGAGATCAGTTACAAATGTAGCAACTAAGACATGTCATAGCACATGAGTCTCAGTTAAAGAAACTTGAAATCAGAAAAGGTATATGTTACAAAGCACTTGATTAGCACACGCATCGTTGGAAGAATGTCAGAAAAATGTACATTCAGTGGCTGCCACTTTCCTCGACAGAAGAATGTCGGCTTCTGCCACGGCCCTGCACAGAGCTGGTAGCAGAACTGTGTTTCCAAGAGGAAGTCGGAGAAACTGTTGCACCGTGCTGTCCCCTCCCTTGATGACTAGGATCCTTGAAATTTATTCTCTGCTGCCGCACATTGTTTGCGCCAGATGTTTCACCATTTCTAGGTAATATGACTCTTTCTCTACTCTCAATATGTTTGTTTATATTGGAAGTATCATTCACTTTTCCTCTACCAGCACCCCATCCAACACCAGCCCCTTTATATATCACCTCAGAAGATGAATCTGTAGTAAATCTACTCTGATAGCCTTCATGTATCATCTTAGAGGAGATGCTTGAAGCAGAATCCGTGCTACTATATGATTTTCTACAACTTTCGTACTGCAATCTGCAACTCTCATCCCAAGCACCCTATTGCATCAACCAAATAAAGGAACAAATTGAACAGGCGCAAGCAAGAACTGAGATATCATACCTGTTGGAGGGTTTGTTACTATAGAATCCATGCCAGAGTTTTGTTTCTATAATATCTTCTTTGGTAATACTCTGCATACATAATATTGTGGTTTTACAGCAAATGGTTTGTGTTTTTTTTTTTTTTTCTTTTTTTTCTTTTTCGTAGAAATCAAAAGAACATATTTGTATAAAAAAAAAAAAAAATTAATAATAATAATAATTTGAAGTACCTTAATTGGAAGGATAACACCATCAAGTAAGCCGGGAATATGCACATCATCACACATCTCAAAAGACACACATCTGCAACATTAGTGTAAGTGATATCAGAGGATACATAAAAAAGGAAAACAAGACTGGAAAAATGTGTCTGTAATGTTGTTTCCTTACAAGACACTGTTCTCTTCAATGCTGTTATGGACTTCCCTGTGAACTATTTCAGTATCCTCGTTAGGAAGATGAATATAACCGGAAATACCAACACTGACATGTAAAAAAAGAAAAGAAAAGGTTAATTGATCAGTTTATTCAGTGGGAAATTGATGCAGGAGCATATACTGAATCGGTAGCTGAGTTGTCAAATACTGAAGTAATGGCATTGAAATATCTTAATAAAGAAGCTCTACACAAGAATGGAAAGAATCACGCATAATATTCTAGGATTATTTTAGAATAATATCTTTTACTTTCTTTACAAGTGTTTTTGATTTATTTTTTAGTCTCTAAGTTTAGAGCCTTTTTTTTTTTTTTTTTTTCTCTAATTTCTTTCTTTATCTCTAAGTATTTTGCTTGGAAAATACTTAAACTTAGCCTATATAAAGGCACATGTATTATTTTGGAATTTAGTTTTGGAGTATCAATTAAATTTCAATCTTCCAGAATTATTTCCCTGTTCGAATATTTTGGCAAATATAATTTTTCTCTTTCCTATTTGTTATTTTATTTCTTCTTAAATTTCCTTTTCAATTTTTAATTCTTAGTTTCTGCTACTATCGTACACATGTCAGAACAAACCTAGTTATGTCGGGTGTCAAGTAGGCTTGACAATTTTGACACGACCCACGAATCCAATATGAACACGACACGAATATGTAGAATTTGGGTTTAGGTTATAACCCGTTTATGACCCGTCAACCCGTTTATGAACTGCCAACCTGTTTATGACTCATTTATGGCCAGTCAATCCATTTATGACATATTTACAACGCGTTAATGACACATTTTTTAGCAAATTAGCTACACCGAATTGCCAAGCCTAGCGTCAAGAATTCATTTGTCAACAAAAATATTACAACAACAACAATAATAAATATGATGTTAAAGAAAGGAAACAGAGGCACATGTTAAAAACTGGTGAAGAAAAGACAAGCTAGCACAAGAATCCACTCACCTCATACTGGTATCGATCTCAACCACTTTGTTTTCATGTGGAGTAAGTGACAAAATTTGCGATGCCAACTTGTGTGTGCTACTCACATATAACTGATCAACATTGTTTCTGTTCCTCAATGCTTCATCCTCCTATTAAATAAAGTTAGAAAAACGCTTCGTATCTCTATCGAACATAAAGTTTGAAAAATTAAGAAGGATAAAGTGTAATACCAGTAGACCACTCTCTAATTCTTTGGTTTCAGATAGAAGTCGTTCTTCCTCTACGAATGGGAGCTTGTAGATTCCCTTAATGAGAAACAGAAAATAGAACATATATATCACCACTTCACCATATATATGGAATGTGTAAAATCAAGTAGTTGCAGAGTTGTAGGTGTCTTTTTAAGACATTATAAACAAAAAATATAAGAAATATAAGCAGACCTGCCCCGAAAACGTTTTCCATCCAGATCGATATCAAAATCTAAGCATAAAAGAAAGATCGGTGTCAGTTTTTTATATCAAATTCATTGGTTTTAAACCCTAAACTCTAAAAAATTAGAGTTTACCAGTAGGATAAAAATCAATAAGCTTGAACTCATCATCTGTCATCAGAGCCCGGTAAACTTTGGGAAGCACATGAGCACTACATATATAGGAGCACATTAATATTTATGATAAATATTACAGCACAAACATACAACATGCATGAAAGTCTGATACCTCTTTAGGGGTAGTACAGCCAATAGGTTATCAAATGGTTTTAATGGGGAACCCTTTTGAAACTCTACGCTGACCTCAGCAAGGCCCTTCAAATCTGACGCAAATGGTGAATAGTGGTATGGGTAAAACCTGTGGCATAATTCATTATATTATTAACCAGCATTGTAATAGGGCCGGGGGAACTTCATTTTAGACAGCTTGTTCTTACCATGACCATGATGGGACTGCTGAAAAATAATACAGAAGAACCCACAATAGTCCTTCAGTGTACTTCTTTACCTTCAAGAAATCAAGCAGTAGAAGTTAAAACTTTAGGAACCCTACCTTTTTCAGCTACACTTATATCACTAATACACAATCAGTTCAAAATTAAATAGGGGTTTTTAACAAAAGCTCACAAGTTCTTTTCTTAGGCTTTCAATATCCCTCCAGGTTTCTGCAGAAAATTTCTCTTTGTAGTATCTTTCTTTCCAGCCAGCAGTCCCCAGTCTCACCTGTGTATGGGATATGATGAGTCTCCTAAAGAGAACTCTATAGGAACACGAAAAATCTTTAGAAGGCAGTGATTCATACTTTGTCTACGAATTGACCATTCTTAAATAGGTCAATGCTCTTGAGAAGATTATCATTGTACTTTTCTATCAACTCGTATGTGTTTTTTTCAATCTGCAACACCAAGAATGAAAGTAATTAAGAAACTGATTATGAAGACCAATAGGTAACCTGTAATTAATGGAGAACCAAAAGTATTTTTTCAGTACATATAAACAAATGGGACACCTTTTTATAAAGACGATATATACATGCATGATTGGGAGAAAAATATAAATAAATCATGACTTACTTCAGAAATATCTTCTGAATCTCTGGAAGTAGGAGCTTTCTCACTGGATAATGCATGACCTTCATGTTCATCTTGCTAGAAATAGGACATCTTTTTATATAAAGAAGAAATATACATGACTGGGAGAAAAATATAAGAAAATCATGACTTACTTCAGAAATATCTACTGAATCTCTGGAAGTAGGAGCTTTCTCACTGGATAATGCATGACCTTCATGATCATCTTGCTAGAAATGGGACATCTTTTTATATAAAGAAGATATATACATGACTGGGAGAAAAATATAAGAAAATCATGACTTACTTCAGAAATATCTGCCGAATCTATGGAAGTAGGAGCTTTCTCACTGGATAATGCATGACCTTCATGTTCATCTTGCTAAAAAGAGGCATTAGATTTTGCATCAGTTCCATTAGTTTTGGAGTAGAATGCATGATCCGTTAGTGCTGATTGAAATTTAATTGACTCACTTTATTTGAATCATTGCAAAGGTATCTAAGTTGGCGCTCGTGAAGATATATTCTTTTCTTGAAAATTTTATCTTCATATGAGCCAACTAAAAGAATGAACTTCTCGACTCTGGAGAGGTTTATATATCCGTTTCTTTTATCTTCAGAATCAGAAAGCTTTTGTACATGGAAATGGGAGAATTAAAAGATGTAAGGTTAACAGTTAATTGCAACCAGAAATTGAAAGAAGCTACAATTAATATGAGAGTTACATGCATGTTACCCTGCTCATGTCAAGTAGATAGCCACCAAAGTTCTTGAACTCCTTCTTGTAAACAGTCATCAATAAATCAATAGCACCCTATTAGAATGAATGTTAAAATTAATGTCACCATTAAATTTAGTAATTCAAAATATGTCTACACTTTAATATAGATTAAACAGAATTTCTAAACCAAATAAAGGCACATTCATGTATCACTCAAATTAGCTCTTCTTCTAACACATCCATATATATATATATATATTACTTCTTTTATATAATACTTTAATTTACTTTATGCATTGCATTGCATCGCATCAATGAGTAATGACATTCAATCATTAATAATATATAATTACGTACTTTTTTATATCAAAATTATTAATTTGAAATATTACGTATTTCCAAAATATATATATACACATACACAGTCAAACAGAGCCTATATATATATAGCTTTTTTCTTTTATACCTTTGTTAAGATATTAAAGAAACAATTGAATAAACAAGTAAATGAAAGGCTAGTGATAAAAGAACTCTTACTGACACTTGTTTATCAAAAGAAAAGAAAAGAAAAGAAAAGAAAAGAAAAAAGTTTTAACCAGTGTAAATTAAAAAGGCTACAAGACCTCACGAACTTCTAAGGAAGGCATACGGGGTAGGAAATCATTGCCCACAAAAAAGCACATGAAAATGAAATCGTCAACTATCCGCTCAAGATCTATCTCCAGATTGGGTGGAGGGTCAGATATTTTCATGTCAAGCTCCAAATATTCCCGCAGAATCCATACATGTACAAACTGCAAATGGAACAGAAAGAAAAATGTATTAAGGGGATATATATGAATGCTTTCAGCTAAACTCACGGATGGCAATTAAGGTTGTTTCTAATTAACGTGCTTTGACTAGTTATTTTTTTTACTGTGGTTGTGTTTTTTTAAACCTTGGTTTGTAGTAGGTGAAAACGTTTGTGTGTTGTATATCCACATAACCTTCTAGAAACATTTGTAAAAAGGCTCTCTTTATTTTGTATGGAGAAGCTACTGGAAAATATGTATGTGTAAAGAAGAAAAAAAAAAAAGGAAGGACCGAGAAAAGAAGTAGAGACCAAGTTCAGAAAATTTCTCTTCCTCTCCCCCGTTTTTTGCTCTGTTTTTCTCCACTGGTTTGCTCACTTTTCTGCAGAAATTCTGCAGCAACTTTTTCCCTTACTATCTTGTGTTTTCATTAGATAATCTACTGCTCTTGAAGTGTGTTCTGCTGAAACAACTAGCCAACAAAGTGAATCATGCATACCTCAAAAGGCTTTTTAAACCATGCCCTTTTCTTCACTGAACTTTCATCGATTGTTGGAGGCTCCTGTAATATTCAGATAGGAAGAAGTGAAGATTAAGAATCCATACAAAATGATAGCATAATTAAATTCATCCCTTCCTATTAATTTAAATTTACAAAAATGATTCAAATTCACCTCTCTCAAAATGGAAAAATGAACTTCATGTGTTGCTAAAGCAAGCATTATCAGATCAGCGTCCTGCATATATGCATGCAATATCATATCAAAATTAAGGGATGAAAAGAAAACCTTGGGGTACAGGAGGCATGTATATATTATATATATATATCTCTTAATGCCAATACAAACAAACAGAAGGCAGCAGAGTTGTCATACCAGACCACAGACGCAGTGCCTCGTATTTGGATTATATCCAGTACTAACGTTTCGCTGCTGGCGAATAAAAGACATTATCTTATGTTCGCCCTCACCAGGAACATTGGCATCAGAAATAATAACCTATTTAAATGATCAAATAGAGAATGACAGGATAATTAAGAAGCTAGCATACAACATTATTTTATATGATGGTTTTAAATTTTTAATTCTCAAAAGGCAGGCAGATATATGCAGGACCAAACCTTGATGTCCCTCCAGCCTGGATCACTGTTTGTACGTGAAATAACATAGCTTCTGAGGGCCTTGGACAATTTGTACATAAATTCTGTGCCTGGAGTGATCATATGGGAATCTAAAATAAATTCAGATTCGTCTTTATAAAGAAGATCATAAACCGGTTTTCCTTCCGTTACAAACGCATTCATTAGCCTCTCTATCTCCGCATCCTATATATATAGTAGACAACAGGAAGATATTAGATATATAAAAGAAAACAATCATCTATATTAATTCAGACAGACTGAAGATGAGAGAAAACTCACACGTCTTTCCCTTGCCTTAATAGTCCGAAAACGTCCAGATCGTTGTTGATTCATTTTGGCCCATGGAGCAACTCCATCTACGTACGTTTCAGGAAAATTTCAGTACGTACGTGAAGTTGTTAAAGGCAAATTAAGAAAGTGTACGTATTTCTACCAAACATGCATGCAAAACCAAAAAGAACGATTAGTAACAATATATATATACCTTATCATTAATTGTCTATATATATATTTATAAGGAACATGTCGATCAAGTTGAAGGACAGTCTCACCGATCGCCATATAAAGTAACTTCCGTGGTCGTACGATGCTGAAAAGGTTGTCAACGTAGTCAAAGATATTATTGAATACATCTTCGAACGTTTCTGGACGGCTAGGCTGATGAACAAAATAAGACAATAAGACAATAATACAAAGAAGTTATTTACTAGAAAGAACATAAAAAACAAAAACAAAAATTCAGAAATACCTGCTTATAAATATTACCATTTTTTTTTTGATGAATATTACAAAAATAATTATGATCATTAAAATATTTTAGTGTAGCTGATAAGTACTGAATATAATCTTTAGGTTAATTTGTAAAACATTGGTCCTCATTTAAAATAAACAAAAATTTAGACCAAGAAAAGGTGCACTTAAATTATAGATGTGAATATGCTATCTATATATATAACCATCAAGTAGGAAAAAAGAAAAAGAAAAAAAGAAGCCAAAATAGAACGAACTTGATCCTCGGGGCATAAGCCGGGGTGGATAATGCCATTCAAATCGAGGTAGAGATTATCAAACTCTATGCCGTTAGGGTTTGGCAAGGAGGTGTTGATGCACTCTCCTTCATCTTCAGTAGCTTTAACCATAACGTTCGGGTACTTGTCTTTCATCCACCGGTAGAACGACGGCACACCCATCTGAGTTCTCTCTCTCTCTCTCCTTCTCTTTTGCGTCGAATTGTAGAAGAGAGAGCGACTCCAGCAAATGGTTAAATGGTTAACAAAAGTGCAATTACCCACTTGCTTTTTCTGTACGGACTATATATAACAAAAGTAAAGTTCTTTTTGATGAAACATAAGTAAAGTTCGTTGCTTTAACTAAAGTTTTTTTTTTTCCTGTAAAATATAAGCCCCGTACGTTCTCTCTCATGCGACAACTTCTCTACCAAGTTAATTAAGAAGAAAACTTCGTTAAGAAGTTATGAAGAAAACTTCTTGGCTCAGTTCTTCCCATTCCTTATGAAGCTGTCACCTATGGTTTCATGAATGGTAATAAGATGTGATTTATGTGATATAAAATAAAAAAATAATAAAAAATTTGTTTTGTAATAATTTTTTTTATTTTAATAATAATAAAAAAAATAATTGATTTGATATAAAAATTTAAAAAAAGTTATATTATGTTTTGAAGTTGATTTTTTTTGGCAACCGACTCAACCACCTCGAGTTTGATGAAGAATTTCTTAATATATGTAAGTGATTGATGTGATATATAAAGTAGATAAAATTTTTGAAATTTTTTGTATTAAAATTTTTTTTTTGTAGTGAATTTTTATTTGAATAATAAAAAAAATGATTGACGTGATATAAAAAGTAAGAACTGTTTGAAGGTGGTTTTTTTAAAAAAAATTGCATCAAAATCTAGGTAATTCAATTGGTTACCAAACACAGCCAGAATGCATTGAAGTTGATTTTTTTTTTAGAAGGGAAAATAAGGGAAGGAAGGGTAGTTATCAAACAAAGCCTCTATATTCCTTCCGCCTCTTACGAGGCCTTGTCCATTGCCTCAGACAATCTATCCCTTCTCCTCCCAAAATCTCAGTCTCATTCCTTTCGCCTAGTGGTTGAGCTAGAAAATGACTAATTTTCTTTTTCTCTTTATATACAATAATTTTATTATAACAAATAAAACTATAATAAACACAATTCAAAATACAAATTATAACACAAAGTGTCTAAAATCGCATCATACACTCCCATAGAGAAACAAAATTGTAAGTATCAAATCTGAATTCAAATTCTTAGAATTTCTTTTCAATATAAATAACTAAATTATTTGCAAGAAATCTATCATTCATTGAAAGAGTTAAAATAAGACGAATCAATATATCAATAAGATGGTATGTCTCTGATTTTCCTATCTTTGTCATTTCTCGACATAATTCCGCAAAAGGATACATTTTTAATTTTATTTTAATTTCACATGGTAATCGCTAGCTCTCGGTTTCCATGAAAATCATAAAGAAGCAGTTAATTTTCAGAATTCATATACACGGATAGTTATAAGTTACCAAATATCATTGTGCATTGTAAGAATAATATAAGAATTCTTTATGAGACATACAATACAAGACAACTAAATTAAAACTCGTATATATTATTTTATACTAAGCCATTTATACTCAAATCAGTAAAATAATTAATTAATTTCAATATAATAATATTACAAACAATTTTTATATAAGACACGTTTGTTTCGTCTTCAAGAGCCCACTATATAAGTGTAATTATCTTTTAGGAAAAACTTCACATATAACTTCAGATTTTTCATCACTTTTGAAATAAGATACTAAACTTTAAAAAGTATCAATTTAGGGTATCTATCTTTATTTTTATTTTTATTTTTTCAATTTAACCACCCACCAGTTAGAACTTTCCGTTAAATCCTATCAAAAAATTTTTTAAAAAAAAAAAATCAATCATTTATGCATAAGTATTTTTGTAAATTTTGATTAACACCTAAATCTTTGTATTTTTTTTTTCATTTTTTTTTTTCTAAAAAAAGTGAGTTAGGGGTATTTTGAAAATTTTGACAAAATTTAAAGAAAAATTTTAACGGATGGTTAAAATTATAAAAAAAAATTAAAAATTAAAAACCTTAAATTAACACATTTTAAAGTTTAACAACCTTATTTTAAAAGTATGAAAAGAACAAAATCATAAATGAAATTATTCGTATCTTTTAACTTCATCAAGTCAGCAAATGTGTCAATTATTTTTCCTATTTGGACATAGCAATCATTTTCCGACTTTACATGTGTCGGTTTTTGTATTTAAGTGAAGTCAGCACATGTCCCTGTTTTTTTATATCGAAAATATTTACAATTTTACCACAACAACACGACAGTGCGACACCGGCCTGCGCGCAGCTCACACATAGTCACATACCGTCAGCATGCATTAATAAAATAATAAGTATAATAAAACTAGTAAACTACCTTATCACTTCATCAGCGTAGTGGACAGTCGACCAGAAGGTAGAAGTAGAGCGTTTTGAAGCCGGCGTAGCCCTGCAGAGGTTGCTTACCATGATATGGTTTTGAATTTTTCATTTTTTTTTTTTTTAAAAGGATGCTGATGGTAGAAACAGCTAGCTAGCATGTGTTTGGTCCGTTAGATGCATCATGCAAGTGATATTGAGGATTTTTAAATATGAGATTCTCAGATTTAATATGAGGGGATCCGAATCCAGGTAGTACGTGGTTGGTAAAAAAAAAAAAAGGAGCGCGCTTTTCAACGGGTTAATCGTTGGTCAGTTTAATCTTAGTTTTGGATTGGGTTGAATTAGATGACATCGGCCTTAATTTGAGGGCAATTCAATTTTTTAAGAGGGTTGGGCTGAGTTTAATTTAATAAGGACAAGAATGTTAATTGAAAGGAGTTTTGGGCTTAAAAAAGTCTAAGATTTTTTATTTTTTTATTTTTTTATTTTCTTTTAAAAAAAAAAAAAACGTGATTTAAGGACGTACGGGCGTCCTTGCTTATCTCCTCCCTTCACCTCTCCCCTACCACCTCCTCTGAATTGTTGCATTGCTTCCTTTTCTCGAATTGTAATAAGTTTATTCACTGTCACTGGATTAGAGGAAAATGAAAAAAGGAAATTGAAATGGATTGATTCATAAACGGAAAAATGCATAATTCAGCCACATTTGAGAGGGTCAATCTCTCAGCACATTCGAGAGTGCAATTTTCCAAATTTATTACAGTAAACAAATGATTAATCTCATATCTCTACAATTAAGCTAATGGCCTTAATTTATATATACATAACTCAAGTCCATTATCACTAAAGTAAATCAAGCTCATTCCACGTGGCCTATTATCCTTCGTCAGCTCCACCTGCCAATGCGCCTCTCCACCGTTTTCACCAGCCTCTACGTTCCCCATTGCCACCTCTCCCGCCTTTACGTGGACTTCACGTGCTTGACCATGGATCTCGTGTCCCTACCATCTCCTTTTCGAGTGATGATTTCTTGGTTTGGTGTTGTTTTTTTTTTTTTTTTTTTTCATGTATTTCTATTTTTTAGCTTCCCTACTGCATGATGTTTGTTGTTGTTCCTAGTTGGCGTTCAGGAAGAATTGAGAGACATTTCGAGGTTTGTACCCATTCCCGTGTGTTGTGCCATCTTTCATACAATGAGATTCATTATTATCGGTTGCTCCAATTTACCCTTATTCGGTGCATGTTCTCATTCTGTGAAGCGTTTCTCGATTCACTTGTTGCAGCTGTTGCTTTGGTTGTTCTTTTCAGGGAACTTTTCTTTTGAAAATTGCTTTTGTGGCAATCTCATTTCTTTCAATAGGTCAAGTCATTTTTTTGACAAATTCTCAATAGTTTTTGGTGTTTTTACATTGTTTTTCAGTTGTTTTGGGGCTTTTGTTTAGATTGTCCACCCGTTATTTTTATTGCTAATGTTGTAATCTCTCAATTCCCTTCCCCCAAATTTAAAAAAATAATAAAATAAATAAATAAATAAAAAGGAAGAAAGTGTTTTTTACTCTAAATTTTCCATAATCTTCTTCTTCTTCTTTTAAATATTATTTTATTTCGAGAGAGATTTTTTTTTTCTTTTCTTTTCTTTTTCAGTTTTTGGGTTTTAGAATTTAGAGTTAATCTTCTTCTTCTTCTTCTTTTTCTTTTCTTTTTTTTATTTATTTATTTATTTTGTTTTATATTTTCTAAACTATCCAAACATAATTTCAATTATTTTTTTTTTCAAAATTCACAATTTTGAAAACAATAAGAAATAACACAACAATAAAAACAAACCATGCACCCAAATGAGACTATAAGGTTTTTTTTTTTTTTTTTTTTTTTTTTTTTTTTTTTTTAATTTTTTAGACTTTATGGCACGTTTGGATGTTCGATTTTTTGAAATCTAAATTCAACTATAATTTAGTGTGTGAATTCCGAGGCAAATAAAGTTGAAAAAGATGTTTAGATAATTTGACTTTCTGAGATAAAATTAAAAAAAAAAATGAGATAACATCTGTTTTGTTTATAAAAAATTCGAACACCGGTAGCAAATAGAATCAAGATTCTTCTTGTTCCCAAACATTTTTTATTTTCTTTTATCTTCTCTACTTGCTTTTGTCCAAGCATAAACATTTCCACATCTCATTAATTGATCTGTCAAACACCCGTCTACGTACCCACAACAACTTTATTACTCCTTGACAACATATCAATCAAAGTATCAAACAACACCCAAATGAACATCCGATCCAAAACTCAAATCCAACTCATTCTTCACAATATAACAATGAAGCTCCCTCCCATAATCCCATCTCCCACTATCATATCGCCACAAAGAGGCACGAAGATAATTATGCAGTACTGCACAACTTAAAAGAAGATCTAGAGAGAAACAATGCAGAATGGGGTCCGATCCGTTGATAACTTGCATCTTACATTTTTAAGCAACATTTTTTATGCTAACCGTACGTAAAGAAATAAGCATCCTGACAATCACATCATCAATCATTTTACAGGCATGAAGAGCAACTTAGACCATTTTACAGGCACAAAAGGCCTCAGTTACAAATGTAGCAGCTTCGACAAGTCATAGCAAAGGAGTCTCGATCAATCAGTCAAAACAAACATGAAACTAGAAAAGGTAAATGTTACAAAGCACTAGATTAGCACATGTGATGACCCCCACATCGCCATTGAATAGCATTACACACAAACGTAAAGGGCATGAGGCCAGTGATTTCAAATCTACATTCAGTAGTTACCACTTTCCTCGACAGAAGAATGTTGAACATGTCGGCTTCTGCCACGGCCCTGCACAAAGTTGGTAGCTGCAGAACTGCGTTTCCAAGAGTAAGTCGGAGAAACGGTTGCACCATGCTGTCCCTTCCCTCGATAGCTAAGAGCACAAAATTTTACACCATTTCTAGGCAGCCAATGATTATTGTTCATCGACTGAGCTCTTCCATGTGGCCTGACCCGTTCATTTGAGTTCTGTTGGGCAAAAGAAGAGCTAGTTATAATGGAAGTAGTATTCACTTTACCTCTACCAGCGCCCCATCCATCACCAGCACCTTTATATATCACCTCAGAAGATGAGTCCGTATTAAATCTCTTGTGATAGCCTTCATGCATTATCTTAGAGGACCAGCTTGAAGCAGAATTCGGGCTACTATTATATACTTGTCTACATCTTTCGTACTGCAATCTGCAACACTCATCCATGTCATCCTATTGCATCAACCAAATATAGGAACAAATAGAATAGGCACTATAAATAGTAATCAAGAACTGAGATATCATAATTATTGGAGGGTTTGTTTCCCTGGGATTCATGCCAGAGTTTTGTTTCTTTAATATCTCCATTGGTAATACTCTGCATACATAATATTGTGGTTTTACTTTGAATGGATTGTCTTTCTTTCTTTCCTTTTTTTTTTTGGTAAAAATAAAATAAAATAAATGAAGTACCTTGTCTGGAAGGATAACACCATCAAGTAAGTGGGAATTCACTAAATTCCACGTATTTACAGTTCATCCCCAGTGGCAGACCCAGCCTTGCAAATCTAAGAGGGCCAAATTGAAAGAAAAAAAAAAAAAAAAAAATTGGGGGGGGAACTTAAAAAATAAACAAAATTAAGGGCAAAATTTTACTTTTTTTTTTTTTTTTTTTAAATTTTTTAGAATTTTTTATTTGGAAAAAAATTTTGGGGGTCGGGGCCAGGGCCCCTTTGAGAATTTGGATTTTCTCTCCATTTCAGTTATAAAGTAGGGGTATAATTGTCTTTTTACCTTCCTTAAAAATGTAAAAAGACAACTATACTCTTGAATTATAACTAAATGAAGAGAATCCTCTCGATTTCAAATGAAGAGGATCTGTTCCCGCCTCTGCCCCCATATAGGTCCGTCATTGTTCATCCCCATCAACGAACTCGCAAAAACCATATCCAAAAGAAACCCAATTCTTAAATTCTTCCCGTGAATCAATTTCCCAGCAACTGAGTCTCCAGTCTCGCCGGATGCTTTCGCAAGCGTCGCGAGAGTATAATCATCTGGCAATTCATCACTACAGCATATTTCGTTGAATAAATCAAAAACCTCATTATAGACACGCTTTTTTCACATACCCAATAATCAAAGAGTTCCATAGGTACACATTCTTGAGCTCAACGGAGTAAAAAACGAGCCGTGAGTGGTGACCGAGCTGGGCTTCCACATATAGCGTACACAGAGACGAGCTTCGTGGCGACTCCGAGAAAAGGATTTTGTCCGAGCCCATGAGCGAGGATTTGAGCGTGGCATTCTGGGCTGAAGCTCAGCGACTAATGGTCTATCGTAAACTCAAGAATGGAGGGGATGGAGCGGTGGATGAGTAAAAGGGGAAGACGCTGGTTTTGTTAAGACTCGAGGGAGAGAAACGATAAAATAAAGTAAGAATGAATAAAAAAACACGAACAATAAGATTGGGTCCAGGTAGAAAAGTACTACAGTAGCCCCTTCTGCCTTATATATATATAAATTCGAGATGATAAACAGATTGACCTGAGAGAGAGCACGAAAACTTAAAAGAAGATCTCGAGAGAAACTATACAGAATCCAAACCGTTAGGGAGATGGTGAGGGTGAGGGGCAGGGTAGAAGTGGGGATAATGGTGAGGGTGAGGGTGAGGGTGAACGCAACAGTGACACCAGAGGAAGTGATGTATTGTTTTGAAATACTTCAGTTCCTTCATTCTCAGAGTTGGCCAAAACCCATCAGCTGTGATCAAAGCAACATCCTTAGCTACAACATAGGAAGCAAAGTCGAAAATGCCAAGACGTGCAGTATGATTGTGCTTTATCAAGGCATAGTTGAGAAAGCAGCAACTGCCTTGTACTAAGGCAGTTCCTCTGTGTCCAATGAGCTTGACAGTAAATTACAGTAAAAAGAGCAAACATTTTGGTGCTAACCGCTAAGAACTTACTTTCAGCCAAAAAGAAATAAGCATCTGACGATCACGTCACCAATCATTTTACATGCATGAAGGGCCTTTCCGGAAATGAGATCAGTTACAAATGTAGCAACATAGACATGTCATAGCACATGAGTCTCAGTCAAAGAAACTTGAAATCAGAAAAGGTATATGTTACAAAGCACTTGACTAGCACATTTAATGACCCCCGCATCGTTGGAAGAATGTCAGGAAAATGTACATTCAATGGCTGCCACTTTCCTCGACAGAAGAATGTGGGCTTCTGCCAAGGCCCTGCACAGAGCTGGTAGCAAAACTGTGTTTCCAAGGGGAAGTTGGAGAAACTGTTGCCCCATGCTGTCCCCTCCCTTCATGACTATGATCCCTGAAATTTATTCTCTGCTGCCGCACATTTTTTGTGCCAGATGTTTCACCATTTCTAGGTAATATGACTCTTTCTCTACTCTCAATATGTTTGTTTATATTGGAAGTATCATTCACTTTTCCTCTACCAGCACCTTTATATATCACCTTAGAAGATGAATCTGTAGTAAATTTACTTAGATAGCCTTCATGAATCATCTTAGGGGAGATGCTTGAAACAGAATTTGTGCTACTATATGCTTTTCTACTTCTTTCGTTCTGCAATCTGCAACTCTCATCCCAATCACCCTATTGCATCAACCTATAGGAACAAATTGAACAGGCGCAAGCAAGAACTAAGATATCATACCTGTTGGTGGGTTTGCTACCATAGCATTCATGCCAGAGTTTTGTTTGTTAATATCCTCTTCGGTAATACTCTGCATACATAATATTGTGGTTTTACAGTAAATGGTTTGTCTTTTTCTTTTCTTTTTTTGGTAGAAATCAAAAGAAGATATTTGTATTAAAAATAAAAATAAAAATTGATGTACCTTAATTGGAAGGATAACACCATCAAGTAAGCCGGGAATATGTACATCATCACGCATCTCAAAAGACACACATCTGCAACATCAATGTAAGTGATATCAAAGGATACATAAAAAAGGAAAACAAGACTGGAAAAATGTGTTTTTAATGTTGTTTCCTTACAAGGCACAGTTCTCTTCAATGTTGTTATGGACTTCCCTGTGAACTATTTCAGTATCCTCGTTAGGAAGATGAATAAAACCGGAAATACCATCACTGACATGTGAAAAAAGAAAAGAAAAGAAAAGGTTAATTGATCAGTTTATTCAGCGAGAAGTTGATGTAGGAGCATATACTGAATCAGTAGCTAAGTTGTTAGATAGTGAATTAATGACATTGAAATATCTTAATAAAGAAGATCTGCAGAAGAATTGAAAGAATCATGCATAATATTTTAGGATTATTTTATAATAATATCTTTTACTTTCTCTACAAAGTATTTTTGTTTTCTCCAAGTTTAGAGTTATTTTTTCTTTCTTTCTTTATCTCAGAGTATTTTGCTTGGAAAGCACTTAAACTTATCCTATATAAAGGCACATATGTATTATTTTGAAATTCAGTTTTGGAGTATCAATTAAATTTCAGTCTTTCAAAGTTTGAATATTTTTGGCAAATAGTCTTTCTCTTTCCTATTTGTTTTTTTATCTCTTCTTGAATTCCCTTTTCAATATTTAATTCTTAGTTTCTGCTACCATCTGACACTGTCAAAACAAACGTAGTTATGTCGGGCATCAAGAATTTATTTGTTAACAACAATAATAAATATGATGTTAAAGAAAGAAAACAGAGGCACATGTTAAAAACTGATGAAGAAAAGACAAGCTAGCACAAGGATCCACCCACCTCATACTGGTATCGATCTCAACCACTTCGTTTTCATTTGGGGAAAGTGACAAAATTTGCAATGCCAACTTGTGTGTGCTACTCACATATAACTGATCAACATTGTTTCCATTCCTCAATGCTTCATCCCCCTATTAAATAAAGATTGAAAAACGCTTCAAATCTCTATAGAACATAGAGTTTGAAAAATTTATTAAGGATAAAATGTAATACCAGTAGACCTCCCTCTAATTCTTTAGTTTCAGATAGAAGGCGTTCTTCCTCTACAAATGGGAGCTTGGGGATCCCCTTAATGAGAAACAGAAAATAGAACATATATATCACCACTTCACCATATGGAATATGTAAAATCGAGTAGTTGCAGAGTTGCAGATGTCCTTTTAAGACATTATAAACAAAAATATAAGAAATATAAGCAGACCTGCCACATAAAACGTTTTCCATCCAGATCGACATCAAAATCTAAGCGTAAAAGAAAGATCAGTGTCAGTTTTTATATCAAATTCATTGGTTTTAAACCCTAAACTCTAAAAAAATCAGAGTTTACCAATAGGATAAAAATCAATAAGCTTGGACTCTGCATCTGTCATCAGAGCCTGGTAAACTTTGGGAAGTACATGAGCACTACATATATATATATGTATATATAGGAGTACATTAATTCAATTCATTTAATTTACCTATAAATTTATGATAAATTAATACAGCACAAACATACAACATGCATGAAAGTCTGATACCTCTTTATGGGTAGTACAGCCAATAGGTTATCAAATGGTTTTAATGGGGAACCCTTTTGAAACTCCACGCTGACCTGAGCAAGGCCCTTCAAATCTGACGCAAATGGTGAATAGTGGTATGGGTAAAACCTGAAGCATAATTCATTACATTATTAACAAGCATTGTAATAGGGTGGGGGGGACTTCATTTTATGCAGCTTGTTCTTACCATGACCACGATGGGACTGCTGAAAAATAATACAGAAGAACCCACAATAGTCCTTCAGTGTACTTCTTTACCTTCAAGAAATCAAGCAGTAGACGTTAAAACTTTAGGAACCCTACCTTTTTCATCTACACTTATATCACTAATACACAATCTGTTTAAAATTAAATATGGGTTTTCAAAAAAAGCTCACAAGTTCTTTTCTTAGGCTTTCAATATCCCTCCAGGTTTTTGCAGAAAATTTCCCTTTGTAGTATCTTTTTTTCCAGCTAGCAGTCCCCAGTCTCACCTGTGCATGTATGGGATATGATGAGTCTTCTAAAGAGAACTCTATAGCACCACGAAAAATCTTTAGAAGGCAGTGATTCATACTTTGTCTACGAATTGACCATTCTTAAATAGGTCAATGTTCTTGCGAATATTATTATTGAACTTTTCTATCAACTCGTCTGTGTTTTTATCAATCTGCAAAACCAAGAATGAAAGTAATTAAGAAACTAATTATGAAGACCAATAGGTAACCTGTAATTAATGGAGAACCAAAAGTATTTTTTCAGTACATGTAAACAAATGGGACATCTTTTTATATAAAGAAGATATATACATGATTGAGAGAAAAATATAAGAAAATCATGACTTACTTCAGAAATATCTGCTGAATCTATGGAAGTAGGAGCTTTCTCACTGGATAATGCATGACCTTCATGATCATCTTGCTAGAAAAGGCATTAGATTTTGCATCAGTTCCATTAGTTTTGGAGTAGAATGCATGATCCGTTAGTGCTGATTGAAATTTAATTGACTCACTTTATCTGAATCATTGCAAAGGTATCTAAGTTGGCGCTCGCGACGATCTATTCTTTTCTTGAAAATTTTATCTTCATATGAGCCAACTAAAAGAATGAACTTCTCGACTCTGGAGAGGTTTATATATCTGTTTCTTTTATCTTTAGAATCAGAAAGCTTTTGTACATGGAAATGGGAAAATTAAAAGATGTAAGGTTAACAGTTAATTGCAACCAGAAATTGAAAGAAGCTACAATTAATATGAGAGTTACATGCATGTTACCCTGCTCATGTCAAGTAGATAGCCACCAAGGTTCTTGAACTCCTCCTTGTAAACAGTCATCAATAAGTCAATAGCACCCTATAAGAATGAATGTTAAAAGTAATCTCACCATTAAATTTAGTAATCCAAAATATATCTACACTTCAATATAAATTAAACAGAATTCCTAAACCAAATAAAGGCACATGTGTCACTCAAATCAGCTCTTCTTCTAAGACATCTATATATATATTACTTCTTTTATATAATACTTTAATTTACTTTATGCATTGCATTGCATCAATGAGTAATGACATTAATAATATATAATTACGTACTTTTCATATCACAATTATTAATTTGAAATATTACGTATTTCAAATACATATACACATACACAGAGCCTACATAATTATATATATAGCTTTTTTCTTTAATACCTTTGTGAAGATATTTAAGAAAGAATAAACAAGTAAATGAAAGACTAGTGATAAAAGAACTCTTACTGACACTTGTTTATCAAAAGAAAAGAAAAGAAAAGAAAAAAGTTTTAACCAGTGTAAATTAAAAAGGCTACAAGACCTCATGAACTTCTAAGGAAGGTATATGGGGTAGGAAATCATTGCCCACAAAAAAGCACATGAAAATGAAATCATCAACTATCCGCTCAAGATCTATCTCCAGATTGGGTGGAGGGTCAGATATTTTCATGTCAAGCTCCAAATATTCCCGCAGAATCCATATATGTACAAACTGCAAATGGAACAGAAAGAAAAATGTATTAAGGGGATATAAATGAATGCTCTCAGCTAAAGTCACGGACGGCAAGGTTGTTACTAATTAATGTGCTTTGACTAGTTATTTTTTACTGTGGTTGTGTTTTTTTAAACCTTGGTTTGTAGTAGGTGAAAATGTTTGTGTTGTATATCTGTAAAAAGGCTCTCTTTATTTTGTATGGAGAAGCTGCAGGAAAATATGTATGTGTAAAGAAGAAAAAAAAGGAAGAACTGAGAAAAGAAGTAGAGACCAAGTTCAGAAAATTTCTCTTCCTCTCCCCTGTTTTTCTCCTCTGGTTTGCTCACTTTTCTGCAGAAATTCTGCAGCAACTTTTTCCCATACTATCTTGTGTTTTCATTACAAAATCTACTGCTCTTGAAGTGTGTTCTGTTGAAACAACCAGCCAACAAAGTGAATCATGCATACCTCAAAAGGCTTTTTAAACCATGCCCTTTTCTTCACTGAACTTTCATCGATTGTTGGAGGCTCCTGAAATATTCAGATAGGAAGAAGTGAAGATTAAGAATCCATGCAAAATGATACCATAATTAAATTCATCCCTTCCTATTAATTTAAATTTACAAAAATGATTCAAATTCACCTCTCTCAAAATGGAAAAATGAACTTCATGTGCTGCTAAAGCAAGCATTATCAGATCAGCGTCCTGCACATATGCATGCAATATCATATCAAAATTAAGGGATGAAAAGAAAACCTTGGGGTATGGCAATACAAACAAACAGAAGGCAGCAGAGTTGTCATACCAGACCACAGACGCAGTGCCTCGTATTTGGATTATATCCAGTACTAACGTTTCGCTGCTGGCGAATAAAAGACATTATCTTATGTTCACCCTCACCAGGAACATTGGCATCAGAAATAATAACCTATTTAAATGATCAAATAGAGATTGACAGGATAATTATGAAGCATACAATATTATTTTATATGATGGCTTTAATTCTCAAAAGGCAGGCAGATATATATATATATATATATATATGACCAAACCTTGATGTCCCTCCAGCCTGGATCACTGTTTGTACGTGAAATAACATAGCTTCTGAGGGCCTTGGAAAATTTGTACATAAATTCTGTGCCTGGAGTGACCATATGGGAATCTAAAATAACTTCAGATTCGTCTTTATGAAGAAGATCATAAACCGGTTTTCCTTCCATTACAAACGCATTCATTAGCCTCTCTATCTCCGCATCCTATATATATAGTAGACAACAGGAAGATATTAGATATATAAAAGAAAACAATCATCTGTATTAATTCAGACAGACTGAAGATGAGAGAAAACTCACATTTCTTTCCCTTTCCTTAATAGTCCGAAAACGTCTAGATCGTTGTTGATTCATTTTGGCCCATGGAGCAACTCCATCTACGTACGTTTCAGGAAAATTTCAGTACGTACGTGAAGTTATAAAAGGCAAATTAAGCACGTGTACGTATTTCTACCAAACATGCATGCAGAACCAAAAAGAACGATTAGTAACAATATATATATATATATATATACCATATTATTAATTGTCTCTATATATATATTTATAAGGAACATGTCGATCAAGTTGAAGGACAGTCTCACCGATCGCCATATAAAGTAACTTCCGTGGTCTTACGATGCTGAAAAGGTTGTCAACGTAGTCAAAGATATTATTGAATACATCTTCGAACGTTTCTGGGGGGCTAGGCTGATGAACAAAATAAGACAATAATACAAAGAAGTTATTTACTAAAAAAAAAAAAAAATCAGAAATACCTGCTTATAAATATTACCATTTTTTTTTGGATGAATATTACAAAAATAATTATGATCATTAAAATATTTTAGTCTAGCTGATGAAGTTCCGAATATAATCTTTAGGTTAATTTGTAAAACATTGGTCTTTATTTAAAATAAACAAAAATTTAGACCAAGAAAAGGTGCACTTAAATTATAGATGTGAATATGCTATCTATATATATAACCATCAAGTAGGAAAAAAGAAAAAGAAAAAAAGAAGCCAAAATAGAACGAACTTGATCCTCGGGGCATAAGCCGGGGTGGATAATGCCATTCAAATCGAGGTAGAGATTATCAAACTCTATGCCGTTAGGGTTTGGCAAGGAGGTGTTGATGCACTCTCCTTCATCTTCAGTAGCTTTAACCACAACGTTCGGGTACTTCTCTTTCAACCACCGGTAGAACGACGGCACACCCATCTGAGTTCTCTCTCTCTCTCTCTCTCTCCTTCTCTTTTGCGTCGTATTGTAGAAGAGAGAGCGACTCCAGCAAATGGTCAAATACCTTAACAAAAGTGCAATTACCCACTTTGCTTTGTCTGTACGGACTATAACAAAAGTAAAGTTCTTTTTGATGAAACAAAAGTAAAGTTCTTTGCTTTATGTCACACAGCATTTCTCTGGAAAGGAAGGAAATAAAGGTGCGTTTTTTAGAAAAGGAAGAGAGAAGAAAGAGAGAAGAATAGAAGAGTTGAGTTCGGAAGTATCAGTTGCGTGGCAGCTTGTGAGTGGGTTGCTGAAAGGTGCGGTCCAGCTGGGCTTCTAGATGAGGCGATGCGGTGCTTTTAGAGCTGCCAGCGTTTTATGTTATTTAGTGTCGTTTTATGCTTTCTTTGGTGTAGTCGTTTTATGTTCAAGAGGGATGCGTTTTGTAAGGGGCGTATGTAAGTCCCAAGGGCGGTTTTGTCTAGGTATCTTTTTGGTGAATTGTGATCTGGTTCTTGGAGGTTGGCATCCTCGAATTTGCCGTATCAGTTTTCCCTAATTTCATCAATACAATTTCTCAATTTCGATTCCATTTAAACCCTAATTTTTCCTTAACAATTAGTGAACAGTAATTACTCTGGTCCAATTGGTATTAGAGCCCTCGATACATAGCTTATGAAAACTCGATCCGCTACCATGGCCGAAGAAGCACAAAAACTGGAAGTCTTACAAGGTCAAATGATGCAGCTACAGGCAGAAATGGCTACCCGTGCAGAGATGACTCGTCTCCAAGTTGCTCAAGGTGAAACTCGTACTGAAATGCAGAATGCTCGTGCTGCGATTGATCAGCTCACCCAGCTCGTGAAGAATTTCATAGCTGACGGCTCCAGTCCAGCTAGGGGGCAAAAAAATTATGGTAGCGGTTCCCTGATTCTCTCGTTGCTTCCAACAGTGGGGGTGGTGGCTTCCCGGTTGGATCTCACACTGATGAGGGCATCAAACAAAAACCCTTCTGATTGGAGTTTCCATGTTTTGATGGTGATGACCCGAAGACATGGTGTTGTCGGGCAGAGCAGTTATTCGACTTCTATGATACCCCAGATGCGCAGCGCTTATCCATCTCTGCATTGAACAAGGATAGTGGGCATTATCTTGTTCCCAAACATTTTTTATTTTCTTTTATCTTCTCTAGTTGATTTTGTCCAAGCATAAACATTTCTACATCTCATTAATTGATCTGTCAAACACCCGTCTACGTACCCACAACAACTTTATTACTCCTTGACAACATAACAATCAAAGTATCAAACAACACCCAAATGAACATCCGATCCAAAACCCAAATCCAATTCATTCTTCACAATATAACAATGAAGCTCCCTCCCATAATCCCATCTCCCACTATATATCATCGCCACAAAGAGGCACGAAGATAATTATGAAGAGAAACAATGCAGAATGGGGTCCGTTGATAACTTGCATCTTACATTTTTAAGTAACATTTTGATGCTAGCCGTTAAGAAATAAGCATCCTGACAACCACACCATCAATCATTTTACAGGCACGAAGAGCAACATAGACCATTTTACAGGCACAAAAGGCCTCAGTTACAAATGTAGCAGCTTCGACAAGTCAGCACAGGAGTCTCGATCGGTAAAAAAAAAAACATGAAACTAGAAAAGGTAAATGTTACAAATTAAGCACTAGATTAGCAGCATGTAATGACCCCCACATCACCATTGAATATCATTACACACAAACGTATAGGGCATGAGGCCAGTGATTTCAAATCTACATTCAGTAGTTACCACTTTCCTCGACAGAAGAATGTTGAACATGTCGGCTTCTGCCACGGCCCTGCACAAAGTTGGTAGCTGCAGAACTGCGTTTCCAAGAGTAAGTCGGAGAAACGGTTGCACCATGCTGTCCCCTCCCTTGATAACTAGGAGGAGCACAAAATTTTACTCCATTTCTAGGCGGCCAATGATTATTGTTCATCGACTGAGCTCTTCCATGTGGCCTGACCCGTTCATTTGAGTTCTGTTGGGCAAAAGAAGAGCTAGGTATATTGGTAGTATTCACTTTACCTCTACCAGCGCCCCATCCATCACCAACACCTTTATATATCACCTCAGAAGATGAGTCTGTATCAAATCTCCTGTGATAGCCTTCATGTATCACCTTAGAGGACCGGCTTGAAGGAGAATTCGGGCTACTATTATATGTTTGTCCACATCTTTCGTACTGCAATCTGCAACACTCGTCCATGTCACCCTTTTGCATCAATCAAACATAGGAACAAATAGAATAGTCACTATAAATAGTAATCAAGAACTGAAATATCATACTTGTTGGAGGGTTTGTTGCCCTGGGATTCATGCCAGAGTTCTGTTTCCTTAATATCTCCATTGGTAATACTCTGCATACATAATATTGTGGTTTTACTGTGAATGTTTTGTCTTTCTTTCTTTCTTATTTATTTTTGGTAAAAATAAAATAAAATAAATGAAGTACCTTGTCCGGAAGGATAACACCATCAAGTAAGCGGGGAATAAGCACACCACCATCACGCATCTCAAAAGACACACATCTACAACAACAATAGAAGTGATATCAGAGGATACAAAAAAGAAAACAAGACAAAAAAAATGTGCTTTTAATGTTGTTTCCTTACAAGACATAGTTCTCTCCAATGCTGTTATGGACTTCCGAGTGAACTATTTCAGTATCCTCGTTAGGAAGATGAATAAAACCGGAAAAACCATCACTGACAGGTAAAAAAAAAAAAAGAAATAAAAATTTAATTGATCATTTCATTCTGTGGGGAATATTACATTTGTCAACAAGAATATTACAACAATGATAATAAATCTGAAGTTAAAGAAAGAAAACAGAGGGGCACGTGTTAAAAACTGAAGAAGAAAAGGTAACCTAGCACAAGAATCCACCCACCGTACCTCATACTGGTATCTATTTCAACCACTTTGTTTTGATCTGGGGAAAGAGACAAAAACAAAATCTGGGCTGCCATCATGTGTGTGCTACTCACGTATAACTGATCAACATTATTTCTGTTTCTCAGTGCTTCAACCCTCTATAAAATAAAGATGGTAAAACGCTTCAAATCTCTGTAGAAAATAAAGTTTGAAAAATTAATCAGGATAAAGTGTAATACCAGTAGACCCCTCTCTAATTCTTTAGTTTCAGATAGAAGGCATTCTTCCTCTATAAACGGGAGCTTGCAGATGCCCTTAAATTCGAAACAGAAAATAGAACAAATCACCACTTGCTAAGTTGCAGGTGTCTTTTTAAGACATTATAAAAAGGCTTTACAAAATTATACTCGTGACAAAGTATAAGAAACATAAGCAGACCTGCCACATAAAACGTTTTCCATCTACATCGATATCAAAATCTAAGCATAAAAGAAAGATCAGAGTCAGTTTTTATATTAAATTCATTGGTTTTAATTATCCAACTCTAGAAATAAGACTTTACCGGTAGAATAAAAATCAATAATTTTGGATTCTGCATCTGTCATCAGAGCCTGGTAAGCTTTAGGAAGCGCATGGGCACTACATCGGAGCACATTCATTTAATTTTTTTACCTATTTATGATAAATACAGCACAAACATACAACATGAAGGAGAGAACAGGAATGTCTGCTACCTCTGTGGGGGTAGTACAGCCAATAGTTGATCAAATGGTTTTAATGGAGAACCCTTTTGAAACTTTACATTGACCTGAGAAAGGCCCTTAAAATCTGACGCAAATGGTGAATAATGGTACGGATAATACCTGTAGTAAGTTGCATTGCATCATTAAGTAGCATTGTAAAAGGGAAACTTTATGTTATAGAATTGTCTTACCATGACCATGATGGGACACCTGAAAAATAATACAGAAGAACCCACAATAGTCCTTCGGTGTACTTCTTTACCTTCAAGAAATCAAGCAACATAATTAAGTTAAAAATTTAAGAGCAGAATTTAAACTACTCTAAATATAACTTTTAAAAATTATTTTTTTAAATCGCAAATTTTTAAATCGTTATTTTAAATCGCACTTTTTGAAATCTCAAACTCAAACCCTTATTTACTTACTACTATATATTACCTACTCACTACTCTTATTATTTGCACACTATTCCTATTACTCTTATTATTATTATCACTACTCTGTTAGTATTACTACTCTTATTTAAAGAGAAAAAGCTACTTGCAGTTGAAATTATTTTGCAACTTGTCCTACATTATTTTATGTAGGGAAGGAGCTAGCGCAGAGGGTATTATTTAAACAGCTGGCTTGAGTACCATAGAACTAAAATTTCAGGGGCTTTAGTGAAACATCAATTATGTAATTAATCTTCAGCAACACTTATATCACTAATACACAATCAGATTACAATGAAATAGGGGTTGTTATAAAAGAAACTGCAAGAAAAAGTAGTTCATGGTAAGAGAAGCTCACTATTTCTTTTCTTAGGTTTCCAATATCCCCCCAGGTTTCTGCAGAAAATTTCTCTTTGTAGTATCTTTCCTTCCAGCCAGGAGTCCCCAATCTCAACTGTGTATGGGATTAACATAAACCATCAGGCATTTCTAAGAACAGACATGCATACGAGTCTTCTAAAGAGAACTCCCTAGGAACAAGAAAATGCTTTAGAAGGCAGTGATTCGTACTTTGTCTGACCCCAAATGACCATTCTTAAAAAGGTCAGAGTCCTTGCGAAGATTAGAATTTAGCTTTTCTTTCAACTCTTTCGTATTTTTAACAATCTGCAACACCAAGAAGGAAAGTATGAAACTAATGAAGAATAAGTAACCTATTAATAACCACATATATTTTTCTGTGCATATAAACAAATGGGACATCTATTAATACATGATTGACAGAAAAATATAAGAAACTACAATTAACACCTGAACAAGCCCTAGTTTCTCTAAGCAATTCAAAAGCAGAAGAATAAGTATACTCAATTCCGTTATGTCATGTCAAAACACTTTTTCAAATAAAAACCACCCCCGAAAAAACAATAAGAAACCATGCCATTTCTTTTTCTAATTTGAAAACTATGACTTACCTCGGAAGAATCGGCACTCCCATACCCACGTGATAATGTCAAACTTTCTGCTGAATCTCTGAAAGTTGGAGCTTTCTCACTGGATAATGAATAGAAATTGTTCCTTGTACCAATCAACGTATCACCACCTTCATTTTCATCTTGCTAGAAAGGCATGTTACATTTTGAATCAGATCCATTAGTTTTGGAGTAGAATGCATGATACGTACGTTGGTGCTGATTAAAATATAATTGGAAAAAAAAAAAAAAAAAAAAAGTGACTCACATTATCTGAATACATGCAAAGGTTTCTAAGTTTACCCTCGCGAATTTCTGATCTTTTCTTGAAAATTTTCTCTTCATATGAGCCGACCAAAAGAATGAACTTCTCGACTCTGGACAGTTTTATATATCCGTTTCTTTTATCTTCAACAGGCTTTTGGACATCATGTAAATGGGAAAAGAATTAAGATTAACAGTTGCAACCAGGATTTGAAAGAAGGAACAATATGAGAGTTATACGTTACCCTGCTCATGTCAAGAAGATAGCCACCAAGGTTCTTGAACTCCTCCTTGTAAACAGTCATCAATAAATCGATAGCACCCTATAAGAAGGATTGTTACAAATAATCTTACTACAAAAATTAGTAATCCAAAATCTATATAAAACAGAATCACAAATCGAATTAATAAATGCACATGTATCACTCAAATTAGGTCTTCTTCTAAGACATCCATTTTTAATTCTTTTAGAATAGTTTACTTTATATGCATTGCATCAAGAGTAATGACATTAACAATTTAATTACTTTTCATATCACAATTAATAATTCGAAATATTTATTTCAAAAAATTGATGTTTAAAATTCCTAGTAGTCCGCTTGAATCTCAAGGGATGTCTTCTGGTGTAAATTAAAAAGGCTACAAGAAAGACCTCACAAATTTCTAAAGAAGGCATGTGGGGTAGGAAATCATTGCCCGCAAAAAAGCACAAGAAAATGAAGTCATCAACTATCCGCTCAAAATCTATCTTCACATTGGGTGGAGGTTCAGATATTTTCAAGTCAAGCTCCAAATATTCCCTCAGAATCCATACATGTAGAAACTGCAAACGGAACAGAAACAAAAATGCATGTATAAGGAGATTATCAATTATGAAAGCTTTTGGATAAATTAAAGGATTTTTAATTAGGTGAATCATGTTACCTCATAAGGCTTTTTAACGAAAGATGCAGTTGCTTTGACCCTGTTAGAAGATTTAGACCATCCTTCTGCTATGCAATTAATATCTTTAAACCATGCCCTTTGCTTCACTGAACTTCCATGGATTGGTTGACACTCTTGTTTTAGCACGTCCTGTATTCCAGATAGGACGAAGTGAAGATTAAGAATACATGCGAAATGATCCCATGATTAAATTCATCAATTCTTATTAGTTTAAGAATTTAAGATAGACAAGCGATAATTATAACGTTGTATCAAAGCAGATGTCCTGGGTTCAAACCATTTCTTTGTCATTCAACTCACATTTTCAACTAAACATTTCACGTGTTGGGACTTATCTCTTAAGAGGGAGTCTAATTCTGATATTTTAAACCGCGCCAAACACTTGAACTTTGAAAACTTTTTTCTAGAAAATATTTTACCTCAAAACAAACGGGCTTTAGTAAAAAAAAAAAAAATAGAAAACTTGGGGACATGACCGAATACGTCACTCAAGTTTGATACACATTACAATAATTGAAAATACAGGCCCCAAGTGGCCGGTAACAACTCAATCTTGCAACCCATACCACATGTCATTAAGGTATATTATATCTAAATTTACAACAATGATTCAAATTCACCTCTCTCAGAATTGAAAAATGAGCTTCATGTGTAGCTAAAGCAAGCATTATCAGATCAGCATCCTGCATGCAATATCATATCAAAATTAAGTGATGAAAAGTTAAAGGGGTACAAAAGGGAGAAGCCAGGAGGCATATATATATAGCCTCCTAGCTTCTCAATGACAATTACAAACAACAGAAGCCAGCAGAGTTCTCATACCAGACCATAAAGGCAGTGCCTCGTATTTGGATTATATCCAGTACAAACGTTTCGCTGTTGTCGAATAAAAGACATTATCTTATGTTCTCCCTCACCAGGAACATTGGCGTCAGAAATAATAACCTATTTAAAGGATCAAATGAATAATGACAGGATATATATATATATGAGTGACTTCGAAAACAAGTTGCATTTGAGTGTAGACTCCTCCACAGTTGCTATACTACAGAAAAACGTGATACTAAAATCATCGCTTAAATGATAAGCATTTTTAAAAAACACAAGTGCTGATCAATGACTTGTTTTATTGCTATGTATCCAGTTGCATGTATGACAGTAGTACACAAATAATAATAATCTACTATTATAAATTAATAGCATCTCTTATAGTATGTTTTCTCTTATACGATGGTTATCATGGTTTTAACGAAGTTAATTCTCAAAAAGAAGGCAGATATAGACCAAACCTTGATGTCCCTCCAGCCTGGATTACTGTTTATACGTGAAATAACATAGCTTCTGAGGGCCTCTGACAATTTGTACATAAATTCTGTGCCTGGAGTGATTATGTTGGAATCTGAAACTTCAGATTCATGTTTCGGAAGAACCAGTTTTCCTTCCATTTCAAACTCTCCTCTTAGCCTCTCTTCCTCTGCTTCCTATATAGTAGACAATAGGAAGATAAAAGAAAACAATTATCTATCAAGCAGCAAGCAGAAATCTATGATGACACTCTGTTTGCTACGTAATATTTGCAGTTTTGTTCTGTGTTTATTCGTGTGCTCCTTTGCTCTGTTTCAGCTGTCTTGGCTGATTGCTCGTATTAGTCTCAGTTGTTGAATGAAAGTTTCCTTATATTCATAAAAAAATAATAATCTACATTGTTCAGACAGACTCAAGATGAGAGAAAACTCACATATATTTCCCTGTCCTTAGCAGTCCGAAAACGCCTACATCGTTGTTGATTCATTTTGGCCCGTGGAGCAACTCCATCTACGTTTTGAGGAAAATTTCAGAACGTGAATTGATGAAGTTAAAGGCAAAGCATTTCCATGAGATTCAAACAAAACAGAGTCTCACCTATCGCCATATAAAGCACCTTCCGTGGTCTTACGATACTGAAAAGGTTGTCAACGTACTCAAAGATATTATTGAATACATCTTCCAACGTTTCTGGAGGGCAAGGCTGATGAACAAAATATGACAATAAAACAAAGAAGTTATTTACTAGAAAGAAAACAAAAAATCTCTTTAACCTTATTTAAAATAAACAAAAATATAAAAATATACTATATATATAACAAGCAGAATACAATACCCAAAAAAAAAAAAAAAGGCGAAAAAAGAACGAACATGATCATTGTCGGGGTGGAAGCAGGGGTGGATAATCCCATTCATATCGAGGTAGAGATTATCAAACTCTATGCCATTAGGGTTTGGCAAGGAGGTGTCGATGAAGTCTCCTTTATCTTCAGTAGCTTTAACGACAACGTTCGGGTACTTGTTTACCAACCACCGATAGAACGACGGCACACCCATGTGAGTTCTCTTTCTCTCCGGGAATAGCCCTTATGGTTCTTTCTATCTTTCTCCTTCTCTTTGCGTCGAATTATGGCAGAGAGAGCGAGTGGCTTATGTAGACAGAAGTAGAAGGGCCGTGTCAGAATTTGAACAGGAAAATCCAAGCGTCAGATGACGGCGAGGGAGACGAAGAGGCAGGTAGATAGATAGATTGCTCATGCCTCTTCACTTTGCATGGTTCGAGGGTGGCAATATATTGTTTAAATTTTAAAATGATTACGGTGCTTTTATTTTTTGACCGCTATTTGATAGGATAAGGATCCCAAAATTGAAATTTCTGAAATTATGTAAATTAAGGTGTGAAAAATGTTATCTATTAAAAAGGTTAAAAAAAATTATTATATTTTTAATAAGTTTTTGCAATTTATATCGTAGAAAGGCTTTGAGCCAAAAAAGAAAAAATACCTTTTAGTTTATTAAGGAAAAAAATATTTTTAAAAGTGAAGAAAATGCCTTTTGAAATCATTTTTTTTTTCATGCTTTAGTAACATGACACATTTTTAATATGTAGTATTTTACAAACCGTTTGATGCAAGAAACGACTTTAATTTACATAATTTGAGAATTTCTAATTTCTTATAAATTGTACCAAATATTAATCCGAGAGGATACATTTTACATAAATGTTATTTTGCATTTTCTTCGACGTTTAGATTAATTTTAATTAAAAAGGAAAAAAAAAAAAAAAAAAAGGTAGATTGAGTATGCAACGTCAACTGAATATGTTGAGAGAATACAAAATAATATTTCTCTACATTTTATAATCAAGATTTAACCTTGTTTATATATATATATATATTAGATAATAATATTATTATATCTAACTGTGTAAATAATGCCTACGATAAATATATTAGAATGTCATTAAAAAAAAATTAGGTGATGTAATATTATTTAGATGCTTAAATACAATAATATTAAATCATGACGAATGAAATGGCTTAGAGTTTTCTGAATTGAATTTAATCCGGTCTTTTAAAATATTTTAGCATTAAATTTCATGTGTCGGTGGGGTTATTTGTATTTGGCTTGCTTTTGGAAATGTTGTGGCTCGAGATTCGGTCTTTGTTTAATTGTGCTGATTTTCTCTTTTTCTCTTTTTCTTTTTGGTTTTTTTGCTTTGCCTTGTTTTTTTTTTTTAGATGCCTTGCTTCAGTTGCTTGTGTTATTTGCTAGGGAAAAAAGAAAAGAAAAGAAAGAGGAATGTAATTTACATTTTTATCTCCACCGACTGGATTACTTTTATAAATATGAAATATAGTCTTAAAAGTATTAGGTGGTTACCGTGGTTTGATAGTAATTCTAGTTCCCTTTTTATATCTGTCCCCACCCTATACTTTGTCAAAAAGAAAAAGATAGTCCCACTATATCAAGAGGTAAAGTCCAAAGAGCTACATTTTATTTTTATTTTTTTGAGTGATGTTTACAATATAACAGATTCTTATTTATAGGAAAATTAGATAATATAAATAAACTGCAACTAGGTAATTGTGGCTAATTAAGTGACAGACTTCAACTGTAACTATGTCACAGTCTTCAACTGTGATTATGTGATAGTCTTCAACTATAGTTAGGTCACAGTCTTCAACTGTTCCTTGAATTCTTTATCTCCTGATATACTCTAACACCCACTATATCCTTCGTTTGTGTTAAGTTATATGTTGGCTAATTTACCGTTAAAATTAAGCTTGGTATAAGAATAAGGTTCTTAATGGTTAGTTGTTAGCATATCGATTAAGTTATTAAATGTTTCAAAAGCTTAAGCAAATAAGAAATAATAAATTTAATCATTTACTCAATATTTTAACACTTTCTCTTATATGTGAGCTCAAACTCCCATTTTTTAAGTAGGACTCAACACATGGAACTTTTAATTGAAATAAGAGGTAAATGATAGGGACAAAATTCGAACAGAGAACCTTTGGCTTTATACCATGTTAAATCACTAATTTCTTCAAAAGGTTAACCTGGTTGTAAATGATAAATTTAATCATTTAATCAATATTTTAATATTCACTTTTATGTGTGGGTTCAAACTCATCCTTAATAAGTGAAGCCCAATACACAAATTTTTTAATTCAAATGGGAGGTGAATAAGGGAGACAAAGTTTAAATTAAGAACATTTAGCTTTTATACCATGTTAAATCACTAATTTTAACAAAAGCTTAAGTTGATGAGAAATGATAAATTTAATCATTTAATTAATATTCTAACATTAATTAAATTGAGACTCCAACTGGAATACAAAAACTTGGTCAAATTGATGGTTAGAACTGCTTGGTCGGTACTTCGGTTGGAGAATGTCTGAACGAGTTCACTTTAGAGCATCTCCAACAAGAGTTTGTAAAATAGCTACTAAAAAAGTACAAATATCTACTTTAGCTACTCATTTTCTTAAAAACTCAAAAAACACTCCAACAGATTCTCTATTCTACTATTTATTTTCTTTAAATATTATTTTTCATTTTTTTTTATTTTCTTTCTCTCTCACTTCTGTCTCCTTCTCCATCTCCAACCCCCATTGCAGCAGTCCTCTAGTGCTCATCCATGAACTTCTGGCTTATGAAGTAGCAGAGCAAGTGAACAACTATCTCAATTCTCCATAGATCCTTACTCCCTTTTACATTGGCAATAAGACACCCAAGAAATTTCAACACAAAAAACCCAATCACCTACCCAAACTTTGCTAACAAACACACCAGAAAATCAAACTTCAATTCATAACCATTCGGTGATTACCAAACGAAAAATGAAAAGGGTTGAAACCCCCATCAAAACCGCTTGAAATTTTCGGCCAAAACAGGGCATACCCATGAAAATTTTCGTCGTAGCTGGATCACGGGTCCGCCATCTCTCTCGCATGATTCTCTCACGTTCTCTTTGTGATTCTCGTCCTTTCTCACTCGAGCTCTCTGTTGAAGACAAGAGGAAATGTGCAGAGCTTTCGGTTGAGTGAAGGAGAGTGAGAAACAGGGGAGAGAGGGAAAAAAAAAACAATTAAAAAAAAAAAAAGATTTGTTGTGTGAACATTGAATAGGCAGATCTGCCTATTCATTGTTCATATTTTAAGAAAAAACACAACTTTAGCTCGTTTGCTGGAGAAGAAAAAGTGTTAATAATAGTCAAATTTGACTATTTTGAAGGATTTGGCCACTTTGCTGGAGATGCTCTTACATGAGAGAGAACGTCTATCTTCTCTCTAAGAAAGAGTAAGGCTTACTCCCTCCAAGTAAGGTTCTTCCTCCACCTCCTATGGTTTTCCAAGGGAGGAGGAATGGTTCTCATCCCCTAGCTCTTCTCTTCCCTCGTTTTTTCCTTGTTTGCTCTCCCTGTGTTTTTCTCATTTTTTCCTTAGTTATTATCTCTGTTTTCTCCACACAAAAAAAACACTGTTACAGCTCCACCTCAACCGCTAGCCTGCCATCCCTTGCCGCTATGATGCTTTTCTCCCCAACTCTTCTCCCCCTTGCCGACTGCTTCACGGATCTAATGAAGTACTTCACATATCTTAATTTTGCAAGACTAGATTTGGAAACATTTGCCAGCCTTGCACTCAGAGCGCCCCACCCCTATGTTCCTGGACCTCTCCGTCTCCTACCACTCACCTCCACGTCGTTGTCCGGCCACCACGTGCCAGCTTGTGGATCCCCCTCACCGGCACGTCGCCTCTTCGAATTGTGATTTCATCGTCTTCCTTCGTCGATGTTGCTGTTTTTGGTTTTTGTTTGTATCTCTGGTGTTTTTCGGCACTTCTATTGGTGTTTTACTATTTTATTTTGTTGTTTGGGTTACCGTCTCCTACCTCCTTTGAGGTCTAATATGTTGGTGGATACTTTTATAATCGGGTTTCTTTCTTCCTCAACGGATCCTTTCTGCTTTTTGGTAGTGTCTCTCCAACAACAACCACCTCAGTGAGTTGCCTTTACCGATTGAGACTCTTCATTGAGTCATTTTGCCATTTGTCACTGCCTTATGCGACCCCTATAAAGGCCAAGCTTGTTTATAGTTCTTTTGGAATCATAGATAAAACCGTTGCCTACTGTTTGTGCTTACATCTGTGCTGCCTTTTTCGTTTGGGCTCTATTGTTGGGGTGCCCACCCCTTTATGGTTGTTTGATCCCATCTAACCCTTTTTCTATATTTGAATAATAATAATAAAAATAAAAAAAAATAAAAAAAGAGTTCATGTTCCATAACCATCCGGTTGGTAAGGCGGTCGCACCATGTCCAAAACATGATACTTTAATTCAAAGTACAAAAAGAGGGTTTCCATAACCATTCGATCATAAGGACAGTCGGACTCACGCCCAAACTAATGCATTCAAGTACATTGATTGGAAGTCCAAGTATTGTTTGGCTAGTTCCAAGGTTGGTCAAAGTCTAACGCCAAAAGTCTTGCACTGTCAGTGTTACTTGGTGGGACACCGTTTGAACAAAAGGAAAATCTTAGCTAGGCAAAATTGTCTAGCTGGATCGACCACGTCAAAGCGCTGCCTACAAATTTCAATAGCTGACTTATATGGTTGTACCAAAAGATTGGGTTTTCCCATAGTCTATATAAACCTCAGAGTGCGGAATTTTTTATATATAAACCCTAAGGTCATTGTTCAGTGTGCTAATATATATAGACCTTTTGGATCCATATGCCTTCAATTTTATATATATGTTAAACTTTGTTTAAATCACACAAATTCCTAAAAACCTTCATTCACTTGAGTTTCGAATTGCAAAAGGAGACTTGATAGAAGAATTGGTTTGAGTTATATAGCTACTGTGTTAGAGACAAACGTGTTGTTTGTTGGAATACACTTTGAGTTTAATTACAAAGTTGTGTAAGTATCAATTGTATGTAATCTATAGTAAATGAGTTTCATAGGCTTGTTTGCTCGAGATGATTTTCTTTTAAATAGTTTTTTAAAATATTTTAATTTCATCATCAAAATTTGTGTGTTTGATTTGTTTTATGGTTCGATATTTGGTAATATTGTATGTGGTTCTTAATTTTAATTTGCCAATACCTATTCAGCATCTTTTAGGTTTGTTTGAAATCATTAGTCATAATTTCAATTAAGAAAAGAAGAGAAGGATAAAAAGAGCAAATGAAGTTTGACTTGATGTATAGAAGTGGCCAAGTTTATATAGGGAACAAAACTACTTTGTGTTTTTCTATTAAAATGCACCCCACAATAACTTCATCTTTATACTTTTTTATTCTTTATTATTTTATCAATACTTTTCAAGTCTCACTCTCTTTCTGATGCAGAATGAGACAAGAATAAATTGGTCATTTACTTTTATTGAGATTATTAGTTTTATTTGAAATTTAATGATGGGTTTAACCAAAGTTTGAAATTATTTGTAATTTAATAATGAGCTTGACCCAAAATCAGTCACATTAGGGTTAGGGTTATGAGGTTATTTAAGTATAATGTTCTATTGTAATAGACAGATTACAATTGATGAAAAAATAGGTTTGTTCCTTGGAGGTGTGATTCATCTGCTCTTTTGGTAGTGAGACTCTGCCAAGGCCAGTGAGACTTTGGTCCCTTCTCCCCTATTGTTAGTCTAGTGAGATTCCAGGTTAGCAAAGGTTTTTCTTATAATTTCCTCTTTGTTTTAAATTCTACTGCGTCACTCACTCCCTGGCTTACTCTCTCTGTCTCTCAAGTCTAAACCATGGATACCCATCGTGGCGGGAACTAACTGCAAGAAAGAAGTTCCTTGACGTGGTCTGACTCATCAAAAAACCATTCCTATGTTTCAAGTCTCACTTACTCACTCCCTGGCTCACTTTCTTTGTCTCTCAAGTCTAAACCATGGAAACCCATTGTGGCGATTGCGACATTGAGCCTCTCGCGATGGAAACCGAAGAAGAGCCACAGCCAAAAGAGCCTCCTAGAATCCACCGCTTGGAAAAGTCAGTGGTCAACCGCATCGCGATCGAGGAGGTGATCCAACGGCCAGTATCCGCCTTCAAGGAGTTGGTAGAGAACATCATCGACACCCACTCCACCTCCATAAGCGTCGTCGTCAAGGATGACGGCCTCAAACTCATTCAAGTATCTGACGACGGCCATGGCATTAGAGTCAGTTCTTCACTCTGTCTCTCTCAATCTCGTTCTGGCCCTCTTCAGTATACTCTCTCTCGCAAATGATGTGCAAAGATGATGAAAGTGTGAAGGTGAAGGTTGCAGAAATGGAGTCTGCGATTGTGTGGAAATTTCGAGAAGAAGGGATGACAATTTGATGCTACGTGTAGAAAACATGTTGAGCGTATATGGACTTGTGAGATAGGAGAGAGAGTGTATTTTTTTTTTTTTCATTTTAATATGCATTGGGTATGCTACAGTTCTACCCAATGCATTGGATAGAACTGTAACATTCCTGATATTTAGGGAACAAGTAGGTAGGCTGGCACAACGGGTCACCCGACACGACCCGTTAAGACCCGCAACCCGTTTAGCTTAGACCCAGACACGACACGACACGAACACGGTAATTTCACGGGTCACCCGACACGACCCGTGAAACCCGTTTAATCTAATGGGTCGAATCGGGTCGACACGACCCGTTTAAAAGAAAATATATATATATATATATATATATATATATATATATATATATATATATATATCTGCAAACATATATAATATATTATGGAAAAGAAAAAAAAAAAAAAAAATACCCCACTTAATCTCAGATTCTCAGCCTCTTCCAAAATCAAGAAAATCAATACAAAATCGAATGAAAATCAGCTATATAAGTTTATCATTGAAAGTTAAAGGACCATGTCATCCAAATTATTTATATATATATAGATCATCACAAACGGGGCTAGTAATATATATATATATATATATATATATATTCACATCGTATCCATCTGATGAACCATCCAAACAGCAGAACAAAGCAGAGCACCCCTTCAAAGCTACAAGAATGCTATGATAATCCAAAACATCTACAGAAAACACCTCCACTCGTTCCATGTTCCTGATTTTCTTCTGTATCTCTGTCTCCCCTGCAAGAAAATCAAAATCATTAGGCCCATCCATATATATCAACGTACAGAAAATAACCTCAGAAACTCCAGAGGTTCCTCAAAAAACAGAGAACTTGCCCTGTTTTTAGATAGCTGCTTGAACTCTATACCCTCTGCTCAATAATCCTTTGAGCAGACTAAAGAGAGAGAGCGCCGCTGCATCGAGCGGGTCTAGCGAGAGGAAGAAGAAGAAGAGGGGGTGGCGGCAGTGGTGGTGCGATGCTGAAGAAGAAGAGAATGGAAGGGGAGCGGGACGGCGCGGTGTGAAGGAGAAGAAAAGAAAACTGAAGAAATGAACTTAGGGCAACCGGTCCTAACTCCTAAATGGCTAAATTACAAAAATACATAATAATCCTAAAATTCTAAATCAGATCTAAATATCTAATCTCATTTCCTTTTTCTTTTTTTTTTTTTTAAATTTTATATATATATATATAAATTAGAAAAAAAAAGGAAAAAAAAAAAAGCTAATCATGTCTGCGGGTGACCCGCGACCCGACCCGTCAAACTAAGATAAACGGGTAGACCTGTTTATGACCCAAACCCGTTTAAGGTAGACTCAAACCGCTAATTTCGTGTCGTGTTCGTGTCGAGTTGTCGTGTCGTGTCAAAATTGCCGGCCCTACAAGTAGGGAAGCTGCTGCCGGCCTATTTTTATGGTTTTTTTTTTTAGATTTTTCATACATATAGGGAACAAAAACAATTATAGTGAAACCACTATGAATGCTCTAAGATATAGGTTGCTCATTGTGATGCTTTGTAGGGGGCACTTGCAGCGAAGAACGGTCAAATTAATCATGATCATTTAATACTATTTAATAGTTTGATAAGGATGTAATGGTTAGATTTAATATTTGTTAATAATCTTAATTGTAAAATTAAATCAAGCGATATCTAAGAGTCTAAATCAAGTGATCATTACAAATATGTTTGATCTGACATTTATAATTGAATAAATGTTAGTAATAAGGGAAGATCGAATTATATATATATATATATATATATATATATATATATATATATATATATTTTCTAAGTGAATAAGGAAAAAAATGTTTTATATATATATATTATTGAAGTGGTGATATTAGAGCTCTGTTCTAAACAGCCAAATATGGCCAAGATTTAGCCTCTTTGAAATTAAAAAGTTGTGCTCCGAAAATGAAATATTACGAGAAATTTCACTTAACCTTGTTAAATTATCATCGCTTTTATAATTATTCTATAAATTTTAAATTTTTTTAATTTAATGTATTTATTTTTCAATTTTACATATCTACTAGTATTTTTCGTTTAAATTTGGTCAAAATTTTTAAAACTCTCATTTAAAAAAAAAAAAAAAAATTACAGATTCAGACATGTGTATTCTTGTAAATTTTGTTAAATCCTGAATAATGTCAATCCTTGAAATTTTTTTCTTTTTTTTTTTTTAAAAAAAAAAAGAAAAAAGAAAAGAAGAAAGGTAATATTTTGAGAATTTTAACACTCATCCGTTCAGATTTAACCGAAAATCCTAACAGAGTGATGAAATTGAAAATAATTGAAAGATGTATACATGAAATTGAGAATTTTTTAAGTTTAAGAGAATAATTGCAAATGCGATAAAAGTTTATGAGGATTAAGGAAAAATTTTCTATATATATATATATATATATATATAATGTGCTTTAGTTCAGGATAAGTCACCTACATAATCTTTTTGTAGGACTGTGCCCTCAGTCTGTCTAAACTATTGGGCTTTTTTTTTTATCTACTCAAGTTGGACCAAAAATGATTTGATTTGGATTCTAGAAATCTTGGATCTTGGTTGTAAAGTCCTCTTGTATCGGGCCTTGTACTGTGGCCCAACATAAATATTCAAAACACTTTACTTCATGTAAATGGTAAATTCCTTTATAAATGAAGTGGTTAATACTTAATAGTGAGATTACACAAATCATCTTTTTTTTTTTTTCTTTTTTTTTTCTTTTTTTTTTTTTTCTCATTTCCGGATTGTAAGCTACAACTTACCTACGTGGACTTAAATTAGCTACAAATTAGTTTGTAGTTAATTCATACAAACCAATATAATAAAGTGACATGTGTCCCTTAACATATAAGAATTACATATTTTTTTAATAGCATTAGCATATGTTTCTCTTATTTTTTTTGAGTAATGTTATAAGGAGGACTAGTCTTCCTTGAGTCCTTCCACGTGTCATGTGACTTTTAAAATCACTATTGGATCAAAAATTCAATAATAATCATCTTAAATTCAATAGTGATTTTAAAAGTCACATGACATTCGTTCGAGTAGACTCTAGTCCTCCTTATAGCATTAACTAATGAGAAAATATGTGATTCTCACATGCTTTAAGAACACATGTTACTTTGTTATATTGATTTGTATAAATTAACTACAAACCAATTTGTATCTAATTTTAATACAAATTTGAAGGATGGATTGGATCCACCATCTTCTTATTGTGAACTACACTCTATGAGCATTTCCTTTTATGAAGAGTTTGAAAGAAGATGATTTGGATGATGGAACTATCTCCTCCGTTCTATTTTTTAATAATTTTTTATGTTGTTACATGTTAAATTGTGATTAGCGCTGATGTGGCATATTAATAGATTTTGTCAACTTTTTCAACGACGACGATTTATTTGTATTTTTTAGTTTACCCCATAGAGTGTTTTGAGATTTTGACATTAATTACCCTATCCCTTGCATAAAGACATAAAAAAGTAACATAAAGGTAATGTGAAGAGGACTATCAAATGAGAAAGTGGGAGACTATTCCAATTGCATTAAACCCTAGTAATAGCGATGCCACATGGTAAGTAGAAGTAGGTGGAGGAGTTAATACCACCCCTGGCCTTTTTTAATTAGAATGTATAAAGTGGAATTAATTAAAGTTAATTATAATATGATTTCCTTTTATCCGACTATTAATTAAGATCGTAACATAAGCCTAGCCTGCCTTTGATTTCACTGATCACGTGGTCCACAATCTACATCCCCCACCTAACCGGACCAAAATTCAATGTCAACCCACAATTCATTGGTCTTTTGCTCAAAACTTATAGTGGGAGGCGGCTAAATAATTTTTTTTTAGGTAGGGGTTAAAGTATGAAAATATATAAAGCTAAATTTTAAGTAAATTAAATTTAACCCAATTTTTATTATTCCCTTCAAATTAAAAAAAAAATAAAAATCAACAAGCAAAATTGAAAAGAAAGTTTTTGGGCAAAAAAAAAAAGTAAATAAAAGGGTTAAATACCTCTTTGCCTCATGTGGTTTAAAAACTTTATTTTTTGTCCCCTCAGTTTTTATTTTTTTCATACGTGGTACCTATGCTATGTGAAAAGACGGAGATGGTACATCCGTTAATTTTTTCGTCCAAAATTGATAAATTTTTATGTCATCGACACGTGGCACCATTGAAATGGCGACACGTGGCTACACAATTTTTTTAAAAAAATTTAAGCCTTTTTTTAAAAAAATAAAAATAAAAAAGAGAAAGAAATTAGGGGTGGCTTTTTTGGGCCACGGGGGTGGTTCGGCTACCCTAAGTTTGGTCCTCGGGGGTGGCAGCCACCCCCATTTTTGTCAAAGGGGTGGCCAAACCACCTCCAAGGCCCTTGGGGGTGGATCGGCCACCCCATGCGGCCCAAAGGTTCTAAATTTTTTTAATATTCTTTTTTTAAAAAGGCTTAAATTTTTTTATAAAAAAAAAAATTGTGTAGCCACATGTCATAATTTCAATGGTGTCACGTGTTGTGAACATGGAAATCCGTCAGTTTTGGATGGAACAATTTACGGAGGTACCATCTCCATCTTTTCGCATAGCACAAGTACTACATATAAAAAAAAATGAAAATTGAGGAGGCAAAAAATAAAATTTTTAAACCATAGGGGTGTGTAAGGTATTTAACCCTAAAGAAAATAACTATCCAAAGAGTCAGAGTCAGAAACAGAAAAAAAAAAAAAAAAAAAAAAAAAAAAAAAAAGAAAAGAAAAGAAAAGAAAAGAAAAGAAGTCGGTTTCTGTACTAAAATTTCTCAATTTCAGTTGGATGAATTGTGTGCTTCTCAGTGTTCTTGCAATGCTTGATTTAAATAACATGGCTCTTGAAACTAACATTCTCTTATTCATTTTGTTAGAACAACCAACTCTAACTAACACAGCAGTCCACTAACTGTTATACAAAACACACTATAATAGTTACATGTTTCAGATATGTCCGTTGCTACTCGTAAAATATTAAAGGAATTTTTTTTGACAATGAAGCTATCGATCGTACGTTCCAGATGAGATGGAACTAATTGAAGATATGATAAAAAGGATGGGGCCAAGGGGCCAAAAAAATTTCTTGCTATGAGCCAATAGGCTAAAAAACCTTATAAATTTTTCTTTTATAACCTTAAATTTTTTTCTTCTTAAGAGTTGAGGAGAGGGGAGTTATTGGAATTCGGGTAGGGTTGAAGAGTCTCACAATAGTCATGCCCATACCCTCATCTGTTTTGGAGCCTATACCGCTTTTTGGCGGCCCATTCCTTGACATATGTCCAAAGTTTAAAGGACCAAGACATTTTTTACCCCACTTTTAGGTCATAAACACAGCAATTTTCTATTTTTTATTTTCAAACTCGACATTGTTTATTTGGTTTGGGTTTGTTGTTTGGGAGTCCACTCATGTTAAACTTTTTATTGCTCGTAACTCTTCTCTTATTTATTGAATGATGTACTTACAAAAAAAAAAAAAACAACGGGAATGCTATTCTCACGATTTCTTTTCTAGTTGATCCCGATTTGACATTAAAAGTATATTGATTTTTACCCAATACTTTTGTACGCAAAAACTGCTTGTTTGATTCCGATCATAAATCTATTTTCTTTCAAGTTTTAGTCTCACTAAAATTGCTAGTTCTAACTGCTCATATATTATAATATGAATATACCACACTAATTCATTACGTACAAATGATGAGATTCCATTGAAATCGAGCCAATTCCAATAGACTTATTGGAGGAGGCCTCGAGCAGGAATTGAATCTATGAATTTACCAATTATGAGTTGGCCAGACGATCTACCTATTAACCATTTAGCCATGATTAATGCTTAATTAGCAGGATCTTCGTATACAGAGAGCAACCAAATTTCAATTGAAATGAAATGAAATCTTTTCGCATAAATTGGATTGGAAGAATTTTTCCGATCCAATTCAGAGAAATATTGTTTTGTTTAAAAGCATTCAAAAAGGTTTATGACAGTAAAGATATAAAACATGCATTTTAAGCTGGAAGCAGCTAGCAGTGCTAAATCTCACAGTAGAGAACGTGATTAGATAATATGGTGTAGCATTTCGACGGAACACGATCCAAAACATATGCTGCTCGGTTAACGCACCCTTAAAGTTTGTTTTTTTGTGTGTTTTACAGAGCAGAATAGGTTTAAAAAAAAAATAGCAGTACTAGTGTTTCTGCAGCTAGCAATAAAATAGAAAGAGATCTTAACGATATGGGACGACCTTGGTCAACTCCACCGTTTTGGGCTTATTATCAAACCAATAAAATATGTATATTGGACGTGAAATCAATTTTTTATTTTTTATTTTTTAATGTAATTAACGGAACACCAAATTGTTTTGTTAATTACTAGTTATTTTTCCTCCATTTTCTTGGGGAAAACACTTATTTTAATTTCCTCCTTATTTTAGGACAATGGACACATATATACGTGAATGAATCATAGCATTATAATAACCCAAAACTTTCTCTTAATTACTTGAAACAGAAAGCCATATGATGATTATAATCCAAACCAAAAGAAAAACAAATTAAGGCTAATGCGGATTAGACATGATAGCAAGTACGTACTGACAGGAAATGATTAGTGGCTTAAACGTCCACAGTGCAATATTGTGCCAACGCGAACTTCATTACCGGTCCGAAGGGGATCCCGGCATTGGGGGAGCCGAATTTAATATACGCCGGGCAATTCGCGTTCAAGTGGTACCTGCCGGAGAACCACGTGCCCACCTTCCACTTGACACGGCCATCGATCTTGATGTTGAGCAACACCGCCCCGACGTTCTGGTCCTGCTCCAGAGCCCCCATTAGTCCCGGCGACACCGGCACGGAATTCCCGTACATGAACGGCGACCACACCGTGTAGTCGTTGTGGCCCTGGAAGGTGGCGGGCAGCATGGTCGGGAGTGTGACCTGTTGGCCTCGGTAGGCGGCGTAGACGTCGAGCTTCTGGTAGTAGATTCCGACGCGGTCCATGCGGTTTTTGGCGGAGATGGTTATCTGCATGGAGGTGGAGAGGGAGAAGGGAGGGGAGGCCGAGACGTTGAAGGCGTAGACGGTGGCGTCCCTGAGGATGAACTGGGGCTTGGTGGGGCGGAGGATTACCCAGACGAGGAAGACGACGAAGAGGACGAGGACGACGAAGGCGGCGATGCCGTAGAATATGCGGCGATGCTTCTCACGCCTGTGGTCGTGGTGGCCGCAGTGCTTGGCAGTCATGCTTAATTAACGGAGGGTAGCCTGGGTAGGGGACACGGAAAACTCTAGCCGATAAAGGAAGCAAGGAAATGAAGCTTGGACTTTTGAGGGAATTGAAATTTACCAACAGAAAAGTTTCACAGAGGAAGTGTGCGTTATATAGAAATTAGAATTAAAGAAAAAGAAAAAGAAAAAAACCCCACTTGTGGCTTGTGGGCAGGGTTTAGGTACGTGTATATATATATATATATTACTTTTTGCTGTCCAACCTTCGTTGTTAGGTGGTAAGTCTAATTAAATCTGTTGTCAATACAGTAGAAATATTTTCTATTAAATGTAGAATTTCGTGTTTTAGCGTTGGGTTCAAATCGTGTCGAAGTATCTGTATGAAATTTTTCAATTTTAATTATATAAGTTAATTTTAATTTTAATGAAACGGGTAAAATTTTTCAATCTTAATCGGTTAATTTATATTAAATTCATATTAAATTTATGAGTAATGAGTTTAGGCTAAAAGAGAGAAAAAAACGTTACACACACTTTGTCTAAAGTAGGAATCCTTTTAAATTTATTGTAATCTTTACTGTTAAGTAAAAATAAAAGGATTTGATGTACGCATTGGGTGGTGGAAAATGGGGCGCAATGAGGCTTCTTTGATGCCACCTTATCTGGATGAGGTACATCATACGTACATCCCTCTACATGAGACCAGATGGCAATGGAGGGGTGGGTCCCCGTCCCACCAAAATAAAATTACCCTAGGGTGACCGACCGACCGACCGACCATATTGGCTGTTGGACTTCTGAAGCCTGAAGGGTTGAATTTATTGAGATAAATATATTTTTACCGTCTGAACATATATATATATATATATATAGATTTTGTATGTGTTTAGATGTGATTAATATACATACGTACACTGAGGACCTGAACAAGTTGGGACATAGCTTTTGATTTATGACAATTCAATTGTTTGTCGTACATAGCACGGCCTTTAATAACTATTGGTTTAATACGATCTGAGCCTCAATACTTACCTTTTAATAAAGAAAATGATGGAGTCATGTCAGGCCTTGCAATGGTTAAAAACTTAAAATAACATGCCTTAATTAATCTGTATGGTTACACAAATTAATTAATCCCTCTCTCTGAGTACTAATTAATTTTCTTTTTTAATTGTGAAATTTATGTTTAAGATTGATTGACAGTGATATAAAACTGTAATTTCGATCTAACCTCTTTCATCCTCACAACTTGTAGTTGAAGAAAAGTATGGGGTGGGTGGATGGGGTGGGTACTCGGGCCGGCCAGTCCCTGTTTACAATAGCCATCCCTTCCAACCCCTCAAAAGAAAGAGTACTACTGAAGAACATTATGAACTGATGATAATGATGAACAGATCGAGCATATAAAAATCGATCTATTGAAAAAAAAAGTGAACTACTTTTTCGATAGTCTCTTTTTACGTACATAAGATTACTTGCTAGGATCGGAATTCGGAGATCCTTTTTTTTTTCTTTTCTTCTCCCTGATTAGATTTGTTCAAATCAAATGAAAAATAATGCACTTGATATTGATCAATCAAAAAGTTTGCATCATGAACATCAAAAACCTAACCATGAAGCAACCGTGAACCATGGCATGATATTGATGGAACCTAAAGCATCAATTAAGAGAATCATTAGAATAATTAACATGATTTTCTTTTTTACATATATATAGACTGAGAAGGCTAATGGCCGGCCGGCATGGGCACCTTATGGAGGAGAGAAACCAACGATCGGGACGGACCCATGTATAGAAAAAATGAATTCTTTGTTTTTTGTTAAGTTATATATATATATATATTTAGGCTTAAAAATTAGATTTAATCCCTACTAAAAATAGATTTATATAACCTATCATTTATACTTTGGCTCTTCCGAAAGGAAAATCCTGATTCCGTCATTGCAAACTATGCAAATTAAGGCTTCGTAACCTATTGAGCACTAAATCATGACCTAAGCATACAAACAAAAACATATTTCTTAACCGTAATGGACACCTTATGCATATTTAAGTAGAAATATTTGTTTTACTAAGAAAAGTGAACTAATGCAAATCCAAAGGGTATATTGTTAATTAATTACTCGTTAATTAACGACTATATCTTTATTACTTTATGATGATCACCATGACTCCATGAGTCTACAACGGACAATTGTTCCTCGTTTCGGTTGGTAAAAGATTTGAATTCATGAAATTCCAACATCCATCTTCTTCCACACGCCACTCGTCTACCTGTTGACTTCAATTTTCTTGAGGTGCATGCAATAATTTCCAAAAAGATTAAAATAAAGAAAGTGATGTAAAAGTAAAATTATTTTTGTATTTTTAAAATTGATTTGTGTTTTGAATTGTTTGTTAGTATATTCGTCTCGGTAACGACAAACAAAAGACTAAAAAATTAAAATACAGACAAATGTTATAACATAAGGTTGAAATTAACAAAAATTAAAAGATTGATACCCTAAATTGACACTTTTTAAAGTTTGAATACCTTATTTTAAAAGTGATAAACGATCAAAAATTATAAGTAAAATTCTTCGTTTAATAATATATTAGTAAGCGAACATGCACGTACCATAACTCAATTCTAGTACTCATTATTCATACTCTCTAAGTGATTCGGTATCTAATGGAGTATTTGGATTCTTTTAGGATTCTTGAAATTTTGTAAAATACTAACTCATTTGGTTGCACTTTAGTGAAAGAAATCGACATTCCTAAGAAAATGTGGATACCAAAAAATGTTAGATTCCGCAAATCGAACGTCTCCACATAAGATAATTCAATAACTAAAACTGTACGTTGTATTAAAATGTGATTTGAATTCCCATTAATATATCATCCGTCCGTATAGGTACATGGTTGAACAATTTAAATTTTATTTATTTAGACATAAATGATTGAGTGAATTTCATATAAACTTTCTCACTTTAAATTGCTAACAATTTAGACCTCGTTTGAAATTCATTTTCCCCTCCTCTTTCCCTTATTTTCACTTCTCTCAAAAAACATTAACTTCAAAACATTTTTAATTTTTAATTTTTGTACTTTTTAAATCACATCAATATTTTTTAATTATTTTTTAAATAAAAAATTCATTATAATACAATTTTTTTAAAATTTTTTATATAAATTATTTCAATTTTATATCACATCAATCTTATTTTCTAATCATTTAAAAAATTTCAAAGGAAAGTGGGGAGAAATGAGGAATGAAGAATTTTCAAACGGGGCTGCAAGAAGTCACATAAAATGGAGACAACCACCGGAGGCCCCGAAATACACGCGTCAACCAATGGACCGGGATCCAACGGCCGGACTTCACACGGCCTTTTTGACAATGTACAAATGTACAGAGCTGCATGCATTCTCATACATGGAGTCTGATTGGTTTTGGAGGCAGTGACGCAACGAAAACGACAGGCACTTGTGTTCAAACTAGCCGGCTAGTAGGGTCCACTAGTCCATTAACTGGTAAGAAGCTTCAGGGAGGGGCAGTCTCAAGAGCACTACTACGGAGTAGCAAAATTTCTGGAAATCATCCAAAATTTTGCAAACACTCAAGTATTACCCCAGTCTTAATATCTATCTGGTCCATTTTTCAAGATGGATTCCGCTTCTATGCGATAATTTAAAACTATGGCATGAGTACTGTAGTAGAAAATGGTACCATTTTCACTTAAAAAAATTTGCAAAACTTTTAATAAATTTAAAAATAATAAAAATTAAAAATTAAAAATATTAAAATAAAAAAAAACCTAAGGGGTGGCCGGTCACCCCATTATTGGTCAAGGGGGTGGCTTTTGGCCGATCTGGGGTAGACAAACCATCCCAGCCGACTTTGGGGGTGGTCCGGCCACCCCCAAAGGCCCAAAAACCAAAACAAAAAAAAAAATTAAGGGTTTGGGGGGTGGCCGAACCACCCCCAGATCGGCTGTATGGGGTGGTCAAAACCACCCCCAAAGCCGACTGGGGTGGTTCGTCCACCCCAGATCGGCCAAGGGGGTGGTCGGCCACCCCCTTGGCAACGCCGGCCACCCCTTAAGTTTTTTTTTTATTTTAATATTTTTAGTTTTTAATTATTATTATTTTTATAATTTTTAAATTTATTAAAAGTTTTGCAAATTTTTTTTGTACCGTTTTCCACTACAACACTCATGAGGCAGTTTTAAACTACTGCATGAAAGCCGGATCCTTCCAGGATGGCAGGATGTATTAGTTATGGATTACTTCGTTATTAATTAGCACCCTAATTTAGATGGATTGAAATATTTTATAATTATTGATCTAAATTTGAAAAAAATTAAACAATTTTAAAAAATACACACCATGTATATATGCACAATTTCTTCACTTCAATCGTAAAAGGATGTCACCGGCCGTCTATATATCCAAAATAACTTAGCCATAGCAATAGAGTACTACGATTTTAATGACTCATATTGTTGATACAGTATTCTGGTAGGTGACGTGTTAATCAGTGATTCGTCAATGTACTCCTTCTTGGAAATTTGCAAATAAAAGCTGCGTCGGGAATGCCAACAATTCCACTCTGATGCCTAAGTCAGTGTATAATTTTGAAAGAAATGATCAAAATAATCTTAAGGAGACAATGTGTGTGTACCTTAATATCTGAAGAGACTCTAGTATTTATAGAGATTGAGGAGCAGTTATGATAGTTCCCGGTTTGTGCGGGGATCAGTTTTTGAGGAAGACGTGGCTTCAGGCACACGGATACTTCGGGTTTCACGTCTGTCAATCTCGGGTGCATGATCCCTTCTTGGATGACGCGTTGCTGAAACAATTTAGGACGCACGATTTAGGTGGGCATCGTGCATTGTGTACCTGACATCTCGAATATTCCTGAGATATTCGCAGGCACGATTTTCCTGGATAACCTGAGTCGGGTGATCAGGTCGAATGAATCTGGTTGGGTCCAAATGAATTCTGTTAGGCTTTAATACCTGGTGTAACAATAATTCTTCCTTGGTAGTTTGACTTGGTCGGGTGGGCCCAATGGGCTCGAGTTATCGGGTTGGGCCTAGTAGCCGAGGAGACCAATATTCTCCCTAACACATATGATTCAAGTACAATCTTAATTACCGGCCATTTCCTTACCAGCCGATTTTTAAAAATGAGTTAAACCCGCTGAAAGTTTGTAACACAGATCGAGCTCCTGATCGAATTTGTTTTATATAATTGTCTTCCTACACCTAGAATTATGACGATCATTAATGATAATTAATTAACAATTAACCTGATCATGAGTACGTACGTCTTTACATGTCGTGGAGCAAAAAGAAGTAAAATAACATGTACAGATCGAAGAGATCATAAATAAATCATGTGGATGTGGTGGTTGATCTAAATGTCAACATCGACAATAATTCTTCATATCCATTGAACGCAACACAAAAGAAGGTCAACAAAAACAATCGACATGCTCGATCTCTTACGACATGTCCATCACCCTCAACTGACGCCACCACCAACTGTCAAATTTGGATGTATTATGCATGCAAGAGCTTCCGATCGATCGATCGATCGATCGCGACCTACCCTCATCAATGGTGGTTGTGAGCGGTTGACGTACGCTTGGTGGGTAGGAGTGTGAAAACAACCCCAGGCCAGTTCACATGTTTCCCTTGTCCTTTACGGTAAACTCTTGTAGGCCATATATGTATATGACTTTTTGAAACCTTTTCTTTTTTCTTTTTGAAACCAGTTCATATATATATATATATAAAATATATATGAAAATATGTTTTTTTTTTTTAAAAAAAAAATTACACCACCTAAAAAGCATTAACAAAGAGAAACTATGGGTCGATCTTTCTAGAGCGTCTTTTTCTTGTTACCACACCTGATGAATACCTGTCTGTCTCCCTCCAGCAAAGAAGCTTTCTATTGCTTGATGAAGTTCAGGCAGATGCTCTTCTTGTCAAAGAATTAATATGCGATTGCACTACTAAAATTTTGGCCTTAAAGAGGGGGGAAAGAAAAAGAACATGATGATTAATTAATTACCACGTCCTGATCGAAGAACGAACTTTTCTCCACTATAACCAAAGGTAAATCATACATCAAAGCCCTTAAAGTTGTTTTCATGTTTGTGCATGCATGTGTTCGTGAGTATGTTTAATTATGTTGCTCAAAAGTTGCAGTAAATAGCGGAAAATTATAGGATCATTAATTATATGAGATATGAGCAAACTAATTATTTCATTGGAAATACTACTAATAATTGTATAATATCTTTAGAATTATTACAATTGTTATATCTATCGATGTATCTACGAGCAAATTAATTAAATTAGCTGCTCCAATTCATTGTTAGTGGTGTCGATGGTTCAGTGGTTTCAAGAAAATTTTCAAAGTGGTTGGACATGTAGTAGGGTGAAAGTCGCCTATTAGTATTAGCCGTCTTAGATCCTACTGATGTCTTGATATGCTAAGTCAAGCTATGGCTTAATTAGACTGAGGAAGCGCATGCAGTTCTCACTGTCTAGAATAGCTACAATTAGTCTACCCTGCTTGCCTTTTTTTGTTAGGAAAAAAAAAAAATTAGCTCCAATTCAATTCATCCAAATTAATCTTCTATGATCGAGTATAGATATGGTTGTGCTGCATGTCCCCACCTCCACTACATGCATTCTGGATTCTGGATTCTGTTTCCATCCATCTCTTTTCCGTCTACTTTTCTTCTTTATCAATCATGTTCGTGGTTCTTTTCGAAAAAAGAGAACAAGGCTTTCTTAAGTTACACAAGCTAAGGATATATCACACCAATGGCTTTAATTTGTAAAACTTAAAATGCAAAAGGCAAGCTAGGTTGTCTTTTCATCTCTTTCTTTCTTTCTTTTTCTTTTTCTTTTTTTTTTTTTTTTTTGTCAAAATATAATCTTAATTCTTAAGATTCTAATTCAATTTCTTAATTATCGATTATTTCAATTTTCTTATTAAATTTTCAAAAATATCTCAATTTTAATGCATGTTTCCTATATATCTTACATGCATCACTATTCGAATAACAACAATTACTAATATTACAGATATTTTCGATACATATTCTAAAAATTAAAGGTTTTTATAGTAAGTTAGATCAAATTAGGGGCCACAATATTTCCCATGTATTTTATTATTTTTCAAATATTAAATTATTTTGTCTTTATATATATATATATATATATATATATATATAATAGTGTCTTTATTCTTCCCGTTAGACTCCACTCAAGGGATTCTGAGCTGCCCTAGCATCTATGGATGGGAGAGTTTGAGTGTGTTTGAAGAAATGATCTTACCCAAGAGTGAGGATAGCTTGTTAGCAAAGAAACATGTGTAATAATCTTTTTGTTCTCTTAAAACCATAATATATATGATATTTTTTCAAGCTTCATCACATGCATTTTTTGAATTAGATTATTTTCTACTTCGAAAAACAATACAAATCAAGAGAAAGAAGACAACAAACAAAAAGTAGAGAATAAAGGAAAATAGAAAAAAGGTTGTCAATTCATTGGTTGGGAGATTCTAAAGGCAGAGAACCTCAAACGAAAAGGGGGAAGAGGAAATGGCGAAAAGAAGGAAAAGAATCCTATGAATCCAAATCTCAAAAGAACAAACCACAATTATTTGTTCTTTTGAAGACATCACCTTGCATGAAAATTGAGTGAAAAATCAATGGTGAAGGATCTTAAACAAAAATGGTGATAATTCTCGTTAGGGTGTCTATACTTTCACATTCTCTGATTCGTTAGAATTTAACAGAAAATCATAACGGATAGGTCAGATTGTAAAAAATTAAAATATACTAAATTTAGAATTTTTAAACTTTAAGAGTATTGCAAAAGTGATGAAAGTTCTTAGGGGTTAAATAAAGTTTCCCAGAAAATTGTGTTAGGGGCTAAGAATGAATGAAACTGTGTTAAGGGGTTAAAAAAATAAACTTTCAAATGGTAGTGGTTGAGGCTAATGTCAATTTCAAATAAGATTTTCTTTTAGGGCTTTGGTAATGGAACTTGTAAGTACAATTCCCATTAAATACAAAAAAGTTTTTATAATTAAAGTTTATATGTCCGAACAGGTTTTGAACCATTTATTTTCTCATGTTTGGGTAAGTGAGCTCTATAGAAGTTCTCTCACATTTGCTTATTGGGGATCCAGATCCAATTGATATTGACTATAAGCAATTCTGATAGTAAATATGAGAGAGTTTTTATAAGGTCTATCTGTCCGTACTATCTTGGATATCTGTCTTTCTGTTTAGATAAATAAACTGTATAAAAACTCTATCGCATTTACTGTTATTCAAATATCATCTTATTGAGATCCGATCCAACTTATACCGAATATAATTTGTGATCTATTTAAAGCAATTCAGAAACTGCCTGAGGGTAGTTCTGCCTTCTTTGACATTGAAAGGAACCTAACATATGTTCTTCTTTACACATAGACCCACACATTTGTAACTTCAAGAACCCTTCTGTATCGAATCAGTTGTCTTGGCCTATGCGTCATCATTATCCATTTGATTGATGAGAAATAAAATGGATATACTGAAATATGATGCTTAAGTCATTACATTATTTGTATTTCAGAAAGATGACTATATAAGTATATTTTATATGATAGATGGTATCATGATATCATCCTTTTAGTTTTTACCTGCATCGATCGGACCCCTCCTTTTGTGGGAGAGTTGGTAGTTGTAGTTGATCTGATTCCAATATCTTTGAAATAAGTGCAATCTCGAGATGTCATGGATGAGATTTAATTCATACACAACACCATCACAACAACCACACAACAACCACTCACATGAGTGTGGGCCCCAGTGTGTGGGGTCCACCCTCATGTGAAGGATTGTTGTGTGGTTGTTGTATTAGTGTTGTAAAATTTAACATTTTCCGTCATGGATTGAGGCATATCTTTGGGATTTTATCTTTATCTTTAAATTTTGTAGCCTTAAGGATCTTTCTCAGTGAAAGTAGGCTTTTTGGAAGCTTATCCAGATTTCTTGAATCAAGGGAAATATACACAAGTTAAGAAAAGGATCCTTTCCAGTTAATTTAAAGTTTTTTGAGTTTAAGATTTCAAAAAATATGATTTAAAAATCACAATTTTAAAGTATGCAATTTCAAAAGATGTCTTTTATTTTTTTTAAACGCAGTTAAGCGTTTGGTAAAATTGCAGTTTAGCCTTTAAAATTCTGCGTTTTAAAAAAAATACCCTATTGTATTTGAAAATGAAGTTTTCTCCGTTTTCAAATCGAAATTTTTTTAAAACGTAATTCACAAACGATTCATTTTTTGAAATTTGTATAAAATCGCACTTTTTGTCTACAAAATTGCAATCTCAAACGCAGCTTTAGTGCTTTGGGCATAGATTATGGGCCTTGGTGACCTTTGGAAGTCGTATTAAGCTTGTTTTAAAAAGTGGGCCAATCTGACCGGCCCAATTCCCAACAGACATGATGGGAAAAAAAAAAATTATGAGCACATGGCATCTTTTCTTGTATGGTGAGGAGTAAAAAGCATGAGAAATTCCAAAGCAATAGTTTTAATGCTTTTTTCATTTTCGGAGACAATTTATGCTTAATTTTACTTGCTCTTCGAAAAACAGGAACAAGATAAGAACAAACGTAAGAATCAAGCAGCAGCAAGGTTGTTCTTATCGTGCTATCTATGCATCTTCAACCATAAAGCAGACTATATACATTACTCCATCACATCTTCAAAAATTCGAAGCCCCTTATCAATGGAAGATCAAGAGGTAGACCACCATGAGAGAGAGGACTAAAATTTCATATCTTAAATTGGATTAAAAACGTCTAATTCTCAATTATCTCCAAGCTAGTGATTATGCCCTGGATAAAAAAACACACTGCACCTGGATATACATAACTAGTCTAAATTGGTTATATTTGCTTCTGGTTTGCCTCTGTTAAACAGATCACCCATTGGAACCAAAAGCAGAGTTAAGGGGACATTCTTGTATTAAGAACTTGATTACATTGGAAACGCCATGCTCCTGTAGTACAGTTCCAGAGTTCCTGACCCAAAAATTACTCGAGTCATGATGCTTGGTCAATACAACCTCTGTGATTTCAGAGGGCTTTCGGCGGAAAAAATTTAGTAAAACTGGCTTTGCCTAATCTTTAAACATGATATGGTAGAGAAAAATGGATGGGAATCGGATACATTGAAGTTGCTCATTGCATATAGGTAGCCTCATGTGAAAGTAGGGTTGGCAATTTTTGACACGACTCGCGAACTCAACAGGAACACGACATGAAAATTCAGGGTTTGGGTTTGACATTATCGTGTTCGTGTCTGGCGAGTCAACCCGCGGGTTGGCCCGCCAGACACAATTACACGATTTTATTTTATTTTGTTTTTTTAAAGTCGGGTCCAAAAAGACCGAAAGTCCAAAACCCCAGCCGCATCACGCTGTTCACCGTCACGCATCACATTTCTAGTTTTCTTCTCACTTCACCCAGTTCACCGTCTTCACGAAGTTTACGCCGCACACCTCCTAAACGGCCGAGACGCCTCTCGGAGACTCGGATCCTCCACGAGGTCCAGGGGCCCAAGCTCTCAGAGCCACAAAAGCCGAAACTTAGCTCTCAAAGTCGAGCTCCACCACGCAACCCTCCAAAACGGCGTCCTCCCCACCGACTCTTTCCCTTCGATCTCCACCGGCGTTGTCCCCAACGGATCTTTCGAGGTCCAAGCCCAGTCGAACCTCCTAAAGGCTAAAGTCCTTGGTTCTGGTCATCGGATCCGGAGACATGGGCTCTCCAGCCCTACTCGGCTGCTCTACCTCGTCGACGTCGTGTTCTGTGGGCTGGGCACTGGGCATGCGTTACTGGGTTCATCGGGTTATATTGTTTGACCCGATTAATAATCGGGTTGGGTTCGTGTTGAACCCGATTGTGTAAACGGGTCAGCCAGGTTGACACGAACCCGACCCATTAACCCGAATTGCCAAGCCTATGTGAAAGGGTACTACTCGGGCCCCACCTTGCTTGGTTAGGTGCTACTCAGGCTGCTCAACCAGGGTGGAGCATGAGTGCCCTTTAACGTGAGGTTGCCTATTGTACATGCAATGAGCTGTTTCATTGCACCCGATCTGGATCTAAGAAAAACAAACCACCTCTCCCAATATGGAAAGAGCTACGGCCATTGACAATATATAAAGATAACCCTTCAAACAACAAATTTTCATCAGACACGCAAAACGGCTAATAGGACACTAGCAAACAACACGAGGGCGTAATTGAAAGAGCAACCTCAACTTGTCCAGTTTTATCAAAATTTCACAAATTAAAACATCAATGATCAGTTGGATTATTACTTATTTTCATGTCATGGTAACTGAGCACAATTTGTAGAGATCAGACTTACAAAAAAAAATGAAGAGATCAGGGAACAGTTCCATGACTCTTATCATATAGACTGATCTATTCAGATGCAACATGAAGAAGATTTAGATGCTGCATACAAAACAGTCACATTTTTTTCAAAAAAGAAACAGAAAAAAAATTATTATGTTTGACTGTGGGAATCTAAGGCAAGGGAAGTACCTATTTCGTTTTGAAAATAGGTGGCTTGGGGCAGAAGGCTTCATTGAGAAGGTGAAGACTTGGTGGAGTAGTTATTAACTTTCAAGGAACATCTAGTTTTGGTTTGGATAACATATTAATAGCCTTGAAAGTAAACTTGAAACAGTATGGTCAGATTGGGGTTAGAAACAGTGGTTCAGAGTAGGGAGAATGACTTGAAGAGCAATGGGATAATTTTTCAAGTGGAGAGGAGGAAGAAGAGAGGATTTGAGGTCTGAATTCAAAACATTAGGTCAGGGTGCCCTTAGAGTGAAGAAGACTCTGACTCTATACAGATCATACACATCCAAACTCTATGTAGACTCCCCCTCTCCATGTGCAACACCTTACAGGCTGTAAAAAAAAAAAAAAAACTAAAACATGTGCTGTAGTTTTTTCAATGGTCCAGATTTAATTTATTGAAAAAACTACAATACTTAAGCCAAATCCGCACCTTAATTACACTGTATAAAGTTTTCAGAGCACTATATAATCCAAATTCCCCAAGTGCCCAAGGCCCATGATAACTTACCAAGAAGAACTCAATCAAATCCACATGCTGCACCAGGGTGGCCATATCCACCCACAGGCAAGGGAAACAATGCCATTGCTTCAAACAACTCCATTTTCGCGCCATAGGTTTTACTCACCATCTATTGCCCCTAAACACCTTTCTAAATTAAAGGATATGGTCAAGGAAAGTTGAAAATATTCCGTGCAAGTATCAGAACTGTCCAACAATGACAGTTCTAATAGAATCAATAGAATCCTTTGTTGAGATTCAACTAGAAGAACCTAACCAGAGTTGAATGATTGAGAACAAAATACAAGCCAAACAGAAGCCAGAATGTTTATAAAAATAGGTTATATGCGTAAACATTAAATAATACAAATCAATCCGCCAGACCGCTGCTAATGAGCAAATGATATGATACAACAATGATCTGATCTAATAGATGAAAGACTAAAACCATAACGGTGCCTGATTAGACCTATATGCAGCTAAATTGGGTCCTATACAAGTACCTTGGATGAGCTAAATGATCCATAAGGGCCTTAGTTGAATGGGACTTCTCCCATAACTTCATCTATTTTGCATTAGGCAAAACAACAACCTTAGGATTGTCAAGGTGATATTACAGCAACATAGATAACAATTGTAAGAGCATAACAGGGATTAAGACGATGATACTACAGAGTTGATATCCCTGTTCTTAAAAAATTATACCAATCAAACTACTTTAGGCATCCAATCATCAACCACCATCCTCAATCCTATGATTATTGATGAGAGTGGGAGATAACAAATTTTCACATGAGTTTAATACGACAACCAATTAAGAAAAATGCTTCCCAATGATAATCATCCACATGAATGTTGGACCTAAAGGGTCAAAACAAACAAAGAACAACCCACTATCATAAACAGGTCTCATTTCTCAGGCAAGTCTAGTTCGACGAAAACACATCAAGATTTGTGCTCAAAACAAGTCTAGAACAACTAATGCCTCCAATTGTTGGACATGACATATACGTATAGATCAAACAGCATGATCAATGGACACACCAGCATAAAAAGCAAGAATCCTGGATATATACAAATTATATTCAAAAAAACAACAAATGATTGATTAGCAAGAATTTCTTTTGTTCATTCCTATGATCCCTCGATACTCTCCTTTTTTACTCCCTTAAACCTTTTAAAATAAATCAATTCCCACAAAATTCAAACGCATAACAAAAACAGCATTTTTCCAAAAAATAAAAAATAAACATAACTTGAAAGATAAGAAACACCAAAACCTATAGAATGTAACTCCACAGCGCAATTCTAGCATTAACCAAAACAAAACACAATTGCTGAAAACTTTACTGTACAGCCATTAATCAAACCAACTAATCATTCAAAAAGGAAACGAAAAGAAACTAATTCCAATGTACAGTTAAATTACCGCTAATTGCTCATATTCAAACAAATCTTCTTTTGCATATGGGATTATTAACCCAAAAACACCTAATTTACTCACAAACCAACCCTGCAGTCCCTTGCTCCCCCCACCAGATTCCCCGACCCGCTGCTATTGGACGAGAGCCCGACCGCCAGACCCTGGCACCAGACCCTGAGCCACCGGCTCCTCACCCTCCACCCACCGGTCCGGAACTGAACCCTAGCCTGAACCTCCACATTGAAGCTGACGGAGCCACGTGCCCTCTCCCCGACGATGTCACTAGCGACCCGTGTTCCCACGTAGGTATCTGCCGCCGAGAACGCCGCGTCCACAACCGTCTGGTTCCGCTTCCCCTGCTTGAACGGCGGGAGTCGCGTCTGGGATATGGTCTCCGACTTGTAGAGTAGCCCGGAATCGACGACGTCGTACGAGATGGACATCTTCTTGTTGGGGTTGAAGACGGCGAACCGAACGTTCCAGGTGCCGGTGATGGAGGAGGAGTTGGACGCGACGGAGAACTTGGAGAGCGAGAGGGACTCGACGCTGAAGTCCGGAAGGCGGGGGCGGAGGACGAGCCAGAGCACGAGAACAACCACGCCGATGACGACGAAGGAGACGATCATGGCGGAGAGGAAGCGGCGCGCAAAAGGGCTCGAGGACGACTGACGGTAGGGGTACGGGTAGGGTTGCTGCGGCGGCTGCGTCGGGACGGCGTAAGGGTAAGCGGCGCCCTGCTGGGGCGGAGGATAACCGTTGTGGACTGGGTAGCCCGTCATGGGTCTGGAAGGGTCTTGCATAGCACGCGCAGAAACAGAGAGAAACTGGAATTAGAGTCCAAGGGAGAGAGTGAGTCAAATCAAATGAAATGGGTACCAGAGAAAAGAGACTTCCAGTGATGGGGTACTCATTGCGTATTCGTGTCGGTGTTAGCGTTGGTGTTGGTGTTGGAATTGGAATCGATAATATATTCTTGCTGTTTCTTCGGGCTTCCTCTCTTTGGTAGTGAAATTATTATTGCTTTCTTTGGTAGTGAAATTATTATTGCTTTTTCGTGTTCCACGGTAATTAAAGGAATTTAATTCATACACAATAATTACACAACAATCCCTCATATGAGAGTGGGTCCAAGTGTGTGGGGTCCATCCTCATGTGAAGAGTTGTTGTGTTAGTATTGTAAATTTAATATTTTTCGTAATCAAATAGGGGAAATGATCAAAACACTCACAATGCACAACAATGACACAACACCAAGGCACATTGGGTGTGGTTCATACATTGGGTCACACCCCAATGTGCCTTGGTGTTATGCCATTGTTGTACACCAAGAATACAAGCATCACTTCCCAGGATCCTTCTTCAATACTTACCTGCAACTTACACCATTAAAAATTTAAAGAGATATGGAAGTTAATACAAATGTCTTGGATGGTAGTAAATATGAAGTAATTCTATAGGAATGGCTAGAATTTTTTTGTATCATCTCAAATATCACGTGGCTTTTAAAATTACTATTAGATCAAAATTTATTAATGATGACCTGAAATTCAAAGGTAAATATGACATATCTATCTTCTTTAACTAGTAGCAACGTTTTGGAATTTAGATATATATATGAGTTGATCTGAAAAAAAAGATGTAAAAGGAAACACAATTTAATTTCAAGACGCCCCCTAATTAATTATTCTCTCCATTTTCACAAAACAGCAACCTTAGGATTGTCAAGGTGATACTAGTATACTATACCATACAGCAACATAGACAACATTTGTAAAAGCATAACAGGGATTAAGAGGATCATAATACAGGGTTGATATCCTGACTAATTTTATAAGGAGGATTAGAGTCTTTTTTGTATCTTTTTAAATGTCAAACAATTTTTAAAATCATCATTAAATTTGATATGATTATTATTGATTTTTTATCCAATGATAATTTTAAAGACACGTGACATGAGAATGACACTTTTTTTTTTTTAGTGATGTTTAATGCTTAAAAGACGTCACTAACTGTTTTATGACATTTAGTTAGTTACGTTTGCTAAATGGCGTTAAAAATGGGGTCGAGAATTTTGCATTTGTGACGTTTATTGTTCAAACGATGCCAAATAGTGTCGTTGAGGACTAAATGTTGTAAGTAATTTAATATCGTTTTACCATACAAACGACTTTAATCTAAATAAATAATTTTAAAAAAAAATTCTCTTGATTTTTTTTTTACGACCGTTCTAGGCATACAAAAACCAACTTCCTCACCTCCTGCGCGAGGAAGAAAATGGAATAGCAAACATTGATTTAACACACTTCTAAGCCTATGTAAGCAAATTTATATATGGTTCAAAAGGAACCTGTCCTCACAATTCTTCATCTTAATAGACTAATGCTCCGTTTGTTTCGGCGTAAAATGATTTCTGGAAAATGATTTCGGTATTTTCCGGTGTTTGGTAGGGGCGAAAATAATAGTCAACCGGAAAATAATTTCTGTTTGACCAAAAATGCTTAGTAAATTTCGGAAAATGATTTACGCTTTTTAAAAGCGTAAATCATTTTCCGAAGACGTCTGACGCGGTCGATTTATTTTAAACAACGCAGTCGATCTTCACGTTTAAGCAGCCGACCACCATCGAAATCTTGCCCGTATCGAATTCCGACAACATCCGGATAATGTCGTTGGAATCTGGCGACGGAATCCGGCCACCTTCGCCGGAATCCGGTCAGCCCAGATTCCGGCAACCAATCTGGCCGAATTCCGGCGATCTGGCCGGATCTGGCCAGACCGGCCGGATTCCAGAGATCTGGCCGGATCTGACCAGATGGCCGGAATCCGGTTGGTCTGGCCAGATCCGACCGGCTCTCTGGCCAGAGCCGGCCGGGAACTGGCCAAGGCCGGCCGGGATCCGGCCATAGCCGGCCGGCTCTCTGGCCAGACCGGCCGGATTTGGCCGGGATCCGGTCGGTCTGGCCAGATCGCCGGGATCCGGCCGGTCTGGCCTGATCGCCGGGATCCGGCCGGTCTGGCCAGATCGCCGGGATCCGGCCGGTCTGGCCAGAGAGCCGGCCTGCTCTGGCCGGATCCCAGCCGGCTCTGGCCAGTTCCCGGCCGGCTCTGGCCAGAGAGGCCGGATTCCGGCCATTATCTTGAATTCTGACTGTATTAACCGAAATCAAGTAAAAATGGTCAGAATCTTGTCGGTTAGTGACGGAATCTCGTTATCGATGATTTTTATATTATTTTATATTAATATTTATATGTTTTAAATAAAAATTAATTTTTATAGGTTAATATGTTTGAATGAAAATATAAAAAATATTTGTAATTTTCTGTACGCGCCAAACACCGAAAAATGCTTTCGGCGAAAAATATTTTCCAGAAAAATGACTTCCCTGAAACCATTTTACGACAGAAACCATTTTACGTCGAAACAAACGGAGCATAAATGATTAGGAAAATGAAAATGCATATTAAAAAGGAACCAAAAAAAAAAAAAAGGACTTTGAATTTAACAAACCTCCCCAGCCCGCTTGGCTGCAAATTGCAATGGCATGCTGATAGCAGAGGCGAGGAAGTCTGGGAGCGAATCTGAAACAACCCTTAGAATTTGAAGGAAAAAAGAAGAAGAAGTGAATGGATACCAAAGAAAAAGAAATGCATATCGAAAGTGTAAAATTAAGTAGTTAATTTCCAACGTACAGATATACTACCAATAATTCGTCATATTTAAACAAATTCAATCCAACTGAAGTAACAATGACGACAAACACCCAATTACTCATATATCGACCATGCAGCTACTCGCTCTGGCCACCGTCGTCCCGTACCCGCTCCTATTGGACAAGAGCTTGACCGGCCACCAGACCTCTGCACCAAACCGTGAGCTGCCGATCCCTCGTGCTGTACCCCCATGGCCTGCCCGAGAAATAAACTATAGCCTGAACGTTCACATCTGTTGATGCAATTTTTGGTCCAGTGACGTGGCGACATCAGAGACGTCCCTTCGTCTGTGCCCTGGCCTGCAAAACAAGAAAGACCTGTCTGGGGTTGGCCGATGAAGCCTCCTCTGACGATCAAGTCAGTCAAGTGTTTGTATGGAGAGGAGAGAAAAAGAAAGAGAGGAAGAGAGAGCTCGAGAGAATAGATCCTCCTTTAATAATTTTTATACCCCTATGTACTATATGCCCGTTTTGCCCCTGTCAAGCGCAAGGCTCCACGTGGACGTTTTCTAAGGTGTTAAGAAATATTCTTTAACACTTACCCTCCAATTCTCCTATCTTTGGTATAAAGGTATGGAGAATTTACCTAATGAAATCTCTGTTACTCGACTGACTCATCGATCATTCCTCATCCAACTTGCATAATGCCCTCCTTTGGTCCCGTGAAAACTTGAGCATTTCTTTGACTGCCGTTCCACGCGACTCCAAGCCATTTATGGCAAGCAATCGGGAATTTATTTTCATCACAAATTCACCATTAGTTAGGCTCACCTAACACCCCGTAAATCATGCGTGCATTGATTGTCATTATCTTCCTATTTATTCGTCACTTCCTTTGCTAGAAGGTCATTGGTCTCCAGATTGCCCATTTGAGTAGATCCTCCTTTCTTTTTATCCTTTTCCTGGAGATCGGATTTTTCCTTTCTTTCTTTTTAAATTCTCCAGATCTTCTTGCAATGCTCCTCATTCCTGGCGCGGTCCTCAGGACCGAGCATATTCACAAGTTCATCATGGATGGCCCTGGAGTATTCGCTCCTCACGGCAGTTCTATTGAATGTGTGATCTCCGGCTTTAGACAAACAAGGGTGTGTGACCCCCAGCTTTACGCCAACCTATTCCTATCCAGCCTACAGGAACTGTGCAGTACCTAAATTTTGACCCAACAGCTCGTGGGAGCCCAACTATTCAAGCCGTGCTTGGAATTTGCGCGGATGATCCCTTCAATATTTTCAAGCAATTCCTCTTCGCTGTGTTAGGATTACTTGTAATCAAATGACTACCCTGCATAGCATTCTTTCGGGGTTGTCTCTTCTCTTTGTCTTCATGTAGGCGTGTACTCCGAATAAATTTTCTTCTTTGGTGAAAGTCATATCTTTGCAACACGAATTTCAAGTCAACCTCCAATAACTTCACTAGTCTACCATTGAAATGGATGCCTCATAAATCATAAAATTGTACCCGTATAACATCATGTTAAGCATTCGCATTATGCTTCCCCGGACAATGATTCTGACGCACTTTAACATACTCGCTGCTCTCAATAGTAGGAAACTTATCGCCGGGCCCTCAATTTCCTATGGCTGACAGATGCCTGTTAACCGGCATGCTTGGGGTCCGAGGACTACTGAGGGCGCAGTGGCCCTTTCTGTCTCTTCAAAGAAGAAGTAATCGTCTCAACTTATCTACGACCTCTAGGTCTTTAGACCGGAAATTTCCTGTCCTTAATATAGCTCCGAGAGCAGATAGCATCCGGAAAGTTAATTTTAGCCTGGTGCCAGACAAACCGCATAATTAAGCGGAACTGTCTCCGACCACGATGGTTTAGGCTGACCGTAGCCTATCACTAGAGAGTTGGAACGCTATCGTTGATCTAGAGCGTTGTGCGTTGTGCGGGGGTTCCTTACCTAAATTATAGGCTCAGCCCGTCGACCCTTCAACTTGTCCGAGAAGCGTTTCGAATGTAGATAGTGGTTCCAGGATCGTAGCACCCCCCAGCTTTCAAGCATTTTCCTGGCACTGTGACGAGAAATAGCAACATAGTAAAGGTCAGGATTCCGAGAATGACTTCCCTTAGGGAGTGCTTCCTTGTTCACATACACCAGCCATGGCTTGATCCCTCAATCCCAGTCGTCTGACTTATGTTCTAATAATCGTTCCTCAATCATTATTACAGCCCTCCTCGGCCTTACAGATGCTACAAGCAATTTTATCATTCTCGACTTGGCTTCTCCATTTTTCTCAAATTTATGCCACCAGCTTGCAAGCATATCAACACAGCCGGGCCCCAATTTTGTCCTGTCGGATTTTTCTTCCACTGGATAATTCTTCCGGTGGGTCTGATTAATTGTGTAGGCTTTGGTTAGTTGTCTTTTCAGGTTATGACCTCTACGTCAGTGACGCTCAAGGAATCTATTTTGGTTAGACAGGATAACCTGAACCCGAAAAGGGTGCATCGATTCATAATTTGGAGCCCGCCTACTCGAACTAGCAAAGTTCATGCAGATTTTCCTTCTAACCCCATATCCGGAGGGGAGTGGCGTCCAAGGTTGTCTTTGACCTACCTCCCTCTCCATCCAAAGAGAAGATAATTATCAGGGTTACCCTTCCCTCCAAGAAAGGGTAATCACTCAAATCCATAGGCATAGTCCTTTGCTTGAAGGAGGTCAGCCATCATGGCTACCTCTATCTCATCACACGCTTTCCGGGGGCTACATCGGTTTCCTCATCTGAGGTAAGTCTCCACTCTATCCCAAAATGAGCTTTACTCGTTACTTCCTCTCCAACTTAATGGATCCAGTCTACAAAGAGCCGATGCTCGACTCATTCCCTTATTCAACAGGGGCTGTTTTATCCGAGAAGAATTTTTTAGTTTCCTTATCCGAGAAGGATCCCCTTATATAGGGAGGAACAATCCACGAAACATCCCATTCATTTTTTATGTTATCTTACAATGGAAGTCTGAATGCCAATAGTATCCTGGGAGCAAAGTCCGCTACGGGGGACATTCCCCTAGCCCGATTGTAATTTTCCAAGCCGAATCCGTTATTGCTAATCTACGGCACTCAGTAGATCAGCTTCTTTGGCGTTCCTAGCAATCATTTCAATGTTATCCGTGGACGGATTTGCTTCTGTTTGAATTCCTGGACTCGTTAGAGCTATCCGAAGGTCGGGATGTAGGCATTTCAGCCTTATCCAATAAAAGGTTTCCTCACAGTTCACGGATGGGTTTCCTTACAGGGAGGTAGTGCCTGGGATTACCTCTTTATTCATGACAGATTCACTATCCCGACCTGACACTACCCTCCGTTCTCCAGAGGAAGACAGTCTCGGACTGCTCCCTTTTCAACTTTATACAGGCGATATGCCAGACGTTAACATTTTTCTCGTCTCCTTATCCGAAAGAAGAGTCTTCTATTCAAGAAAGAACTCTATGTGTATTCTCACCCAATTTAAAGAAGTTGGTCCACAGGAGGCATTCCTCCTTTTATGCCTATATGAACATAGACCTGGCAACGCAGGCCGTCATCGGTCACAATTTCTTTCTCAATTCTGCATGGACAGGGGACAACGGTCCACCCCGAAAATATCTGGTTCGTCATCACCCCCCCTGTCCTCAAGCAGGAGGGGCGATCCATTGTCCGAGATCGGACTTTTCTCATCACCCCCATGTCCTCTACCGAGAGGGGTGGTCCATTGTCCAAGATCGGACGTTCCTCATCACCCCCATGTCCTCAACCGAGAGGGGTAGTCCATTGTCCGAGATCGGACGTTCCTCATCACCCCCCTGTCCTCTACCGAGAGGGGTGGTCCTTTTGTCCAAAATCGGACATTTCTCATCACCCCCCTTGTCCTCTACCAAGAGGGGTGGCCCTTTGTCCGAGATCGGACTTCTCTCACGAGGTCTTATACTCGTCTTCTTCCCTCTTTTCTTCTTTTTAACGAGGTTATTACTCTTCTTCCTTTAACGAGGTTATCGGAAATGTCAACGGGATTTTATGTATTAAATATTCGATAACCAATCCCCCAAGCTCTTACCCCCCCAAAGCACTCCGGTCTGAAGAGAGCTAGCCGGAGTGATTTGTCCTGGGACACAGAGCCTATGAAAATGAATCAACGCCGAAAAGCCAAATGCCGATGTTCTTGTCCGGTGTCTTGATTCTCACGAGGTCTTATCCTCGTCTTCTTCCTTGTTTTTAACGAGGTCCTATCCTCGGCCATTGATTTTTACGAGGTCCTTTTCTCAGATCCCTTTTTTTTTAACGAGGTCACCTCCTCGATTCCCTCGGCAATCCCGTGTTAAGGGCGGGTTCCCGATTTTTTACCGAGGTTGTTACTCCTCTCTGTGATTTTTTACCGAGGTTATGCTCCTCATTGTGATTTTTTACCGAGGTTATGCTCCTCATTGTGATTTTTTACCGAGGTTATGCTCCTCCCCGTGATTTTTTACCGAGGTTATGCTCCTCTCCGTGGTGATTTTTTATCGAGGTTATGCTCCTCATCGTGATTTTTTACCAAGGTTATGCTCCTCATTGTAATTTTTTACCGAGGTTATGCTCCTCTCCGTGGTGATTTTTTATCGAGGTTATGCTCCTCATCGTGATTTTTTACCGAGGTTATGCTCCTCATTGTGATTTTTTACCGAGGTTATGCTCCTCATTGTGATTTTTTACCGAGGTTATGCTCCTCTCCGTGGTGATTTTTTATCGAGGTTATGCTCCTCATTGTGATTTTTTACCGAGGTTATGCTCTTCATTGGCACACAATGCTCTCGGTATGTAACCTCGAAAGCTTTCCTTTTCGCTTTATCCGTTTGCATAATAGGAACAAAATCTCCTGCAAAAGTGCTGTAGAAAGAGATTAATAAATCCAAAGGGGGAGATTACCAAGATGAGACCGAGGTTGAATCAGCTCCCATTCCTACAATGAGTTTAAAAACCTGCTCCCTATATTTGGTTCCAGGAAAATGGACGAATAAATTTAGCCGAATATTTTCGGGTACCTTCTTTCATAAGCCCAAACATCAATTAAGAGTCAGCAGGCACATAAGAGTATGTCTAGCATTTACTCTTGAAATAATGAGATTATCAAAGATCTCATAAATTATGCTCCATAGGGGCAAAATAGTCCATTAATTGTTAGTCTTTGTCTTCCATTGGAGAGACCTTCCCCAGTCCGATACTCTGAAATTTATCACCTCTGGGTTCTATCCTAAGAGGCATATACGTATATATCTATTCCACCAATGTTCAACATCCAAGTTTTAATAAAAATGAAATAAAAAGAGAAAGGAGAACTTATCTCTGCCCTTTTGAGGAGGTGAGTGCCAGATTTGGTGTGGTCCAAACCTAGACCTGACTCGATTGCCCACAATTCTGGTAGTTGTAGGTGTAAGCCTCTGTGTGGGTATTCTAGAAACTGCTATCAATGATCCATTTTGCTAGCAACAGCGTCAGAATATCTTGATCCCTTTGTGGCTTTGCCTACCCAGTTCCATCTCAATTTAGTGGCCGACATTGGCCAACTAATTTAGGAACCAACCCGATTTCTGCATCCGATGAGTCTTAGTCTTCCACCTTTTGTTTTGTACAAAGTTAGTTAAATCAAGGTAGGTCCAACCGGGTTCATGTTTCTTCTTTTCCTGCTTCTCGAAGAACCTATACAATCTAATACAAATCTTGAGGATGTGGCAGTAAATATGGCCCCCAGACCCCAGACATGATCTCGGAAGTGATCCCGGAAATGGCCTTGGACAAGTTCTCGGACCATCTAGAACTCTCTTTCTACTTTGCTTTTCTTTTATGAACGAGATACCTTCCTGAACTCTGTTACTGCACTCCTCGGATCACCGACTGCTATAAAAGTGACCGCATTAAGCCACTTCTTCAGTAGAAGATAGCCCTCCGCTGTGTAAGAAACCGTATACCTCTCATGTGAACCCCATTCTTCTTCTTTTTATTAGGCTTTCCTGAAGATCCCGTACCTATCGAGAGTTCGGGTCCTCATCAACCAGCTGAAGCTACGAAACTCGTCTCGAACAGGTTCTCGGAAATGACCTCGGAACCGACCTCGGACATGTTCGTCCGAGGATGACCCCGGAACTGACCTCGGACATGTTCGTCCGAGGATCCCTCATCACCGGCCACCATGAATTTCGTTGTCGCGGTCCATTTATTCAAGCATGGGCTTCCAAGCTGAGTTTGTTGCCAAATGAGTGATAAGGTTTCTGATTAGTTTAAAGCTCGGGAATCCCTGACCTCGGAATAAAGAGTTGAGTTCCGAGATGACCCTTTCCTGCAATGACCGGTGAGTGTGGAGGGGATCAAAAGTTCCGCTCAGCACCCTTACCTCTTATTGTCCGGAAACTGCCGTCGCTCTGGTATGACTGATGTATATGTGTGATGGTGTCTTCGCCAACCTTGGTTCCCTTCCAGCTAGAAGATACAACCAATTGTGGCAATCTGCCAGTACTATTTTGAAACCTTTTTCTCATAGTGATAAGCTTTTCGGAGAACATCCGGGGAGTGGGCCCGACACTACCATATTTAAGACCTCTGGGGTTCAAGCGAGGATGAAGCCACAAGGTTCAAACAACTTTTGAAGGAACTCAAATGTTATGTTCGGACTCCAAAGCTAATGCCGGCCAGACAAATTTTCTGCTTCATTTTTCCTTTGTAAACGAGATATCGGCGAAGGTGTCATATGGAGGATGAATTTCCTTTGCACAACTCACGGGCTCTACAGTGTTGTAATTCCCAAACTAGAAGCAACGAGTGACGGCACCGAACCATCCACCCAGACTTTCAAACACGTAACAAGTTTCTGAATTTTACCTCAGGACTGACTCTCTTACCTTGTTGTTCGGTTGGTCGGGGTGGGGATATATTTGCTTGTTCGTGAGCTTCCCTAGTTGTGTGAAATATGGGTCTAAGTTAGACTTGCCCATTATGGCTCTTTTAGAAAGAACCATGCAGGTCTTAAACGACCAACCAATCTTCCCGAATTCCGAGCACTGGAGGTGATATCTACGCCTGAACTACAGGCGTGGCCGCCAGGGGTGCACCAAATTGAGTTAATCTCTCCAAACTCAAAGACCTTTCCGGATAATGCTGGGGAAATGGGCCTCGGCTCTCCAATTCTTGTTCATTATTCTTGTCAAAATCATTGAGGTCCCACCTTTCTGACCTCCCTCTTTCCTTTAGAAGCCACCAGAATGGACTCCTAGCGGGAGAAATGATCAGATTCATGAAGCTCTAGTCATACCCCCAGTCTCCAAAATCCCTTGGCTCTTAGATAATCTACCGCCTGGGATCAATAGCGTCTCTTCCCTGTGCCCAAATCAAGCTCCATCTCCCTTTTACTGCTCACGAAGTGCAGCTAACATGCTGCAGAGAAAGCTTCTCCTGAAACCGAGGCCGAGATTGACACTAGAAGCTGGCAAGTCCGGGAGCCGCTCAGACAGTTCGCCCTCTTCATGCGTGAGATATGAAGCGCTGAGGCACCTTTCTTTTACCTGAAATTATATCCTTCCCTCGTGCATGGAACTTGTATTTAAGCTCTACCACTCGAACCTTTACAGGTCGGTGACCTGCCACTCTACTTTCATTCGTAAAAGGGCACCCAATAACCAGAACCCGAGGTATCGTCGGTCCAAACGCTGAAAAGAACACCCATAAAATCAAGTGAGAGTGAGGTTAATATGGAAATTTCATTCTCACTACCTCCTAGGAACAATCAATGATGCTGTCAGGAGAACATTGACTTTACACAAAAACTAGTGAAACAACACCCAACTTTTTATAACTTTCTTTAGTTTAAAACGTGGCCAACCCTTCACCCTTTATTTCCTGACCAAGCCAGTTTCATGACAAATAAATTAAATACCAAGTACTTTTCCTTCCACATATGCGAAACTAAACGTGAACTGCACTTGGCGCACAATTCATGTAAATGAAAGAGTCTTTCGTCCTTTTCCCAGTAGGCTGTTTCCTTCTACGAGGGTTATCGAAAAATACAAATGCTAATTTGTACATCCAGGCCATAATGAAGAACATGAAACTTTTCTTCCGACATGCGCAGTCGACCACCAGCTCGATGCCGATGAATCCAAATTTGCAGACCCATTGCTACACATATTCACACTTGGTGAAAGTTAACTTTGCTTTCAATTCAGTTGCTACCAGGAGGCCACATCAGCTTAGATCTTCATAAAATCACAACATGCGAGTGCAGATATGTTGCCTTTGAGTTTGGATCCGTCACGCGTGGATCCAGATCTGCTCAACTCGCCCTCTCTTGATGAAGGAGGCCTCTTATCACCAGTCACCGTTCTGAGCTTTTGTTTTTGTTCGTTCCCACAGACGGCGCCAAAGTGTTGATGCAATTTTTGGTCCGGTGACGTGACGACATCAGAGACGTCCCTTCGTCTGTGCCCTGGCCTGCAAAACAAGAAACCCTGCCGGGGGTTGGCCGACAAAGCCTCCTCCGACGATCAAGTCAGTCAAGTGTTTGTATGGAGAGGAGAGAAAAAGAAAGAGAGAAAGAGAGAGCTCGAGAGAATAAATCCTCCTTTAATAATTTTTACACTCCCTTTTTATACCTCTATGTACTATATGCCCGTTTTGCCTCTGTCAAGCGCAAGGCTCCACGTGGACGTTTTCTAAGGTGTTAAGAAATATTCCTTAACAACATCGAAGCTGACGGTGCCACGTGCCTTGTCCCCGTTGATGGCATCAACAACCCACTTGTAAACGTAGCTATCGGCCTCAGAGAACGACGCTTGTAGAACCATCTGGCTCCGCGTCCACTGCTGTAACGACTGAAGTTGCGTGCTGGATATTAACTCGGACTTGTAGAAGAGCGCGGGCTCGTCACTGTAGTACGATATGGACATCTTTATTGCTAGGGTTGGAGAATAGGCAAACCGGACGTCAGAGTTAAGGATGGAGCCAGAAAGTTTTTTGGGCAGCGCCAAGCCACCAAGGCAAGAATTATAAATATATTAAAATAGGGATATGGGTCAAAGCATGAATAAAAAATATATTAGGATTGAAGATGAAATAAATATATAAAAACAAAATTAGCAACAATTTAGTTTTGACCAAAAAAAAAAATTAAACAAAAGAAAATATACAAAATAAGTGTTTCATAATACATCAAATTTCAGCCAAAACATATATTAAAATGGAACCCGTCGTTTTTTTGAATTCCGAAAATATTTATGATTGAATCTATGCTAATTGTTGCAGCAACTTCTCTTTCGATGTACACCATTAGACAATCCGTCAAAAACTCATCTTCAATTTTATTGCGAAGCTTAGTTTTGACAATATTCATAACAAAAAAATATTTGTAAGTTAGCAATTAACAAACTTATATAAAGAACAATAGAATATAATAACTTTCATGTGTCAAATTCTTCAATTAATTGTTTAAACTTATAATCTATAATAAACAATATTCTCAATATTTAATAACCATAATATTCAAATTACAATATCACTTACGTTAGAAATTGTCCACTTAAAATGACAATCTATTAAACAAAATGTATGAAGACTCAAGTTGCCTCCAGCTGATACGCAGTACTTGAGAAATCAATATCCGGATGCCAAGTAGCCTTATTCATCCTGACGCGGTTGCAGCTTCTACGTTCATCTCTTCCTTACGCATACAGCTTCTACGTTGTTCTAGCTTGATGCAGCTTCTAGGTTCTAAGCTTCTAGCTTCAGTTTCCTTCATCACTTCTTATCCTTACGCAGGATGCCAGGAGCCAAAATCGAAGTTCCAGTTCTACTTGTGGGGGTTCAATCTCTTGGGGGTGAAGGCCAATAACAAAATCACAGCGAAAATTATCTACCCCTCTTTGTGCAAATTAAATAGTCAATCTAGCTAGCACCAAAATATCAACTCACCCAAAAATAATGTAGAAAAATAAATCCAGCAACCACCACAAGCAAGACACCAAAATTTGTACGTGGAAAACCCTCCGGTGTGAAAGGAAAAACCACGAGACCTATCCCAGTTAAAACTTCCACTATCAACAATAATGGGCTTACAAATGTCTTCTCTAGAAAAATATCTAGAGGTTATCACCACATCAAGAATACACACATTCTTAGATTAAAAACATAAATTCATCACTTTAAAAGTGGATTCCAACAACAACAAAGAAATGTCTCACCAAGTGGGGATGAACAACCGAGCAACTGGAGAGGAAGTCCAACAATCGACACCAGTTAATGTGTAGCCCTCATTTTCAGGATCAACATACTGAAATTTCATCAAGATCGGACCATAGATGATCCTCCAATCTCTGACGGAAATGACTATGTGAAAAACACTATATTTTCTCTCCTCCCTCTCTGTTTTTGGACAAAGCTCTCTCCCTCCAAAAGTCTCTATTTCTTTTCTCCCTCACACAGCTGTAAAACCAGCCAGCCTTTCTCCCCTTTTTTTTTTTTTCATTTGGACGAAGGTCACGCTGACGGTAGGGTTGCTACGGCGGGGCAGCGTAAGGGTAAGCGGCGCCCTGCTGGGGCGGAGGAAAACCGCGCGTTGTGGACTGGGTAGCCTGTCATGGGTCTGGAAGGGTCTTGCATACCACACGCAGAAACACAGAGAAACTGGAATTAGAGTCCAAGGGAGAGAGTGAGTCAAATCAAATCAAATGGGTATATACCAGAGAAGAGCAGTGCTATGGAGAAGGAAAATTTCCGGATGAAAGCATTACCCACCAGAGAAAAGAGACTTCCGATGATGGGGTATTGCGTATTCGTGTCCATCTCCATGTTGGCGTTGGAATTGGAATCGATAATATTCTTGTCGGGGTAGTGATTGGGGGGGGGGGGGACACTTGACCGGCTCCCTCCCCCCTTTTCAATATAATATTTCATTTTATTCCAAAACTTGTTTTTCATATTATTTTATTTCTTCTTTTTCAATAAAATGGGATATTATATTGAAAAGGGGGGGAGGGAGCCGGTCAAGTGTCCCCCCAATCACTACCCATTCTTGACGTGCCTTCGGGTTCGGGCTTCCTCTCTTTTCTTGGTAGTGAAATTATTATTCCTTTTTCGTACATAATTTATGACGTTATAATAAAAATTAATTTTTAAACCGTAATTTCATATTAATTGTATAATAGTTATATAATAGTTTATTAAATAGTATTTTATAAAATGATACGAATCAACCACAACGTCTTACTTAAGTTATGTGCAAATAATGTAAGAGATTTGTTATTTAGTATTTTTTTTTTTTTTTGTCCTTCTCGGTTTTTGGAGATCAATCTTAATTAAAATAAAAATAAAAAAGTCTATATACTCCCTTTAAGGCTCAAACTGCCACGTAATTAGCAGTGTCCGTCAAACTTTCAATTAAGACAATATTCCTCCTAAATTAAAAAAAAAAAAAAAAATTTCAATGCCCCTTAAGGCCATTCAATTAAGACAATATTCCTCCTAAACTATAAATAAATTCTCATGGTCTCCTCAAAATCTTTTTCCATCTTTGGGTGGACCCTGAAATAGTGAAATGGGGTCCATGGGGAGGTAATTTTCGGGAGTTGATGGGTTTTCGAATAGGAAAAACAATTCATCACCTCTAATTTGATACTTGACCCCTAGCCCATGGAGACAAATTACACGTATCTTTCTCAGGTTTCCAGAGCGATAGGCTGCCACTGAAAAAAAGATAAAAAGAAAAGAAAAAAAAAAGCTTGGGTTATACATGTTTGATATGGATGATTGGTTGAACTGTGAAAGGACACCTTTTGAAGGATTGATTAAAGCGATGACCTGAGGAACACGCCGTTCCGACCTTAAAAAAAAATGGAATTAGAATCCTTACAAATGATTATTTGTCCGTATTTAAAAGAATTCAAGTAGAAGGGGAGGTAATGCCGTGGCGCATCATTTAGCCTGATCGGGTGTGTTTAATTTTGTTTTCGAGCTGTAGGTCGAGTCTTTTTCGGACTCTGTCTGTGATCTTGTACGTTTGGATAAGGGAGATTTATCCGCAGTTTAATAAAATTTGGTTTGGTTTAAAAAAAAAAAAGAATTATAAAATTTATTTGATTAAATAAAAATAAAATTGTTTAATTTTAAAATTTGGCCACCCTTGATTTTTATGTATTTTTCTTTTTCTTTTTTTTTGTTAGTTTTCGTTTTTTTTCTTCTTCTTCTTTTTTTAAAGGTGAACATCGACAATTTTTGCTAATTTAGGTGGACATTGTCTAAATTGAAAATTTGGAGGAAAACATTATCAATTGGGTGGTAGTTTGAGAGGGCTATGTCAACTTTACAAACAAAAAAAAAAAAAAATTCAAAGATGGATTAAAAATGTTAGGTTAGGAAATAGCATTTCTCGTAATACACTACAACAATCACCAGATTTGACTTAGAGGCTTAAAAAAATTATAGGAAATTTTTTGTAGTTTTTTCAACGGTTCAAATTTAATTTCAAGTTTTTCATAAGAAATAGAGAGATGGTGGAATTAAATCTAGATCATTGAAAAAATTATGACAAATCTCCTATAGATTTTATATATGATCCCACATCATTTAATATTTTTAAATGACGTGACACCACATATACGGTTAAATAAAGTCCTTAAGGGAAAACTCAATCGGCTGAAGACCATGCCTCATGAAGCAAATGTCACTAGTTCGAATTCCTCTCTCCCTATTGTGTAGACATGTAAAAAAAAAAAAAAAAAAAAATTAAAACAAACTAAAATCTTTACTAGACAATAACCCATCTCCCGTCTAAGTAAAATAGAGAGGATTCTTCTTCAATACATACCCGCGGCTTAAACCATTAGAAATTTAAAGATAGATGGAAGTTAATAGAAATGCCTTGGATGGTAGTAAATATGGGGTAATTCTATAAGAAAAACTAGAGTCTTTTTTGTGTTCTTTCAAAAGTTATGTGGTTTTTAAAATTACTATTGAATCAAAATTTATTAATGATCATCTGAAATTTAATGGTAAACATGACATATCTATATTCTTTAACTAAGTAGGAACATTTTGGAAGTTAGCCACAATCTATAAGGAGGACTAGAGTTTTTCTTGTATCTTCCTAAATGTCACGTGATTTTTAAAATCACCATTAAATTTGACATGATTATTATTAATTTTTTTATCCAATTGTAATTTTAAAGTCACGTGACATTTAAGAGGACACACTTTTTTTTAGTGATGTTTAATGCTTAAAAAACATCACTAACCGTTTTATGACGTTTAGTTAGTAACGTTTGCTAAACATCATTAAAAATGGTGTCGAGAATTTTGCATTCGCGACGTTTACTATTCAAATGATGCCAAATAGTGTCATTGAGGACTAAATGTTGTAAATAATTTACTATCGTTTTACCGTACAAACAACTTTAATCTAAATAAAAAAATTTCTCTTGATATTTTCCTTAAGACCGTTTCTAGGCATACAAAAACCCACTTCCTCACCTCCTGCGCGAGGAAGAAAATGGAATAGCAAACATTGATTTAGCACACTTCTAATTAGCCTATGTAACAACTTTGTATATGCCTCAAAGAGAACACGTGTCCACACTATTCTCAAAGTAAAGTATATAAACTAATTAAATTAAAACAATTTATTCTTACCCATTTGGAAGAAATTTTTTGTCCTTTTTGGGTGCCTCTCCACGTAGTGAAATGATGTGACTTTTCGGTACTCCATGATCTTTTATATAACTATTATACAATTAATATGACACTATAGATTAAAAATTAATTTTTATTATCACGTCATAAATTATATACAAAAAAAAAAAAGGAATAATAATTTCACTACCAAGAGAGGAAGCCCGAAAGCACAGCAAAAGGGAAATGCAAGAATTATAATAAGTGCACAACTCTAAGGCATATTGGAAAGATCCACATGAATGAGTCCCACCTTAATGTGCCTTGGAGTTGTGCACTTGTAGTGTATGTATCACCTCCTCACAATTGCACCATACATTATTTTACCGCAAATATATGTTATTTGTACACATTTTTTTTAATATATACTTTGTGCACATATTTATATTTGATATGAGTAATATATATATATAAAATGTACAAATATCATTTGTCCGAATTGTAATATCAACAAAGGTATTAGTAGCCACGTCACCCTCTCTTTCTATACATCCTTCTCTTAACACTTTTGCTTTTCTTTACAAATCGCATATCATTTTCTTTTTGAGAAAAATACATATATTATCTTCAAATTATCGTTCAATTGTCAATGTACCTCCCAAATTATTAACTGTGTCAATGTCTCTCTTCAAATTATAAACAAATGTCAATGTCCCCCTAAGACCAACAAAAAGATAAAAATGACCATAAATTTTTTTAAATAAGACAAAAATGTCTTTATAAATTAAAAAAAAATTATTTTTTAAAAAACAGATTAAATAAATAAATTAAAAAATGAAAAAGAACAGTTTAAAAAAAAACGAAAAAATAAGGAAAATTATTATTATTTTTTAAAAAACAAACGAAGAAAAAAAAAACAGTTTTTAATATTTTTTTGGAATAAATTTTTGTTATTTTATTTTATTTTAATAATTTTTTTAGTTTTTATTTTATTTTAATAATTTTATTAAGGATATTTTTGTCATTAAGGAGACGTTGACAATTTTTGGTAGTTTAGAGGAGGACATTAACATAATTGGTAGTTTGGGGGCGGTATATTGACAATAAAGTGGTAGTTTAAGAGAATTATGTGTACTTTTCCTTTCTTTTTTTTCCACAACTCTTTCATCTCCACTAATTTCTCTCTTTCTTCTTCTTTTTTTTTTTTTTAATAAATATTTTGTAATGAATACGATGACAGAGTTAGAGTTGAGGATATATATTTGGCTTTTGGGGCTAGTTTAAGATCACATTGCCAAGATATTTTGCTTTTAGGGTTACTATAAGGTCACTTTTAATTTAAAGGGGTTTTTGCAGTATGCGAAAAATTATCACAAAAGATATATAGAGTAAGGTTATGAATGTATAAAATAGTTGATCAAAATTTTATTAATTGTCCATATATAAATATGTCTATTAATTTTTAATGAGACGAAATATAAAAAAGAAAAAAAAATCTACTAAAAAGAAGTGCAGATGTATCTTTTACGTGAAATATTTAATAAAAATCGGAGGTGAAAGAAGGACACAATGTGACACAATGTTCAAACTCAGGACTTCTATTATGATATTATGCTAAATTATTATTTATCTCAAAAGCTTAAGCTATTAGGAAGAGATAAATTAAATTTATCTAATTATTACTTTTAACAGCTTTCAATCCAAAACTTCTGTTAGTATCAGTGGCAGACCCAGACTTGTAAAAATGGAGGGGCCAAATTTTAAAAAAAAAATTAAAAAAAAATTAAGGGGGCAAAACTGAAGAAAATTAAAAAATTAGAGGGTAAAATTTGAATTTTTTTTTTTTTTTTTGGAAACTTTTGGGGCTTGGGGGGGGGGGTGAGCAGGCCCCCCTGCCCCTATGCTGGTCCGCCCCTAGTTAGTATCTCCATCAATTTTTAAATAGAACAAATTTTCTTCCTATATATTAATATCTTCCGGTTTCTCTCTCCTCTTTTTTTTTTTTTTTTTCCCTCCATGGCCATAGAGATCGAGGCACAATAGCCTCCACAGTCCATATATAGCTAGCCATAGAGATTGCCATGCATAGCTCATGAGCCTCCATAGCTACAGTGTATGGGGTGGCGGTTAAGCCACCCTTTAGTTTTTTATTTTATTTATTTTATTTTATTTTATTTTAAATTAAAAAATTATTTTATTATTATTATTTTCATAAAAAAATTAATTATTTTAGTTTTAGTTTTATTTTATTAATTAATTATTTTTATTTTTAGAAAAATGGGTGTTTTAGGAAGAAAGTAAAAAAGTAATGCGCTTAACCACTTTTTTTTTTTAACATATCCACAAAAGAGGAGAATGGAAGATTCGAACTAGTGACCACTTTTCTATCTATTTTAACATTTGACGCTGATGAATGTGTATATGGGCGTTTTTGGTCACAATTTGATAGTTTGACGTATCCTAATGTCACACTTGGCAATTAATCATTGGGCCATATTAAAACGGGTAGTAGTTTAATTAGGAGGGCTTAAGAATATTTTTCCCTAAAGATTATGATGTTTAATTTTATGATAAAAATGATCATTAATGTTTTGAATTATCATGTTTTATGTTAGAGTAATGATAGATTGTTGGACACTATTTTTTTTTTTTATCCTACTTACCATGGCCCAATAATGTTGATGTGGCATTCCAAATTAATTATTAATTTTTTTTTTAATTTAATTTAACAATTATTAACTCAATTATTAGTACGTTAGAAGTGTCGCATTGAGCCTTGTTAGATATAATTGTAGTATATAGAATTTCTCTATATATATGTTAATTAAGGGTTTTACGAAAGATAGGTTATGCATGCATACACGAATCAATATAAGAATTAATATATAACAATAACAGCAAAAGGACTAAGAGAAATGCTAGAACATCTCTCAGTGTTCTCCTGGAATGGCATATATGTAATCAAAAAAATTACATCTATGCCATTCCATGAAAACACCAGGAGAACACAAGAAGATGCTATAACATTCATCCGGGATTAATTTATTGCTTATTAATTAATACTACGAACCATGTCATTCCATGAAAACACCAGGAGAACACAAGAAGATGCTATAACATTCATCCGGGACTAATTTATTACTTATTAATTAATACTACGAACCATGCATCTCCTCTGATATCATGCATCTCCTCTGATATTACATGACTTGCGAAGGCCTAATGCTAAACCATATAATTAAATTAAACTTGAAAAAACATTAATATTAAATTATCACTTATTAGTAGAATAATACTTAATTATGCATGCCGCCTTAATTTAAGTACCGCCACGGCACCTATTGATTTTGTAGCAACCGCGTTGATATGGATTAGCCGGGCGTGGAGCACCTTTTTCACAGCCAGGGTATGGACCTCCGGGAGAAGTGCATGGGTCAGGGAAGACATGGCGGAGCGAAGAACCATCCACATGCTTTACTACAACCATGCTGATCATCATCATCAAAGCCAAAACCAACAACAACGACTTCTTCATAGCTACCTCAATTAATATATATATATATATATATATATATATATATCTCTTCTTCAACATGCAATAGTTGAAAAGGAGATCAGTTTATATAGGCCGGCCGGCCGGCCATGGAAATTAATATCATATACAATTTGATATATACGATAATTAATATATATGGAAATTAATTAACATGTTTATTTGGAATATTACTTAATTTCCATACATATAATTGATACGATAATTATATCGATTCTTAGATTTAGCTGTCCATTAATTAGGTTTGGAAAATTTATGTATTTATTAAATGAGGATATATAATTCCATGTTTAATTAATTATTTTAGGACAGCTTGATCTTTAATTGGCATAGTTGTCTGAAGAAGTAGTACTGCGCTGGTATAGTAATAGAAAAATGCTTGTTACACAACAGATTGTGCACAACAAGTGCACAACCTACTCACATGAGTAGGACCCACCTGAGTTGGTGGGACCTATCCATGTGAGTAGGTTGTGCACTTGTTGTGCACAACCTGTTGTGTAAGTAATAAGTACTGATTAATTCAATTCGAATGATATAACAAAAGAAAAAAGGCAAGTGATAAATGACAGGACCAAATTTGAATTTATTTAATTAATTGAGAGGAATTCTTGATATATGTAAGCCAAATTTAGTGGGGATTAAAATCATACTTGGAAACCAATTAAAGCCTTGATGTAGTGACAGCGGCTGTTCTATTGTACGTTTTGCACCAAAAATTAATGAAGGGCTCATGATCATTGATTTAATTTGAAAATATATATATTCAATCTGTTGAGATATGTTATTTACACAACTTTTACACAATAATTGTACAACAAGATATGATACATTGCCACTTTAAGATACAACTTTTGACCACCTTACTTGTGTGTCAATTTTTTTAAAAAAATAAAATTAAAAAACCCTAAAACTAGCTGAGATATATATAATTCACTGCCAACTTTTCACACAATTATTTTATGTGGCAGGGAATTATAGGCTCTTTTTTTTTTTTTTTTTAAAAAAAAAAAATCACAACTATCCTATGATTCTCTGCCACATACGATAGTTGTGTGAAAAGTTGGCAAATAATCATATCTCAAACTAGTTGGAAGGAAAAGTTGTAATGTAAGTAAGGTGGTCAAAAGTTATATCTTGGGGTCGTAAAATATCATATCTCTTGCACAACAATACTGATGTGTCTAGCAATTTTATTTATTTTTTAAATATAAAATTGAAAATGTTGGACACATCAACATTGTTGTGTATCTAATATATGAGAAATGATAGATTTATAACACCATCACAACAATTACACAACAGCCCCTCACATGGGGTGGGGCACACCCCCATGTGAGAGGCTGTTGTACGATTGTTGTACCGGTGAAGTGTAGGAATCAAACCCCCTAATATATCTCCAATCTGTTTTGTGTTTTTCAATCATTTTTTAGAACAAAAATAATTTATTTTATTTTATTGTTTTAGCCTTGACATGGCCGCTTCCCATCTTATTTTTTGAAGCATTCCTATAAAATCACCCATTATCTCTTCTACTTCGGATCAAGAGTGAGAATCTAGCTCCCGTAACCTTTGTTTCCTCGTTCAAAAGAAATCCGATATTTAATTTCCTCGTATAATAAATAATAATTCAAAGGAAAATGCTCTATTTTGTAATTCAAAATTAAGAAATGCTATCTACGGTAAAGTAGATATGTACAGATATGATGATCATCTTGGTATTTTTCTAAAAATAATTAGTAGGCTTTGCTATTTGTCTTGATATGATCATCTTCATTACCTTGGCATAATTAACTTAATTTGGCTCATGAAACCATATATAATTTGGTTTGTCTACCTTTTATTACGGCATTATTGCAAAAAAATAAATAATATACATACATCTCTTATATACATATCACCATACAACTAAATTTCAAATCCATCATTGAATTTGTCATATAAGTCCCATAAATTTAATAATAGGTTTGAAAATGAGATATATGCACGTTTAGAGGTGCAGGAATTATTATCATTTCTCTTGCGAAATCATATGGGTTTGATGATTACCATTGGAACCCTCACACAATCTAATTGTCATCCATATATAATATTATGGAACAAGATATATCGATCGTGGAAAAGAACATTGGGAGACATATCGATCGAGAGTGAGTATGTATAAATATTAAGCTATGGCAGTCTCCAGCATGATGATGATGAGGTCGTGGTGGATCATGTTTCTGGGTTTGATGATTACCATGCATGCATGGCTGTACATTTACAAAACCATGTGGCGGCAGCTGCTGATCCTTGGCTTGACCCGGCTAATCCGAATCAACGCGTTTGCGCCAAATTAAATAGGTGCCGTGACGCTCCCGTTCCTCCCTCTCCGGACGTATGATCGATATAATATATGCTGCGCGCTTAAAGGTGTTATATATATATATATATATATAATAAGTGCTTTTAATTTATTTCATGTTTATTTTCTTTAACGTTGTAAAAAAAGGACCAAAATCCGGTCCCTCTATTAGCTGTTGTACTGTTTTGAGGGTGATACGATTACCCCCTCAGAGGGTTTTATGGTGATTGTCAACCATTTCCTCACCTTGAGGGGGTACAAGTACAACGGACCACTTCCTCACAAGCTTTTAGAGTGGTCGAACCACGCTCTCTATAGTACTCGTTTTAAACTACGGTGAAGAATTCCTTAATAAGACTCTAAGAGTTAAGAGAATAAATGATTTATTATTATTTTTTTCTTCAACCATAACAATCAAGAAATGCTCCCACTATTAGTAGGAAGTTTAAGGTTATGTTTGGGATTGCGATTTCGTTGATAATAAATGCGATTTTAAACTAAATCGCAGAACATAAATCGTTAGGGAACTGAGATTTGAAAAAGCAGAAAAATCTGCTTTTTCAAATCACAAGTAAGATTGTGTTGTTTTGAAAATACAAAATTTTAAAGACTAATTAGCGATTTTAAAGGCTAAACAACGATTTTGCCAAACGATTAACTACATTTCTAAAAATCACTTTTTCAAGGATCTAGTTTCAGTGCTGTAGTTTAAAACTGCAGCACATCTGCTGTAAAAAATTGAACGGCCCAGATTTAGTTTCCCACAATACTGTCCTTCAGTTATGTAAACAGTCGCTGAAAAATAAAACAGGCACGGTAGCTGACGTTTTCTACTTGACGTCGTTTGAGGAAGTGGGGACGTTTGTTTTGCTTGAAACAGGAAACAACATCCACCACCATCTTCCTGTTTGCTGTTTCAAGCAGGTGGAAACAACATCCATCCACCATTTGAGGAAGATGGATCTGGCTTTCAACCCAACGGAAACAGGAAACAGCAGCTCGCCGAGCCCAAGTCCATCGCCGCGCTGTCACACGAGTAGCTCCCAGTACCCGCGGCGACTGCAATCCAAGGGGCAGTACGCTCGGTCCCTGGAGGAGAGCTTCGGCGTTGGCTGCCATCACTCTAAAACAAAACTCTTCTCCCTCTTTGCCTTATTTGCCGAAGCATTTTTCTTCACTGGCGACTTTACGCTCTTTAGCTTGACCACCAATTTTCTCACTGACACCGCCTTCTTCCCCGACTATGTCCCTTAGTCGACTTTGCCTTCACCAGGTACAAAGTCAACACAATTCCATCCTCAAATTGCCAAATAAGTCCAAACCAACTAATCCAATTTTAGCACATCAAGAACTACCCACACGCCCAAACCCATATATTTTCATCATTATTATTTTTTTTTTTCTTGGAAAATATACTAATTTTCATAAAAGTAAGAAATACCCACTCGCTATTACATTTACGCCCAATCACATCCAGAGCTTAAAAATCGAACAAATTTTTTTGAAGATGGGTAAAATATTTGGCAGATTAAAAAATAATGTTTTCTCTGATCAAATTCCATGAAAGCGGGCGTAGTCCCTCTACGAACAACAGGCAATGAAGTCCCAGTTTTTTTTATTAAAAAGAAAAAGAAAAAGAAAAAAACAGAGAGGAATGTATAGACCATAGCACAAGAAATCAGGCCCAAGAGGAGGATAAAAATGTGTAGTAGGTAGGTTCTGACTTGTGAGTCATTTTGCTTGCGACCCATTTGCGATTCAAGGGAGAAGAGCGTAACCAGAAAGGGATTGGGGTCTTTGGATCAGGGGGAGACAAAAACCAGTGGATTTTCACGAAACAGTGTAGCTTGAGCAAAAGCCAAACGCCGTTTGTTTTGCTTTAACGTCAACTTTTTCCACGAGGTAGTTTATGTATAAAAGAATCTGAACCGTTCATTTTTTTTTACGGCAGATGTGCTGCGGTTTAAAACTATTGAAGTCGAATCTCTTTTTTAAATTGCACATTTTAAAATTATTATTTTAAATTTCACTTTTTAAAAACACAAACTTAAACGAACCAGATATCCTGTAAGACACGCAGATAGAGGAGAAAGATGGATTCTCCTGTAAGACACCCAGATATCAAAATTGCTCAAGTTCAGGTTTAGTTTCTTGTTGGGGTTTCTGATGAAGATTTCGTTGTCATAGTTTTCCTTTATCTGTACCCCTGAAAGACTAAAGTTGGAGACATTGAGGGCGTTGACTCTGAAATAGGGAGGTTGCGGTTTGAGAATAAGCCATTTAATGGAGAAGATCGAGCCAAAAAGGATTAACCATCAAAAAAAAAAAAAAAAAAAAAAGAAAAAAAGCACCGAGGCAAAATGGCAGAGGGCATTGGAATTCATGGAGTTGCTCGGCTGTGATCCATCGCCAGTCGGCTGGTTGGTGTGTGGGGCTGGAGTGCTTGAGTAAGCATGGCTGTTGGAAGTTGAACAGTAAGAAAAGTACTGGCATTGAGTAGGTTGATTGAGCTAATGCTATGGTGGAAATGATGGCAATAGCGAGAAGAGAAACAAGCGCGTAAAAATTAGCTCACTGTCACTCCTTTCCAAATAACAATCTAGGTAGGTTTCCAAAAAGAAGAATGCTAGACATCCAAACACTTTTTCTCAGAAAGTTTCAATTTGATGTGTCACAATCCCATGAAATCTATCATTTTGAAAAATGTGTTATAATCTCATAGGATTGTGACACATCAGGTTGAAACCAAATTTTGGAAAAAAGTGTTAGGATATCTAACATTTCTCTTCCAAGTTCTAGAAAATGTGTAGTGATATTTCTGAAATGGGAAGTTCTTTCCAAGCACGGTAGAAGCAATTTCTTTTGAGACTCAAACATAGAGAGGACAATGACAAAAATATGTGCTGCACTTCGCCGCGTCGTCACGGTGACTTCGACCTCTACTTGACTCCTGCATTTTCTTTCCTCCTACTAGAAAAGAGGCCCAAAAAATGCAAAATACAATGAACAATTTGTTAAATTGAAAAATCACCCAGCAAAAGTCCCAAGGAGTTCACATTTGCAATTAAACCTAGATGACCTTTTACAGAAGTCCCAACAATTGACCTTTACATCCAAAATTTCTTGAACCGCTTTCAGAGTTTTAAAACTAAAACATATATTAATAATTTTTCAGTACTCCATATGAATAATAAGATGAGTATAATTCACATCTAACAACTTACCTTGCTGCTTAGTTATAAGAGAACGAACCAAACATGGTTTTACTATACGTTTGGAAGGAACACAATGTTATTTAATTTGTATGGTCACTATGTACAACAACAGAAGGCATTGAAAGAATTACATAATGAGACCAAAAAGAAAGAAGACAAGGCCTGGTTGTTCTCTTTAAAATCCAAACCGAGCTTGAATATGGATAAAAAAGGAAGAAAAAGAAGAAGAAGAGAAAAGCATGACAAAGAGCTAAGAGCTATTAGAGCAATTACAAATAATATCAAATCAGAGCAAGCTTACCGCAGATATGTTACTTCATGAACTCCTCCCTATGTCCTCAATCATCATTCCTTTAAGACTCTTTGCTAACCAAATAGCTGTCTCCCTTGGGGAGACCTTGTCTTTCCCAAAAGGCTTCAAAACAACTGCAAGCTCTTCGAATCGATTTTGCTGGAGCAAATCTGCAGACAATTCTAGTAGCCCTTCAAGTGCATCTGCCCTCTGCCTAAAAGACTTAACATCCAAAATTTCTTTTACTGGTGTTTCCTCTTCAATCACAGAAGGGTTAGGTTTTGTTGGGTCCGAGGTATCAGATTTTGGAACTGAAGGGACAGGATCTCTCACATCCAATTCCTTGAGACTGGATTGATCAGAAACATTTGATTTTAAACTCAAGGTTTCGGAGTCACTTGATGATATAAGCTTCGCAGAAGCAGTCACGTTTCTCATCCCTATTTCATCCCTTACTACATTTATGAGCTTACCAACATCCACATTCTGAACCCCCATCTCTACGGTTTCCAGCACTGGCTGTTCACTCCCAACTCGGAAACTACTATGCCGTATAACATGTATGATGTCATCGAAAGCTGGTGAAAGATGGGTGGCAACTGGCTTTTCAAAAATGCTTCCTTTGTCCGGCTGCAAACTCTTTTGGCTTGACAAAATGGGAGACACAATGGAAGGGGTAGTATCTGAAACTGATGATAGAAGTTCCCTTACAGTGAACTTGTCATCACCACTGGATGCATATGTAAGGTTTGGCTGGTTCACTATATCAGGCCTACTACTCGGCCTGCTTCCAGCCGTATCATCTTTACACACAGATCTTTCTTCACAGCCCAGGAGTGGGAGTTCTTGAACCACACTGGAACTCATTTTCTCGTCAGCAACAGAGGTATTCTGAAGACCTAAGATGGCTCCAGAGGCTTGGACTGAGCACATTACAGGTCTAGTGTCATATCCATGGTTTTCTCCAGCCATATTTTCAGACATCTCAGTATGCAACTGGGTAGTAGATGAGCAACTGGGTTGATGTGATTCTAAACATTCAGAATGAGTGATACCCGTATTATCAGGAAGTATGTGTTCTTTCATGTCAATAAAAGGAGTTGTTGCATCATCACAAAGCTCAAATCTTTGCATTGACATTGAAGATGAGACAGAATGGCTACTTTCTGTTCGCATTTGTTTTGAGTCTCTTACTTGAGCCTTCTGGGACTCTTGTATATTCTGCTTAGAAGCATGTGTAAGGCAACTGTTAGGCACTTGCAGAGGATTCTTTTCAGCTTCACGGGGCATCTCACTCAGACCACACTTGACAGTACTGCTCACCGCATTTGGAGCTTCAACCCCCGCTTGCTTCATCCGTCCTGGAAATGGTGATCGTCTAACTATATTAGGAGGGGTTCGTTGCCTTGGCTTAGCAGGAGATCCTTCTTCAACAACTTGTTTAACAGGACCAGATAGTGGAGTCACATCGTGTTTCGGTTTAGTTTTAGGTGAAGACTCAATTATAGGTAACTGCAGAGACAATTCAAAATCTATTCAGTGATCAGGTCAATGCATGTAATGAAACTATAACAGAAAATATGAATCGCAGTTGTACCTGATGCTTTAAAGGATGCGATCCCTGAATCCGCTTTGCAGAATCGAAGGATGCCTTTGCTGGTGCAATCGTCAGTGTATCTGCATTAGACTTAAAACCATGAACAACAGCACTAGGTTTGGGCACTTTAGGCAACGCTTCTGTGTTTGTTCTTTGGGTCAATGCACCTCCAGACCTTGTTTGATGGCCCCTCATTGGAGAACTATTTTCTCTAACTTTCCCTTCTTTTAAAGCCATCATTATATTTTTAATGGTTTTTGACTGCCTCGACTCAATACTGGGCATATGTTCATTATGAGTGGGTTTCATCACCTCTTGCTCATTCATTTTGACTGTGCACATGTTGAGCCGATGTTCTTCTTCACTAAGCAGAAGCTTCTCAGTGCCATCTTCGTCATCAATAGAAGCCAAATCTGTGTTAGTGCCTTTATTATTACAGTTTGAGACCATCACTGGAATGCTTTTTTCATTTGAAAGCAAACTATCTTTGTCACTGCTAGAACTAGTACTGTTTTGGCTTTCAGCCATATTTCTCCGAGAATTACGAGCGGCAGAAATAGGCTTCTCTGGGGAATGTGATGTTGGAGGACTGAAGGATGGACGATATTGATCAACAAAAGGCTGCAAATATGGGTGCTTCAGAACATCAGATGCCTGGCCAAGGTACAAATCCAAAATGTTAAGATGAGGTACTGCAGGTGAAAAAAATTTAATGTAACACAGCGAATTTAGTAGGAAGCTTACACTTGGCCGATGCTCAGGGTTTTTTCTCAGCATGCCCTTGATAAGTGTTTTCCTGTGCATGCAATGTAAAATAAATTATTTATCACGCTTTTCAGTGTTTGATATTTAATAGCATATATAAAGTACGTGAAATTTGTGTGAATAACACTTTGTTTGGGTAAGTAGAAATTGCACGCATAACACAAGAAGTATAAATTAAGTTACTGAAGTTAGTTATTCAAGTTATTATTGGGACTTTTTCAAGGGTTGGTAATCACTCTCTCTACATTCATAAATATCCCTAAATCTTCTCTCTTTCTCTCATCAGAGAACTTTCAGGTTTAACCACCAATGCCAATGACTCTGCCACTCTATCTCTCTGAACAGCATACCAATTCCCATCTCTAGCCCCTTAAATAGTTGGTCAACCCCCAAAATGTATATTCATTCTACTTTACACAAAGCTCTGTCCGTATATGAGCATGCTATTCTACATTATTAAACTAACACCAAAACTTCAAGCTGTGTGCAAGAATTCTCACCCAGCTATTTCTTTTGACCTAACAGCACAGAAATGGCTTTTTGCACTCAAATTGAGCCGACTTTTCGCACTCGAATGGAGCCTAATAATTTGATGTTAATAACAAATCCTATATAGGTCTTGAAATGATAGCAGAAAATTAAGTTGGCATACATGATTTGTACAATGCTTAGACTGACCCGGAAATCAAAGAAAATACATGACCTGTTTTGTGAACTCACTATCCAACTTTCCTTGCATAATTGAGTTACCGGGCTCAAATAAGATCCATTAAACTCTAAATGAAACCACATAAATTTGCCAAAACCATCCACTGTAGAGGTCTATGTGAGGTGCTTAGATGAGAACTTCCAAATTTACTTTTTAATATTAGATACAACCAAAAATGTTACAGTTAGTTATGTTCCAAAAGCTGTATATAATGCATGCATGCATGTCTGAGACATGCAACAAATGGAGCTAAAATGTTAATCATGACAGATGAGTAATGATATTTTTCACATCCATTTCACACCGGCTAACATTACGTGTTTTAAGTGGCTTCCCATGTTAGCCACTTAAAAATAAATGCAAGCCACTTAAAACATGCCACATCAGTTGGTATGGAATGGGTGTGAAGAGTAGCATTACTCATGACATATATATCGAATGTTTGCACTCAATCTCCAATACTTGTATTCAGGAAAGAAGAAAATAAAACGTATAGTCACATACAAGAAGGCAAAAATCAACGACAAACTTTTAAAGGTCACATAGTTACGGCAGCAAAATTGAGGGAAGCTTATTTTCCTCATGACAATTCTAAATGGCAATATAACATTCATAACACTTACAATATACATAGCTTATATAAATATATTCAGTCTAGCACCCCACTGCAGGGGCCTGAAGGAATAGCGAGGTAAAGCCACAGCCTAGTCACTACCCAATTAAAAACGCAATCTAACTTGCTATCAAAGCCACCTAGGCTCTCGTCCAGGGCCTGTAGACACATCCAGGTAAAGCAATAGGATAATCAATGCACAGGGCCCAAGTAAAGCATTGACAACACTCATGTAATTTATGATGATGTAGCATATCATCAAATTCAAGTAAAATAAGCTTGACAACAGGAGATTGGAACTTACAAGGATGGGGAATAGCAAGAAGGCAAAGGGCCCATAGAGGAACGATTTATCTTGCTAATTAATCCTGCCATATCCTGAAATCAGATGTATAATGCCAACATCAAACATCTAATAACAACAACTAACATGAAGTCGTGAAACTAAGACTGTAAGTGATAGCATGAAGATAATTAGTTACAGAAAGCCTTTCCAAAGAGTGAAAAAGCATAGAAGATCATATGTTACACCATTAAGCACTTCCAAAGGGATAAAATTCAAATAAATGAAGTTCATTCGGAAAAATAATTCATAGTCTAAAGCATTTCTCTTTCCAAAAATATAAAACATTCAGAAAGCAAAGGCCAGTGGTGTTTAGAACAAATGGAATCTTCTTCTCTCACAATTAAAGTGTGGAGGATTCAATCCCATATAGGTGCATGAGTTGACTCTGCTTATCAAAAAATTATATTCACATTATACATATCATATATAGGTATGTATGTCCAGGATAAAACATGGATAGGCATGCCCAGCATCTATACTTTGTCCCATTAAACAGCAGATCAGATGGTCTGCCAACTACTTGATTCTATGAAACCTTCCAACACAACAATTTAGAGAGAGAGAGAGAGAAGGCAAAAGCTGATCGTAGGTCATCGTAGTGATTCTGATGGTTTTAGAATCTTCATTACCAAATAGTCATTCTCGAGCACTAACAAAATTATTTTCGTGACATTCTGTTGTGTTGCAGAAAGAAGCACGAAATTTACCAACAAAGAAAACAAGAGAAAAAGTAATGGCAGGGCTCAATTTACTTTCTCTAAAAGAAATTTACTTAAACTAGAATCGGCAACACCACAATAGAAATTATACAATAAGTTCTTGTTAAGTATGATATCCAAAGAGAAACCCTAATATAGATATTAAACAATGTCTGGAACAACAAAAGTCATTCCTATAAAATATGTCAAAATACAAGAATTGATCTTAAGACTTACGAAAGCTTTGAAAGCAGGACGATGAGCAGCCATCTCATACATACAGCATCCTGGGCAACAAGGAACTATTTAAGCCATAGGCAAAAAAGAGATAAAAACATCACAAGTAATAGAATCTAAAACACATACCTAGAGACCAAATATCAGATTTAAAGCCATAAGGAATATCTGCAAGCAGTTCAGGACACATGTAATTGGGAGTTCCAACTACCTGCACATGAAGGTACAGAACATTTATTAACGCCAGTAAAAATCCTTTTACTTTCCTGCTATTATTATGTTGTTGCAAGTTAAAGAGAAGAAGATTAAGCAATGCTATCATATAAGAGGTAACTAACTTTGAATTTACGGGATATAAGCATAAAAGAGAATTTATCGTAGTTAACAAATGGGAAATTATGGATGAGTGCTCAATAATAGAGGCTATGAGTTATTATGCAGCAATTTTCAGCTGTTTTCAGGAAGCGGTATTAAAAATTTAAAACATTTACAGAAACTTAAAAAAAAAAATATAAATTCTAATTTCTAACCATGATAAAAATATAACTGAGATTTTGGACAATATGTTCTTGTCATTTATCAATCTCTAAAATCATATGGTACTATATAGAAAGTCAGCAATTTAAGTTATCAAACTTCATTAAAACCGGGGGGGTGGGGGGGAAGAGAGTATTTGATATGGATATGAAGATATCTCATTATAAGGCTAATTATAGTCTATGAAATGTGGTACAAATTGAAATGGTGTAGCTAGCTTTAGCTACTAGGTATTGTATAGGCTTGGCAATTATAACATTTCTTTTTTTTTATTAGTAATAAAGAAATAAGGGAAGAATTTTACTTCTACACTTGTTTAAAAGTATATGGTCTTGATCTTCATGGCATGAAAAATTTAAATACTGAGTTTCCTGCCCCAAATCTTTTGCATGACAAACAAAAGAAATTCCACATAGAGCACATACCGAAGAGGCCAAGTCATCTGCCTTCAGAGTTTTAGCAAGTCCAAAATCCCCTATACAAAATCCAGACAAGAGAACAAGGAAATCAGCAAACATACATAACAAAATTAAATCCTTAATCAGTGTAAAATTGATTAGAACTCAAATAACAACATAGGCAAACTAACCAAGACGAACATCCTGGTCTTTGGTTAGAAAGATGTTGGAACACTGCCAAGAAGGCAACAAACAAATTAGTTATTAAACTTCTATATGCGATGGGGAAAGAGAAAATGACTAGTTTGTAGACATACTTTTAGATCGCGATGTAGAACGAAATTTGCATGTAGATATTCAACTGCCAGAAGTAGCTGTGTGAACCACTTGCAGAGTTTCTAAGCAATGTTTTATCAGCATTACCATTAGTCATAATCCAAAGATATTGACTAGTAATATGAAAATTAAGGAAAGGAATTTTTTTTTTCCTTTTTTTTTTTCTTTTTTTTTTTACAATAAAATATACATAAAAGAGAAATAACATTACCTCCTCTGGAAAATAAACCCCATTGGACTTTTTCATCATTTCGGCCCTGTTAAAGGTTTAAATGACAAAAATGTGGCAAATTTATATCTACATGATTATGAATCAAAACCCTCAATTTCAAGTTTGTAAGCATTGCAAGAGAACACTCACATGTCTCCACCTTCACAATATCCGGTAACAATGCAAACATAGCAACCCTACATTGAAACATGGACTTTCTAATTCAGGACAAATACCGCAAATGCAGAACTACTTGATCAAACAATCAAGAATTCGATAATTGTGAACCAAAAAAGGAAGCCCCTCACCTTCTCCACCCACGCCTCCTTAAACTCGACGATGTAAGGGTGTTGAATTCTTGCAATGAGAGCCATCTACAATTCCAAATTTCCCAAAAATGCAGAAACGAAGTAATTATCCAAAGCCAAATTTTCAATAAATAATTTTTCTAGACAAAGCCAAATCAGAATTGAAGCTACCTCTTGATGAGCAGATCTTCTGCATCGCTCGGTCTGCCTCGCAAGCCGGATCTTCTTCAAAACATACCTGAAATAAACAGATTCATAAATTCCAACCAGTCCAGGAAAATGCACAGTATTAAGAACACGCCATATTTACACAGAACACTGAGTGTGTGTGTGTGTGTGAGAGAGAGAGAGAGAGAGAGGCATTACTTCTTCTTCTCGGCCTTGTGATGGACAAGAATGGCGGCTCCAAAAGCGCCGCGACCGATCTGCTCCATGATCTCGTACTGATCCATGCCGATTGAGAATCAATTCCACGAACGCCCCCAAAAAATCAACCAAAAAGAGAACAAACCAAAAAGCAGATCGTCGCTCCACCCAATCAAACTCCTCCTAGTAGTACTTTCAAACCATTTTCTCAGCATCCAGCACCAAATGCCTCAATTCTTGGACCTCCAACGACGGCTCCTGCTCATTTGCGCATCACAAGGCCGGATTTGCCAAAGCCACCGACAGTGCTCTCTCTGAACTCCTCACGCAAATGCTAGCTAGTCTTGTACAGTCCTACTTGAATCTAATCATTTTGATTTGCTTCGTTTGAAAAAACAGCGAGCACAGACCTGTAGATTCGAATCTCGTCATCTTCTATACGTATCCGTCTCACTGCCGCTTCAATGTGGCCTTGCTGTTCACTCTACTGAAAGCCTACATTTATTTATTTTCTGAAAATTATGAGAGAGAGAGAGAGAGAGGTGGTTATTTAACTGGGGAGTCTGGTTAGCGGTTAACTAATAATCTGTATCTCTCTCTCTCTCTCTTATTCACTTCGCGGAGAGAAACGAGGCCTCATGGGCATGCTCGCCTCCACGCCGACACACTCTCTCTCTCCTTCGTAGTCTTTGAGCTTGCTAGTTCTGTTTGGTTCAATAAAGTTTCAGTGGATTTAATTACTTGTATACCCGTAATTCGTAAGTTATATAAAATTCATCGTTTTCTTCAGTATGAAGTCAGTACTCATGATTTTTAATTTTAGTCACGTTACGTCAAGTCAAGAATGAATACCGTTCTACCTTCAAAAAAAAAAAAAAAAAAAAAATGAATTCCGTTCTACATAATCTTCCTGGATTTTTTTATTTTTTTTATTAAAATAAGTGATAGAATGAGAGAAAATACATAATTTTTTATAAATTCCTACATGTTAATAGTTTAAATAACACATGTCACTTTTAAATATTGATTTATATGAATATTCTACAAATTAATTTGTAGGAATTTTTTCTATTCATGAGAAAAAGTTTAGAGATGTTTAGTGATAAAGTTTAAGAAATATAAAACATAGGATCAACCTTCTTTAATTTATTCCAATGAACACTCACCCTCTTGGTAGCCCAATACATAGTTTAAGCCAACGACTAATAGATTGAGATTCTTTGTTAATAAGCAACATGGATGGAGATTCACAATAATTAGTTTTTCGGACAATTAATTGTGAAAGAGCTTCTACCCAAATAAATTTTGAATTGTACTGCCACTTACCTAACTAGCTTAATCCCAAACGAACTCTCTCATAAGGATTTTGATTAGGGTGCGTTAAAAAAGCCACGTTGTATGTTTATAATTTTTTTAACTGTCCACATTGAACTTTCACTATCTTTTATTTCTCATAAAACATTTGAAATTAAATCTAAATAGTTAAAAAAAAGTTATAATTTTTTTATGACCCCTAATCCAAATTCCTCTAGTAATAATGCTCAAATTGTTAAAAACAACTAATTAATGCAAATCTTAATCTATATAGAATACAAATTAAAATCCTCTATAATTATTTTTTTTTCGAATTTGATAAAAATTGAGTAAATGATTATGTGAAACTACTTATATAATTGAGTTTTATAAATAATTCTCACAATTTCATATCTAAATTCTCTCGCCTTCGATCAAATAATTTGAGATATCTTAATACTGTGGGTCAACAATGAAGTTGCATAAATTTGACCCACAAAGAAAGAAGACACAATCCTGTGCTATGAGTTGACAATTGGAAACAATGATTAGTGTATTATACAGTTGCAAAGATAAGCTCATGCATATATATATATATATATATAATACGGTGCATTAAAGAACCAAGCTGTCAGTGCCCTCTCTTTGTTTTCAGGACCATGTGCCTTGCATACCTCATGCCCCTAAATCCTAACGTGCGCCAGGTAGGTGTTGCTTTCAATCACAGCACAAGAATTTTTCTTCAACCCATTTGTGTGACGACACAAGCTAAATGCCATTTAGCCTTTTGTTCTGGTTTTGCAATAATGCCACGATCGCTGATTGGCTTGGAAATTGGCTACCTTCTCTCACTCCGGGTCCGGGGCTCCTGGATTATTCTCTCCACTCCGCTAACTTGCGCACATGCAGCTTCGGAAAAGGACGCAGACACCTGGGGAAAAGGGTACAGCAATCCACCCTTATTGCATGGACAAGGAGAGGAGCGGTTAGTTTAAGTTGAGATAAATTTATTATTATTATTATTATTTTGGATAAATTTATCTCTTCATTTCAACCGACCGGCTTCTCTCATCTCCGGTTCAAAATAATATTGCATGGACCCATCAAATTGAGGATATATATTTTTTATACTATTCACAAATTTATAAGAACTCAACATATAAATGGTGGGTTAAGATTGAAAGGTCTAACTCGTTTAATTAATTTAGTTGAGTTAGTATTGACATATATAATCTTATATGCATGGCTCTACACGATTCGAACTCAATACTGACATTTACTGTTGTCAATTTTTTTGGCACGAACTTCGAACTCAACGTAAAATTAGTGGGTTAGGTCGAAGAGTTTAACCCATTTAGTTAAATGATTCGAATTATGTTTGACTTGCATAGTCTTATACCTATATCTTGATATGATCTGAACCCGACATGCGAACACGAATTGTCACCCTTAATTAAACTTTGTTTAAAGCACGTAAGTAATTAATAAATTATATCACCGCCTTGTTAAAAATGATATATGTTTGGAGTTATTCTCTTGTACATATTTTTTGTAAATCCACCATTAAATTTGTGAAATTTACATGTGGGTTTACACAATCTCTTATACGGAAATGAACAAAAATTATGTAAAAGAATAAAATCAATCATTTGGTTGAAAAATATTGATAAATTGCGTGTATATTACCGTTATCGTTAAAGATGTAGGCTTATTTTCTAACAAGCAACTAATACTGTTTTTTAATAGTTTTTTTTTTTTTTTTGATAGATGTTTTTTAGTAGTTTTATGGGTAGCGTGTAACCCATAAAGACTATAAGTTAAATTGAATTAGAGTTTTAACTGGGAACAGTATACATATATATAGTGTCACATTTTTTGTTGACACAATGAAAAATTAATTAATTAATTTTTATTTTTTTTGTTGGGAAATGGAAAACTCATTGATCAGGCAATAGCCTCTTGCTCAGCAAGAACAATATTATGTAGGAAAAGAGAGCACTCCTCTATCCAAACCTCATATACCGGTTAGGAGATTGCTAACTTAGCCATGCAATGAGCGGCTTTGTTAGAGTACTAGTAAACAGATTTTCTATATTGGTTCCCTTCCCTATGTTTAATTAAGGAAAATTTCATGAAAATTAAACACAAAAAAAACTCCCACAGCAGGTGCTCTAAATATACATGAGGGCCTTGGGAATGTACAGTGATTCCCTAAATATACATGGGCACCGTATATTCCCTATGTATTATTTTAATATAAAAAATATATATTTAATTGATATAAGGAAGAGAGAAAAAGTAGAAAAGAGAGAAAAATAATAAAATAAGAGTAAAAAAAAAATATTTAATTGATATTGATAAAGATAAAGGAATTTATTGTAAAATATTTTTTTTATAATTAAGTAAGAGTATTCATAAATTTTCTGCTTATTATAATCTTTTATTTTCACTAATGACATAGTTTTGACAATCTCCAACATTTATTACCAAATTTTTAGTTCAATCACCGAAGGAGATAATGATTATATATATATATATATATATATAAGTGGAGATAATGAAATTTGTAGTCATGACTCATGGGAATAAAGTTAGGTTGCAAGTTGGTGAAGAATTAAGGGAAAAAGGTACGACCTCATTTTCGTAACATACTTTCCAGTACGTTTCAATGCGCATTAAGATCGTGATTGTGATTTATGAGCATAATAACAACATCCCATTGATTATTTTAATGAAATCATAATCTCAGTGGATGCATGGTCATTGAAAGTAGAGGGTAGTTAGATGGAAGTTAATCAATTTCCTTAAGAGGGTTAACTACTGCCAAAGAAATTTAATTTGTTCTCCTTTTTAAGCAAGAATTATGCAAAGAATCAAACAAATTAAGTTAACCTAATTGCGTTAATTTTTCGTACGCTGGAGCTAACATTGAACTACCTTCTCAACAGTTAATATATATGGAGCACATGTACGACATAGAGATGAAACCAGTAATACTATATGTGAGATTACTATCCTTTAAATGTGACATGATTTTTAAAATTACTATTAAAGTTGAGATGAATCATTATTAAATTCTGATAAAATTATGATTTTAAAAGCCATGTTACATTGGACAAAGATCCTAAACCCTATATATATATATATATATATATATATATATATAAACAAAGACGTACGTAGAGAAAGAACGGAGCGAGTCGCACAACCCAATTAGAAAGAAAGAACTGAACGATAAAAAGTGCAAGAAAAATGAATTTAGAAGAAGAAGAATAGAAGAATGGGGAAATAGAAAATGGATTGAGCCAAACAATCCAAAGAGAATGAAAATTTGGTGGAGTCTCACAACCGGAAAGAAGATGAGTCATATGCACTTCAAACAAAATCTGTTTAGTTATTTATCAATTCTAATATGTCTCAATTAGAGTACAATAGTTCAAGACTAAGCTTAACCCTAATTGACTGACTTTGGGCCAAGCCCATCGTTGAATAACAAATAACAAATAACAAACTCTTATAAAAATCAAATAAAGCGTAAAATTAAGTACTACTAATTAATAGAACTAAAACAAAATTAGATGACCCAATAAACTCGTCTTGTCCTGCATCATGGCACTTGTTATGGATGAACAAAGTGATTGGGTTGGATCCACAACAATTTAGACAAACTATAGGACTAAAAAAACAAATCATACAACTGTTATATATACAACTTAACGATGCAAATGCGATAGAAAAAAAAGAAAAAGGAATAAACCAAAAATTGATTCTCACTGTCGTACCGTCCCAATCGTATAACAGTCTACTAAATAGCATTGCTCAACTAGCCTCACTTTGATAAAGCGAAATTGAAACTTAGGGCAATAGAGTTTCACCATCATTGAGAGCTGCCAAAGAAAAGGAATTTCATTATGATGCGCATGGAGGAGGGAGGGAGGGAGTGGTCACTGCTCACTCACGCTAAGCCATGTTCCTTTTCCAAACAAAACGCGGATATGGTGTGATATCACAAACGTGGTGGTCCTTTGATCCCTTTCTTCAATTCCCCCCAAGCTGAAACCACTGCTTGCAACTACCACTCTACCTGGATTAGCACGTGCCCACACGTACATTGTTCTAATTTTTATTCTCTATTCTTTGTACTAAATAAACTGAGAAGTAATTCATTAATCATAGTTGCATCGATCTCACCCCTTTTCGATGCACATGGCCTCACAAGGAAAATATGAGCATTAATTACTATAACGCTCACCATTATAATAAAGGAGGTGATATTCTCCAAACACGTAATAAGGATGAATGAAATAGTGCAAAAGATATTGAATAGCTTACAAAGGTTACAAGTTAATTATGTTTGACGTAATTTAAATGATGCGACTTACCAGTTCATTAGGGAAGCATTGTACCTTAGCGATCATGAGCAATATTTTCTTGAGGAAACCCCCCATGTATTTCCAATATTATTACTGTTGAGCATTGTATTTAAAAGGTTTATTTATAAAATGTGTTTATTCTAATAATAATAATAATAATAATAAGAATATAAATTTCTTGCTGACTAGATTGTAAAAATTTTTAAATTCAGTCTCTAAAAATGTAATATGTCCATTATAATAAATGTTAGGGTCTTACAATCAAAACATGTTTAGTTTGGTTTAATTAAGTTCTTCAAAAAATTAACCATAAATTTTATTAACAGTCTTAGTGAAAAGTCAACATACCCCCTCTTAAACTACCACTCAATTGATAATGTCCCTCCCAAATTATCAAAAAATTGTCAATTAATATCCCCTGAGGCAAGAAAAAAAGACAAAAATGACCTTATAATTTTTTCAATAAAACAAAAATACCACTATAAATTCGAAAAAAAAATAATAAAATTTGAAAAAACAAAATTTTTATTTTTTAAAACGAAAAATTTTAATTTCTTTTAATTTTTCAATTCCGAAAATTTTTTAATTTTTAAATTTGGCCACCTTGGTTTTTATGTACTTCTTTATTTTATTTTATTTTTCAGTTTTAGTTTCTTTCTCTTTCTTTTTTTTTTTTTGTTGAAATTTTTAGTACTTTATTTTATTTTATTAAGATTATTTTTGTCATTAGGAGAACATCGACAATTTTTGATAGTTGGGAGGGGGAGACATTGTCCAAATTAAGAGTTTAATTTCTTTCAAATTGGGTTGGAAGAGTAAGGACTTTTCTCAAATCCAATTTATAATAGTATTAGTAAAGTTTGAAGAAATTCTATCTAAAAAACATGTACTTCTCACATGCTATTAAAAAATACATATGCTTCTCATGAGGGGTGGGACTAGCATTTGAAGTTTGGGGGGATAAAAATTTAATTTTAAAGGAGTTATAGGTGTACTTTGAATAAATAAATAAAAAAAATAAAAAAATTAGGAAAAACTAAGCACCCAAAAGCCACCATGTAGTTCCGCTACATTATAGACCCAGTATGTCCAAGCTTAATGACAGATCCAACCTCTAATGCATTCAACCCAGGCCCAATTCCTTGCTGAGGGTACTCGTGGCCCGTGGGCTATATTTTACTAGTCCAATTTGTGAATTCACCCAAACAATGATCATACTATATTTGCCAATTAACTCTATTTTTTTTAGTTAATATACTTTTTTCTTGTAAAAAAATAAACATGTCAAATTTAAAGAGGGCATATGAAAAGTCGACATTAAAATGAATTGAAAATTTCTATTTTCAATTATTATTATTATTTTTTTTTAAAAAAAAAAACAAAAATAAACTTTTTTTTAAAAAAAATATTTAATAAACGATTCACTTTTCAAAAATAAAATTTAATTTTTTTAAAATAATAAAATACAAGAACTTTTTAAAATAAAATTAAATAAAGTATAAAGAAAATGTCTACATTTTAATAGGAATATTTTTTTAAAATAAATATTTACTTTATAAAAATAAATCTGATTGGTAGACATCTCATTAGCCGATGCCGTTGATAACTTGATATTGTTATTTATGACAAAAAATTTCTACAAATCGATTTGTAGAAATTTTTTTACAATACACATATAAAAATGACATGTATATCTTGATATGTGAGAATTAATTACTTCATTTTTTATTTTTTTTTTTGGATATGACAAGCATTTTTTTAAAGGTTGATAGGGCAACATCTCATTATTGAATTATAAAACCAATTGATAAGATTTTTTTTTCCTTTTAAAAAAATTATATTCTAAAAATTATAAGTAATCTGAATCCCATATAAGAGCTACCTAAATTCGTAGATAATTAACTCCTTTAAAAACGCTGATGGGGCGGTTACGCCGTTGGATTGTTCTCAGAGGCACTCCCTGCCGTTCAGATAAGACCACATCCGCTTCTAGAAGTAGCCTTAATAGTCTCCGATTCCGGTTTGACCGTTGCCCTCACCCAAATTAAACAGACGTCTTTGACTGTTTTGCGCCCAAAACCCTTTAAATTTTCTAGCCATAATAGTCTCCGACTCCGGTTTGACCGTTGCCCTCTACCCAAAATTAAACAGACGTCTTTGACTGTTTTGCGCCCAAAACCCCTTTAAATTTCCTCTCTCTCTCTCTCTCTCTCTCTCTCTCTCTCTCTCTCTCTCTCTCCAATTTGGAACCTAAACGTAATGCTCTGAATATCGCCAAGTCCTGTGATCCAGAAGACGCAGCAAAAAATGGAGAAGCAAGACTTGGAAGCGGCGAGCAGGAGGTTGGTCATCATCGGAGGAGGCGTTGCCGGTTCCTACCTCGCTAAATCCTTCCAATTCCAGGCCGATGTCACTCTCATTGACCCGTACTCTTTCTCTCTTGAATTTAAATAGATTACGCCTCTTTTCTATGTGAGACTTAACAACAACTTTGCTGAACATGATTCTTGTACAAATATATGTTTAGAGTAGAGCTATACATAATGCATGATTGTTATTCTCTAATTTTATTTGTTGAATCACCAGCAATTCAACCGCTGCTCCCATATCATGTTGAAATTTGAATCAACATGACATGATCGTTGATATTGTCATCCTTATATCTCTATCACTTGCCTTACCCTCTCTTTTTCTTAGGACTTTCAGGTTTTTTTTTTAATTAATTTTTAATAATGTCAAATTGAAATGTGTTTCTTGATTCTAAAATGTTGATGGCTTATATCATTACATGAGGCACCTTGTAGAATTTTCCATGAACAGAGCTTTCATCATTTTTGTTGCTAAGTGAAAACAAAATTGAATTCAGGAAGGAGTATTTTGAGATTCCATGGGCAAGCATGAGGGCAATGGTGGAGCCATCGATTGCGAAAAGGTCGGTGATCAACCATAGAGAGTACTTCACCAATGGCCAAGTTATTACATCCAGTGCAGTCAATGTCACTGAAACTGAAGTGTCGACTGCAGACGGCCAGCTGATTCCCTATGATTTTCTTGTCATTGCCACTGGCCATTCTGATCCTGTACCGGAATCTAAGACTGAGAGACTCAATCAATACAAAGCAGGTAAATCTATAGGAACTGAAGCATTATATTCATTTTCATCAACTGCTATACTGAGTGCTTAGACAATTGGCAGATTGCATTTATTTGTTTTGATGATGGCTGCATTATTTAGTGAGAATTTCCAGTATTATTAGAGTTTATAAGCAAGATACTTGGGAAACAGGTTAGCCAATGGCTACCATTAGTGCAAAACCACATTGTCTTGTTGCAATTAACTACCAAGCCATTTTATATAACTAAAAATTGAGCATTACCTTATCTAAGTTCAAACTTCGAAGAAAATGAATCAAAGTTGTTTCATCAAATATGTTCTCTTAATTGTGTAAATATGTTCTCGTAATGATGTTAAGTAAATAAACTTATTGTTAGAATAATGATTAAGTAATTAAATTCATTATTTCACATTAGTTTAGACTTTTTAATAAATGATGATTTATCATGACATCAAAACCGTAATCTCTGAGTTTACTTTACCTCCTATTTAAAAGTGAAATATTTTACGTGTTGTACCCAACTCATTGAGAGAGAGTATAAGTCCATGTGTATGGAAGAATATTGGAGTAGTGGTTAAATTATTAATGTTCTTGATGTCGCTAAGCATTCCATTAGAATAGAAAGAAAAAATGAACACAAAAACTTTTGTACTAGCCCCCTCTTTTTTAATCTAAACCTATACCATTTGAAACGAGGAGTACGATTGGACTGTAAAGGGCGTTGATAACCCTCAAACAAGCTTGAGAAGGAAACTCTTAAAGTTCATAATAACTAATCAATGGAATTCTCACTTGTTCAAAACTAACTTCAGTTATATTGGGCTAAGAAAAATGAGCATCTGTATACTACTCTGAACCTATGCTTAACGATGTAATTTTTGCACCGGCAGAAAGTCAAAAGATAAATTCAGCTGGTTCCATTTTAATTGTTGGAGGAGGCCCCACTGGTGTTGAACTTGCTGGAGAAATTGCTTTTGATTTCCCGGATAAGAAGGTTACTCTGGTGCATAGTGGATCAAGGTTGCTGGAATTCATTGGAACAAAAGCTTCTGACAAGACTCTGCATTGGTTGAAATCAAAGAAAGTTGAAGTGAAATTGGAGCAAAGAGTGAATTTGGACTCTGTTTCAGATGAAAGAAAAACTTACCAAACTTCAGCAGGAGAAATTATCAATGCAGATTGCCATTTTCTGTGCATAGGGACACCACTGGGTTCAGCATGGCTTATGGAAACTATGTTGAAGAATAACATAGATACTCATGGAAGGTTGATGGTTGATGAGAATTTGAGAGTCAAGGGTCAAAAGAACATATTTGCGATTGGAGATATTACTGATATCCCGGTAAGTGCCATTTGTCACACTGTTATTATTTGGCTTTGTTTAGTGTTTGTTATGGGTTTATCTTTTCACAATTCTAGCTGTTCTGAACTCAAATTGATAGTGTGGCCACACACATGAAAGACATATAAGGTAACAAAAAGATAGTCAATCTTGAAGTAGTTGTATTTCCCACAAGTCTAGCTATTATAAGTTAATACAAATAGTCTTGATACATACAATAAAAGCGAATAGATCAAGAGTTTGAACCAGGCCAAAGAAGGGTGCCATACGGCAAGTCTGGGATGTTCACGATAATTTGGTTTCTGCTGACTTGCTACCCAACCCAGCTGAGTTAAATGGTATTTGTTGACTGAATGGAACTAGCTTGTGAAATTTTGATAATTATGATTCAGAAACCACCTGATTACATCATTTCATTCTGAACTATAATTATCATTCATTATATGAGGAAGTTTGTCAATCTTGTGCTGTTCATGTTTGGTTTGGCTGAGATGCTCCATGTTGGCTTTAACCGGTATGCCCATATTTTTGGTCTGTTCAGCAACACCATAGGATTGGCATATCCAGTACAAAGTTAAATGTCTTTGTTCAAATTTATATCATGCAAGACAATTGATAGTATATGGAACAGAATCTATACAGTAAGGGGCAGGTTACGTGTGTTTCATTTGATTCAATGTTTAATAAAAAGAATAGAAATCCGGTAGAAAAAGCAGAAATGAAAAAGAAAAAGCCTAGATAGAAATAGTGCGTGATATATTACGGATTTGAAAGAAAAATGCAAGACGCATTGGGAGGGTTACAATTCTAAGGATGCTAATCAAATGGATCTTCTAATAAGAGAAGTATCATTGTGTAATTTGTAACCAAATCTTATGTAATATTGTTTCTTGAAAATTGGTACTTTAGGAAATCAAAGAAGGGTTCTTGGCCCAAAAACATGCTGATGTGGCTGCGAAGAACTTGAAGCTATTGATGACGGGAGGAAATGAAAGCAAAATGGCAACTTATAAGCCAAGCTCAGCAGTGACAGTTGTTTCGCTTGGAAGGAGAGATGCGGTGGCACAACTCCCATTCGCGACAATCATCGGAAGAATCCCTGGCTGGATAAAATCTGGGGATCTGGTTGTGGGAAGAACAAGAAAGCAAATGGGTCTAGAACCTCATGTTGTAGATGATTAAAGTTCACAGAGTGTGTGAGTGGCTTTGTATTTTATACATGCAAAACAAGAACACAAGAACCTCGTATGTTAAACATGAATAAGTTCAAGGAGTGATAGTGTGAATAAATTCTAGGACTCAATTTTTATTTTTTATTTTTCCTTCTTTTTTGAGATTATAAATGTCACCGTTTTATTTGGTAATTAATAACAAGTTGATCTCGAACTTTTGATTTGAGTAATTAATTCAGAGTAATGCTACTCTTCACTCTGATGTGAAGAGTAGCAATCACACTGGTAACGTGGCATGGCCACAATGTGATTTTAAAAAAAAAAATTCAATTTTTTCAGAAATGGAGGACCAACAATCCAACGGCCGTTTTCTCTGCTGATTGCAGCTGCCATTGCCAATAACCAATCAAAAGCCCATGTCAACACTTTTTTATAAATTTTACTCTACAATTAACTACGTTTTTAAAAAATCGAACTTTCATTAATAGCATTTTGCATTTGACTTTTTTTTTTCAAACCATTCGTTTTGAAATTGTTTAACCAAATTGACACCAAGTGTCCATTTAGTTTAACGTTTCCAAAACGTGCGGTTTAAAAAAATAACGATTTCTTTTTTCTTTTTTTTTTTACATGATAACGATTTCAAATATAGTTGAGTGTTCCGTAAAATTGTGAGCATCCCCAACAAGCTTTTCATTTTAAAGTTTTCACTGAAGTTTGGAGAATATCCTCAAAAAGTACAGTTTATCAAACTCTCTATCATTTCTTCAAATTGGCTATTGTCAAATTCTCACTCCAAATTTTGCTCACAACTTCTTTTAAGAGTATTCTTAGTAGCCTCACCAAAATAGTTTTTTAGCTATTTTGGTGAGCAAATTTGTTGAAAATCCTGAAAAATCACTCCCAGCAGCCTCATCATTTTAACAAAAAATTTTTGATGACTGAAATTACTAACCAAATTAGATGAGGCATTTTCACTCAACAACCCACTCACCAAATTTTGTTTCACCTTTCTCTCTCACATGATTAGCACACATTTTTCATTTTTTCTCTCATTTTCTTCTCCCATCTCCCATCTCTCACACGATAATGTCTTATTTCATGGATATGAATGATTTTTTGTAAAAAGATTATATAGAGAATAAATAAATAAATATGAAAAAAGTATTATTCAAAATGGAATAGTGAATATTGACATATTGACTAGTTAAAATGGTGAGGCTGCTGGAGGAATTTTAATAAAGTGGCTCACTAGAATAGAAAAAAGTGATTTTTAGTTATTTTGGTGAGTAAAATTTGGTGAGGCTACTAGGAATGCTTAGCTATTGAATTTTTTAATATTATTTCTTTTCATTGAAACCTCTTCTCGCCTTCACTTTCCCTCACTTTCCCCTCATCTCTTCATTTTTTATTTTCTTCTATTTCTTCCTCACTCTCTTTGTGTGCATATATAGAAGCTCATTAGGATTCTCAAACAGGCCACCCACTTCATACCTGGCATCATAGATTCCCCCAAAAAAAAAAAAAAAAAAAATCCTATTTCCTTTTTCTTTTTCTTTGGCTGCTTTTTCTCTCTTTTTGGAGATCTAGGTGTTCTGGGTTTTTAATTTCTAGCTGAGATTTCTTTGCAATTTGATTTAATTTTGGGTTTGTTTTTCTTGGCGTTTATTGGATTGGATTAAAATATTTTGCAAAATACCACCCCACTATAGCAGTTAGTTTCAACCAACTAAAATTAATAAAAAATATATATTTAAATTAATTAGCTAAAGTAACAAAAGCAGAATTTTAAGCTAAAATTTAGCACACTCAACCAGCTCCCTTTTCACTGGTTGCCTTTTTCCACCTTTTTAATAAAATAAAATAAAATTAAAAAAAAAAAAAAAAAAAAGAAGAAGAAGAAAAAAGACCAGTTCCCTTTTCACTGTTTTCAGGATTCTGTTTATAACCGAGCTGACCTTTTTCTTTTTATTTCTATCTTTTCCGTCGTAGGGTCGTCCTGGGGATTCCTGAAGGCTGAAGACGTGGTAGTTGGTAACACCAACCTGCGAGCCAATATTAAATACCGTTACCCTCCTGGCTTATTCTTCAAGCTGGCCAACACCCAAAATAAAATAAAATTAAACAGAAACTTAAAATAAAATAAAAAAATCAAACAGAAAACGTTGACAATTCTGCGCCAAAAACCCTTTAAAATCCCTCTCTTTCTCTCTCTCTCTCTCTCACAATTCGGAACCTTAACGTAATACTCAGACATTTAGACCAGAAATCGGTATCGCTAAATCCTGTGATCCTGAAAAAGGCACAGCAAAAGATGAAGACGCAAGAATTGGAAGCGGCGAGGAGGAAGTTGGTCGTCATCGGAGGAGGCGTTGCTGGTTCCACCCTCGCTAGATCCCTCCAATTCCACGCCGATGTCACTCTTATTGACGCGTACTCTTTCTCTCTTGAATTTAAAGAAATTTCTCCTCTTTTCTAGTATTATCTGTTAAATTCTGATATTATGACGAATCCTAGTAATCTTAAAAACCTAAGCTATAATGGGAAAATGTGAATTTAATCATTTGGGGTCGAAATTACCTTATGCTGCTGTGAATACTTATATTCAATTCGAATTAGAGGAAATCAATGCCTCCTTGCATAATATGGATACTGTATATTCATGATCTAGATGTGTAGTGATATGCTTCTTTGTGTAACAAGTAGTAATACATGAATTTCTTGCAGAAAATTAGTCAAAGCTCTAGTGTACATGAAGCCCAAAAATATACAGCCAATCCCATTTCTAACAATTTGATTAATTTGTTTCACCTTATGGGAAAGTTACATGACATAATCGTTGATATTGTCATCCTTATGTCTCTATCACTTGCCTTACGTTTTTAAGTTCCATTCTTCTCTTCTTCTTCTTCCTTTTTTTTTTAGGGCTTTTGGGTTTTGTTTTTTGTTTTTTTTATGTCAAATTGAAATGTGTTTCATGACTCTAAAATGTTGTTGGCTTATATCATTGCATGAGGCACCTTGTAGAATTTTCCATGTACAGAGCTGTCATCATTTTGGTTGCTAAGTGAAAACAAAATTGAATTCAGGAAGGAGTATTTTGAGATTCCATGGGCAAGCTTGAGGGCAATGGTGGAGCCATCGTTTGCAAAAAGGTCAGTGATCAACCATAGAGAATACCTCACCAATGGCCGTATTGTTGCATCCAGTGCAGTCAATATCACTGAAACTGAAGTGTTGACTGCAGATGGCCAGCTGATTACCTATGATTTTCTCGTCATTGCCACTGGCCATTCTTATCCTGTTCCGGAATCTAGGACTGAGAGACTCAATCAATTCAAAGCAGGTAAACTGTAAATCTATATAGGAACTGAAACATTATCTTCATTTTCATCAACTGCTATACTGAGTGCTGAGACAAATGGCAGATTGCATATATTTGTTTTGATGATGTCTGTATTATCTAGTGAGAATTTCCAGTATTATTAGAGTTTATAAGCAAGATACTTGGGAAACAGGTTAGCCAATGGCTACCATTAGTGCAGAACCACATTGTCTTGTTGCAATTAACTACCAAGCCATTGAGAGTAATGCTAGAAGTCCCTTGTGTCACTCTTGTATCCCTCTAAAAATGAAGTGGCTTTTAAAATTACCATTGGACTTGTAATTGATCACTATTGAATTTTGATCAAATAGTAATTTTAAAAGTCACTTCATTTTTGGAGGGACACAGAAGTGATATATGAGGGACTTCTAGAATTATTCAGTCATTTTATATAACTAAAAATTGAGCACTATCTTATCTAAGTTCAAACTTAGAAGAAATTGAATCAAAGTTGTTTCATCAAATGTGTTCTCTTAATGGTGTCTATATCGTAGAAGAGGTTGCGGCAACTTGCTTGCTAAGGTGCAAACTAATGTTGTTAACTGTTAAGTAAATGAACTTCACTGTTAGAATAATGATTAAGTAATTAAATTCATTATTTCACATTAGTTTAGACTTTTGAAATAAATGGTGATTTATTGTGATATCAAAATCTTAATCTTTGACATTACTTTACCTCTTATTTAAAATCAAAAAAATTTCATATGTTGGGCTCCACTCATTGAGGCAGAGTCTAAGTCCATACGTAGGGAAGAATATTAGAGTAGTGGTTAAATTATTAATGTTCTCGATGTTGCTAAGCATTCCATTAGAATAGAAAGAAAAAATGAACACAAAAACTCTTGTACCAGCCCCCTCTTTTTAATCTAATCCTATGCCATTTGGAACGAGGAGTACTATTATAAAGGGAATTGATAACTCTCAAACAACCTTGAAAAGGAAATTTTTAAGTTCAGAATAACTAGTCAATGGAATTCTAACTTGTTTAAAACTAACTTCAATTATAGTGGGCTAAGAAAAAGGAGCATCTGTATAGTGTATACTACTCTGAACCTATGCTTAACGATGTAATTTTTGTACCTGCAGAAAATCAAAAGATAAATTCAGCTGGTTCCATTTTAATTGTTGGAGGTGGCCCCACTGGTGTTGAACTTGCTGGAGAAATTGCTGTTGATTTCCCAGATAAGAAGGTTACTCTGGTGCATAATGGATCAAGGTTGCTGGAATTCATTGGACCAAAAGCTGCTAACAAGACTCTGCATTGGTTGAAATCAAAGCAAGTTGAAGTGAAATTGGAGCAAAGAGTGAATTTGGACTCTGTTTCAGAGGAAAGAAAAACTTATGAAACTTCAGAAGGAGAAATTATCAGTGCAGATTGCCATTTTCTGTGCACAGGGACACCACTTGGTTCAGTATGGCTTAAGGAAACTATGTTGAAGAATAACATAGATAGTCGTGGAAGGTTGATGGTTGATGAGAATTTGAGAGTCAAGGGTCGAAAGAACATATTTGCGATTGGAGATATTACTGATATTCCGGTAAGTGCCAATTATCACACTGTTATTATTTGGCTTTGTTTAGTTTTTGTTATGGGTAATCTTTTTAAAATTCTAGTTGTTCTGCACTCAAACTGATAGTGTGGCCACACACACGAAAGACATATAAGGTATGAAGAATACAGTTAATCTTGAAATAGTTTTATTTCCCACAAATAGTCTTGAAACGTACAATAAAAGTGAACGAAGCAAGAATTTGAACCAGGCAAATGAAGTGTGCCATACGGCAAGTCTGCGATGTCCACAATAATTTGGTTCCTGCTGACTTGCTACCCAATCTAGCTGAGTTAAATGGTATTTGTTGACGTAATGACACTAGCTTGTGAAATTTTGATAATTATGATTAAGAAACTACCTAATCACATCATTGCATCCTTAACAAAAATATCTATCATTCACTATATGAGGAAGTTTGTTAATCTTGTGCTGTTCATGCCTTGTTTGGCTGAGATGCTCCATGTTGGCTGGAACTTGTATGCCCATATTTTTGGTATGTTATGGTCTGTTTTGGTATATTCAGCAACACCATAGGAATGTCATATCCAGTACAAATTTACATGTCTTTGTTCAAATTTATATCATGTGAGACAATTGATAATATATGGGACAGAATTTACACAATGCGGGGCAGTTTTAAGTGTTTCATTTGATTAGAAATTCGGCAGAAAAAAGCAGTAATGAAATGAAAAAAAAAGGGCCTAGATAAAAATAGTATGGATACATTATGGATTAGAATTTAAAAAATACGAGGCGCTAGGAGAGGGTTACAATTCTAAGGATGAAGTACTCATTTGTGTTTCATTTGATGTGTATAATCTCAAAAACATGCATCCTGATTCTATTAATGGAAGATGCTCCTTTTTTTCTTTTTTCTTTTTATTCATTTTAATGTATTCTTGCAGAAAAAAAAATTGGTTCTGTGCGTTAAACAAATGGATCTTCTAATAAGAGAAGTATCATTGTATAATTTGCAACCAATCTTGTGTAATATTGTTTCATGAAAATTGGTACTTTAGGAAATCAAACAAGGCTTTTTGGCTCATAAACATGCTCTTGTGGCTGCGAAGAACTTGAAGCTATTGATGGCGGGAGGAAAAGAAAGCAAAATGGCAACTTATAAGCCTGGTTCAACAATTGCACTTGTTTCGCTTGGAAGGAAAGACGGGGTGGCGCAGTTCCCATTCACGACGATCATAGGAAGAGTCCCTGGCTGGATCAAGTCTGGGGATCTGTTTGTGGGAAAAACAAGAAAGGAAATGGGTCTAGATCCTTATGTTGCACATGATTGAAGTTCAATGAGTGTGTGAATGGCTTTGTATTTTATACATGCAAAACAAGAACCTCTTTTGTTGAACATGATTATGTTCAAAGAGTGTGATGGTGTGTATTAAATTTAGGACTCAAAATTATTGCTTAAAAAAAAAAAAATTGAATCCCTCAGCCAAAATGCGGAGCCTTTATTTATTTTATTTTATTTATTTATTTTTTAGTTTTTATTTTTATTTGTATTCTTGTTGCTACAAGACTTCGAATATAATTTTTGACATATTGATGCTGGGCTGCCAAGCTCGTGATTAGGTTTGCATCTTTTCTTTTCTTTTTTCCTTTTTTGTTAGATTATAATATCACCGTTTGAGTTTTTTTTTTTTTTTTTTTATTTGAACAAAGAAGCATGTGTTCCTTTCATTGCTATAACAGCATTACAGAGATAGAATGAGGGGTACAAGACACCCCTACATCCAAGTCAGAAACAAATCTGACAAAGCAGTTGTCTAAATAATACACAAATATTACATAAACACCCCTTAAAGCTCCACACTACAAATAAGTCCAGCAAATATTTGTGCACTACAAAGACACTGTGAAACACACAGACAACAAGGGAATACACAAACAAACACAACAAGAAGCAACACTGTCCTCATCGTTGGAAGAAGCCACACCGCCACCGGAGGCGGCGCGTGAACAACACGTGCCGTCACAGGAGTCTCCCCAGCAGCGAAAACAACCATCTCCAACCACCGATCACTGCCAACCATGACCTGACAAGATGGCGAGATCCACACGCACCAATCACGGAAGAGAGATCCCCCCACGTGCAGACCACGCGCCGGCAAGAAAGAACGGCAAGGCCATCGGCTGGATATGGCCGGTCCAGAAGACGACGGTGATCACGGCTAGGAAGCGCGTGTCTTGAAAGAACCGGAAGAGAAACGTAGATCTGGAATCTTGAAAAAGGAAACTACTGGGGCTCAAACCAGAACTCCACCGGAGACACAAGAATGGCGGCCGAACCCCAAAACCAACGCTAAAGACAAGAAGCCTTCCTGTTAGAACACAAGGAAAAGAAAAAACAACAAAACCAAAACAACAACTCCACTACCCATAAGGGTAAGGAGACGAAACCTCCACCGGAAACGAGTCCGGGAGGAACAGACTCCCTGCCCTAAAGGCAAGGAGAAGAAAATCCACGCTCCAGTGGTAAAACCATGGAGGGGCAAAAGCCTCCTAGCTCCCTAGGAGGATCAAAACAACACGGAGGAGGGAAGCAAAACCTCCCTCCCCCGGCGAGAAACGCTAATCACCAAAGGCTTTCTCTCTCTAAAAACCGGGACTTTCTCTCTCTAAAAAAAAAGAAAAAGAAAAGAAGCAAAATTAGTCTTTGCGTGCCGTTCGCATTGATTTGCACTAAATTCTTTAGGGATGTGGTAAGCATAAATTACCCAATATTTCTCTATGTTGACTTGCCGTTTTAAATCATAATGGAAATCGTTAGTATGGCACGTTATTACCAATTAGAATTTGACACATGTCTATTCTAATTAAGAAATATATAAATATAAATATTAAAAAAAAGGAAAAAAAAAAAGAAGTAAGGGAGGGGAATACGTAAGGCTGACAATTTTTTACACGACCCATAAATCCGGTATAAACCCAACACGAAATTAGCGGGTTAGGGTTGAGAGGTCTGAACTCGACACACAAACACGAATTCCTACCCCTAGGTAATAGGTTCTTGTTCTCCTTTAAGGGGGGAAGGGGGCGAACCACCCTCAAGTCTATTGGTGTGTTTGGGTATTGAATTTTGAGAATTAGAATTGAATTCTAATTCTATTTACAAATATCGAGGTAAAAAATTGTGTTTGGATGTTGAATTTTGAGATTGAAAAATATTATATTTTAATGGTAAAAAATGATTGGAAGTTTAAAAAGTTGTGTATAATGATTGGTATTTTGAAAAGTTGTGTAAAATAATAATAATTTATTATATATTGATTATTTAATTAAAAAATAAATAAATAATTTTTTTTTAAAAAAAATAAAAATAAAAATAAAAAGTAAAAAGTTGCAAGGGTGGCTGCCGGTTGGCAGCCACCCCTAGTGGCCGGGGGAGGCCGCGCGGCCACCCCAAGGGTCGGGGAGGCCGCGGCCACCCCCGCCCGGGTCGGGGGTGGCCGCGCGGCCACCCCTTGAGTTTTTAATTAATTTCTTTTATTTTTTATTTATTTAAATTTGTATTATTTTATTATTTATATGTGGGACCCACGCGCTTTTTGGGAGACAGTTTGTCCTGCGCGTGGGGCCCAGCCAGTACTCAAATTGTCAGCTTAAAATTCAAACAAAATTCGGGTCAAATTCGGGTATTCGGGTGGATGGGCGGGTTTTATTAAAAATCCGAGTGGAATAATTATTCCACTCGGTTCCCAAACACATATATGGGAGTGGTTTGGCCAACCCCATTTTCGGCCACAAAGAGTGGTTTGGTCATCCCCCGATTCACCCAATGGGGTGGCCAAACCAACCCAAACCACCCCCCATTTTTGGCCACAAGGAGTGGTTTGGTTACCCCCGATTTACCCAGTGAGTGTGGCCAAACCAACCCCGGCCCATGGCTCCCTCTAGGGGTGAACTACTCCCTTGTGTATTTATTTATTTATTTTAATATGAATGTTGATATTTTTATATTTTTATTAGAGAAGACGTGTCAAACTATGATGAGGGTTGACGTGACATACTAACGGGTTCCGTTATGATTTTAAACAATAAGCCAATATAAGGAGCTATTTAATTATTATTTATACTTATCACATGAGTTTTAAATCACTTTTTAAACCCTATGATACTTATTGCAAATAAATGTAACCACGTGGACTGATTTTATATTTTTCCCATGTTATTAATTCATACCAAGTTCATCTGAACTTTTGATTTTATCAATTAATTCTTATGTATAAAATTAGTAACAAATTACCTTTGGACTAGAACATTTTGGGATTGAAACCCAGATGCCACACAATTAATTAGCCACCACAAATCACCGGAATCAGCATCTCTACCGGTACCGTACCCCTTAAAACATCAAACCCGGCCAGCCACCAATGAGGCCGATCGGTCGTCAAGCAATGCAAACCAAACCAAACCCCATAGAAATTGATGAAATATATATATGAAATGAAACCAATGAGGCCAACGATCTTCAAGCAGTACTGCAACGCACCTCCGGCCAACCCCTTATAAAAGGGTGTGAATAAATGAGAGGAGATCCAACTATCCAAGGCTCTATATATGTCCATTTTTTTAAACATAAGGCCACTTATTACATACTTAATTAATATGTTAAATATTGATCTCGTGAGTGATATTGTAATTGAATTTTTTTTTTTTTTTTGAAGTAAATTAAAGCTTTCGGACTTTAACTAAAAATCAAAGAGAATTAAACAACTTACTCGATGAAGAAGTAAAATATCACAAATAAAAATAGGATAATCTTTCATCTAAATTTGCTCCAAAGATTACTGATCGAATAGCCGCATTTGCTAGGCGGTGCAGAGTTTGTTAGCTTCCTTGTGGATGCATGTATCCTGTGCCCCACATAACATAATTGAAAACAGTTCAGCACCATCGATCATTGTGTCATCAATCAGCTAGCTCCGATCCCCTTACCGACTCTAGCAACATCCTTCCTTCCTTCCTCAATGCACTAGCTACCTCAGGTGCATCTCCCTCAACTATGATGTGTTGAAGTCTCAAATCTCTACTGAAGTTCCACAACCTTTCCAAGCTACAAATTAAAAGCTTCGGCTATATATGATTGAATAAAAAATATGAGGTTTTGAACACCACACGAATGCCAGCACATTTCCCTCATGTAATTGACATATATATTATGTATGAAATGGCATGGTGTACATGCAACACAAATTTTATAGAAGATGACGTACGTAGTTATTTGCCCACACAGGAACATAACCGTTATTTTTTTTTTAATAATGCTAGAAACTATCTTTATATCATTTTAAAATTGATATATCTTTTAAAATATTTATCATTTGATTAAAATTCAATAGTAGTCCATCTCAAATCTAATGGTGATTTTAAAAGTTGTGTCAACTTTAAGAAGATAAAAATACGATAAAAAAAATGATCCTTAGCATTAATTTTTTTTTTTTTTTTTTGGATGAAAAGTTGATGAAAGTAATAATTTGGGTACAGTCGTATAAAATTGTAAAATTGTTATTTTTGAAACCTAGCTTTTTGACAAAGCTACAAACAACAAGTATTAATTAATTTATTTATTTTTTAATTTTTTTCTGAGCAATAAATATTATTCCTTATGAAATTGATCACACTGAATGATGTGGAATCACACAATGATAATTAATTATATATGTCATATTCATGTCTTTCTTGTGTCCCTCTAAAAATGATGTAATTTTTAAAATCACAATTTGATTTATGATAATGCATTAATGAATTTTGATTACATAGTAATTTAAAAGCCGCATCAATTTTAGAGTAACATAAACATAATTTCTAGAATTATATTATAATGATACATGATCTTCTGGTACATAACATATTTTCCACGTAAGCATAATTGAACCCCTTGATCTCATATATATATATATATATATGGTTTGAAAATATCGATTGTATAGCTTTAAGAAATTAAGAGATGTGACCGTAGAAATCTTTTTAATCATAGCTATTGATATACGTGATCATCGAATCACACATAGAATTCCATGAATAATTGGTGGTGATCGACTACACGCTAGCTAGCTCTTATTATTTTAAATCATGATCATTCGTACGTCCAGGATCTGGTACTCATACGATCTTGGATCATATCGCTTCATGTCTTATTTTCGTGCTTACGAGGGTCTATGATAATAAATCTAGCTAAGAGTAAGTTTGGTGCTTGAAATGGCTATTCCAATAAGAAAAATAATAGTTAGGGGTAATTACCTTTTTCCCCATGAACTACCAAAAAATGCGCGATGCTCCCATGAACTATCAACTCGACCAAAATAGAGCATTCAACTACCAAAGACAACCATTTTCCCCCTTCCGTCAGTCAAAGGGGTTAAAACAAACGGTTAACGGGTCACGTGACCGTCACATGCCGTTTTACCCTCATTTTCTTCCTCTTTTCCCCCCATGAACTACCATCATCTTTCTCTTTTCCCCCCATGAACTACCACCATCTTCTAACATGCCCCCATGTAAAACGGCACATGACCCGTTGACTGTTTCTTTTAACCCCTTTAACTGAGAGAAGGAGGAAAAATGGTTGTCTTTGGTAGTTGAATTTCCTATTTTGGTCTAGTTGGTAGTTCATGGGGGCATCGCGCATTTTTTGGTAGTTCATTTGGGAAAAAAGGTAATTACCCCTAATAGTTAATAAACACAAAAGATTGACTCAGGTGGTGAGTGCCTTGATGTTGGTGGCATCCAATATTAAGTCTAAGGTTCAAATCTCCACTTGATCTGTGTAGAGAAATTGATTTATTGTACTGATCCAAAGTTTATTCGATCGGAGTGGATACATGAAGTAACCGGCCCTCTTTTGGGGGAGTTCATGTGAAAAACAAATTATTTTATTCCTCGAGAAATAGCTTTTTTTTTGTTTTTGTTTTTAGAGGAATATGAGAATAACTATTATTTAGAATGCCCCATATGCAGCCGAACAAAAAAATAATTATTTTTTAAGAATAACCATTTTACGTAGGAATCTATTCAGCATACAAACTGTGTCAATGAATTTTAATGGATTAGAGGTGTTAACACGTATTGTTTTACTAAACATTAATTTATAGAGATATTATATTAAGTAAAATAAGAACCAAAATATGTTATATCTTTTCAAGCTAACGTTTTCTTTTCTTTTCTTTGATCTCTTGTTTTACCACGTATTATGTTATAAAGATAAGACTGTAAATCGCCTATAGATTGCTACCATTATACTAAAAAGACAATACGCATATATTTTAATAGATAATTTCTCTAAACTATTATATTTATAAGTATATCTGTATATATATGTGCATATATATATACGTATATTCTAAATATATGTTAGTAGGCAAATATAACATTGCATGTGATGGTTCATATTATTAAAAAACTAAAAGAAATGAAATTAATTAATTCCCTAAATTTCAAGAAGTATTTAAAATTTTAAAATATTGGAGACCTACCGTATCCCCCCTGTCTAACGTAGCTATCGTTCATTTATAATTCTCTCTCATAATTGTTTTTTTTTTTTGAACATTAATGGGGTGATCGAGAGAGTACAGCTGCGACAGGTGGTGATGAAATGTGGTTAATTGATGACGGTATTACTGGGTTTTATGGACGATTTTGCATGACGGAAGTGACGGAGTGAGTGATTGACGTAGTTTTTGTTCCATAATAAATAATTGCCATATCCCCTTCTGCTTTTACGACTCTGGGTTTTATTTATTAACGCAGAAGATGTGGTTGCAGTAATAGTTTGACATGACATCATGCTCTTCATTTGGCTGCCTGGGCGGCTCCACTTTCAAATCTATGTTAACGTTACTATACTCAACTATGACGTCGGGCTACCTCCTTCGCCTCCATCTTGGCCTGCCCCAACAAAATTCCTTTCCATATGCGGCGTTTTCTTTCACGTATAATATATATATATATATATATGCTTCTTTACGTACGTACGTATGCATATGGTAGTATATATATTCTGGTATTATTCTTAAGGGATTCATATATATTACTCATACAAAATTCTTTTTTTTTATATATATATATATATACGTGAGCTCTTTTTGTTTCTTGTGTCCTTTAAAAAATAACTTAATTTTTAAAATTATTATTAAATTTAATAACGATCTTTTATAAATTAATTGATAATTTTAAAAATTATACAATTTTTAAAGTGATAGAAGATAAACTTCTAACATTACTTAATATTAGTACCATGTTAGGTGATTCATCTTTGTAACATGATTCAGTTTACAAAGAATGACATGAATCTTGTCCATGCATGTATGGTTGACTGACTCTTCTCTCACCTGTTTTGATGTTGGTGCTGGTTCCGGCCGGTGACGTAAGCCCTGCTCTAAGTGAGTGCGTCCGACTGACCTGCAAATACAAAGAACACACAATGGGTTTCCCCAGTGGTTCTCCTCCGACGCCCAAGTTAGAAGAGAGATTTTTTAGAGAGGAATAGATTGAGTTTAGAACTTGTGTCCAAAAAAACTTAATACCTGGACCTTTCTATTTATAGGGGGTTGCCCCTTGAGGTTAGGTGGGAATATCCCGGCTTTTAGGGAACAGTGACTCCCTGTGCACCAACAGGTCCCAAGTACACTCTTGACAGTGATGGGCAGGTGGGCTCTTTAATGACAGAGCATGGCGATCCAGGAAATCCCAGATCTTCGGGGGTTCAGCCACCTAACCGATCTCCTTTATCTGTACTGTCATCATTACCACTTGTCGGTTATCGTAGTACCCGACAACTCCCAGTCGGGCACTAATCTCGGGAAGGTGGTTCCGTCGGTAGTGATGCACCCGACACCTCACACTCGGGAAGGTTATTTTTATCAACAGTTACCCCCCAAGTCTTTCGTCTCATGCTCTGAGACGAGAGAGTTTTGAGCCTCCCTTCCTTTGTTTATATGGCAACCCCGATTACCGACACCGAGATGCCGGCGCCTCGGGCTCGTGGGATAGTGTTTACCGAGAAGGAAGGCGCGTCACAATTTTTGAATTTCGAATTTTGAATTTCTGGGCGTTTGCCGCCCTGCCGCCAGCATTTAAAGCTCCTGACGCATCGACTGCCGCGTCCGGAATGGTAATTATTGATGTCGCCTCGAAATCCAAACTGAATCTAATAACCGAGTCGATTGGATTTCCGGTTGTGGGAACTGTTTTTTCCACTATGGTCCGCTTGGGCTTCCAGGTTGCGGGTACCGGCAGTCTCCGGTCACAGCGAGCCCTATAAAAGCCTCTCACTTTCTTCTATTCTCCATTTCACTTGGTGTTTCCGTTCTTTCTGCTTTTCTCTTCTTTGCTTCTCTTGTTCTCTCATCGGTGCACCAGACACCTCTTCAGTATGCCTCGTAAGAGCAAAACCAGCACCTCCTCGGTGCCTGTCCGGGCGGTCCCCGGGAACGTAGCCGAGCAACACGATGAGATCGCTCCCGGGGCCCCCCCGTGGTGCTCATCCCTCTTGAGAACCGCCATATCTCAATCTTCTCCGTACAGAGCGAATAGATTTTACGCAGGAACTACGACATCAGCGAATCGGTTCGCCTGCATTTCCAGAACCAGTCGGCGTTGCGTATCTCGGAAGGCGACGTTACCCTCTATGAGAGGATGTTCATGGCGGGTTTGAGACTCCCGTTTCCCGAGATTGCCCGAGAATTTATGCTCTACCTGAAAGTTGCCCCGAGTCAGATTTTTCCGAACTCGTGGAGGTATCTCTTCGCGTCATTCATACTCTGGAGGACCGTGATCGGGTCTCGGATGTCGATTCCGCAGTTTATGAACGTGTACCGGCCGGGCATGGATGCCGAGGGGATTGTCAAGTTGCGGACCCGACAAGGTCCTTCGTTTATTTTCCTGAAACCCGTCTATTCAAATAACAAAGACTGGGAGAAGCAAGTTTTCCGGGTGTCCGGTGAGTGGGAATGCTCCCGGTCAATGCAAATTGCTGAATCTCAGAGGATCAGCCGGGAATGGAAGGCCCTGGACAGTAATCTGGCGAACCCTCCCGAGATCTCTGATGCCGAACAGGAGGAGGTTGCCCGGATGATCGACTTTTGTAACCGGCACCACAAAGTTGAAAATGATTTCGACGTGATCGTCACCGATAAGTCACTGAACGATCACCTGGGCTACAAGATCCCCAAGAATAAGGTCCCTCTAGATCGAACCGGGAGGCCTAAGTCCACAAAGAGCAAGGCTCCAACGGTATCCATCCCGCCTGTCACTCAAGGAGGGACTTCAAGGACTCGGGAACCACCTTCGCGGGCCACCGGCGCCGAGGGCTCCCGAGCGGCAGCATATACCGCTTCCCCTCGTCGGGAAGAGAGGACGCGGGAAGCTTCCCAGGCTCGGGGGCCCGATACCTCGGTTGTCGCTGACACCGAGGCTCCCTTATTCCGAGAGGCCGGGGGAGTAGTGATAGAGATGGGCATACCGGATTCCCCTTCAGCGACAGGGGCCGGTTCGTCCGAGGAAGCAAATGAAGGCGACTGAGAGGAGACATCGGATGCTGAGGTCCAAATGGAGGCCGACCCGTCTGAGGTTCCCGACAGGAGTCCCAGCCACGATGCCCGTCCAGCCAGCCCCTCCTCGGTGCCTGCCCGCACTCGCAAGGGTATCGGGACAAAGCGCAGGGCCGACAATCTTCAAGAAAGCGGGGCCGTTAAGAGACCTAACGTGGAAGAGGGGGACGACTTCTTACTCAACGAGATCTCCCTCGCAGCTCGAGACCTCGGACTCCCGGAGTTCACCTGGCGAGGTGAGCCCCTTTCTCCCCTAAACCCGATTGGTGAGACCCGAGTGGGGAGTGGAGCCTCCCGAGAATCTCCCCCTACAACCGATGCCCCTGCGTGCGGGGAGGGAGTTGCCGAGGCGATCGAGGTCCCTTCCACTGGCGCCCGAGCGGAAAACATTGCCTCGGATACCGAGGTTGATCTCCAAGGCGAAGGGTCTGAGCGATGCACGCCCCCTGACCCAAGTGCAAATGCTGCTGCGGACGGGAGTTCGGAAGAAACTCCTGTCCCGAGTACTTCGGGGGCAGGGTTTGACTTCATGGGCATCCGTCTACTCGGTGATCCTCTGGAAGCGCTGGCTTCCGTTCTTCCCGACGATCTTTTCCGAGACGTCGGTAGGACCACGCCTTTTAAGTTTGCTCAGGACATTGTTGAGTCCCAGATAGCGGTACACTCTTCTTGTGTCTTTTCTTCTCTTTTCTTTTCCTTGGTCGTTTCTAACCTTTTTCTTCGATCCAGGATTCTCTCCGATCCGTCGCAGCATTGTCTAACTTCCTGGAACACATGCGAGACAATCCCGACATAGAAATCACTCTTCGTTCCCAGATCAACCGACTCGAGCAGACCGTAGTATCTCAAGGCGAAACTATTGCCGGCTTGACCCAAGAACTGGCTGACTTGAAGGAAAGATACGCGGTTCTTCAGGCCAGGGCGAGAGTTCCCGAGGAGAGCACGGCCCGTGTTCCCGACTCTACCCCCGTGGCCGGGAGGGCGAGCGAGGTAGATCCCAGCGTCGGTTTGGAACGCCTTTCCGGGGAGCCGATCGGCGCCCATTCCGAAGTGGAGCGCCTTTCCGGGGAGCTGAATTCTATGAGGGACGAGAAGTTGATCCTCGTGGCTGACCTTAACTCGGCGGTCCTAGCTAAAGATGCCTTGGTCGTTGAGAGGGATGCAGCCTTGGCTGAGAGGGAGGCGGCTCTGGCCGCTAAAAGCGCCGCTCTTGCCGAAAAAGACGCAGCCCTAGCTCAAAGGGATGCGGCTCTTGTAGCGAAAAATGCGGCTTTTGCGGAGAGGGACGCAGCCTTAGCCGATAAAGACCAAGCCCTGAGCGATAACGGCCGTATATCAACCGAGAAAGCAAAAGTGTCAGAGGCCCTGGGGAAAGCCGTTTCTGAGAGAGAGGTTGCCGAGGCTGACAGGGATCAAGCCGTTGCCGAGAGAGAATCCGCTCTTGATAAACTAGAGGGGACAGAAAGTCGGTACCATCGAATCCGGAGGAAGTACCGTCATTACAAGGCCAGAGTTAGGAGACTCGCCGAGCAGTTGTCTTTCACAACCTGGGCATTCGGCTTTCACATCGGGTTTGAGAACTTTCGAGCTCTGGTCCTCCGCTCGGATCGGCTGCAAGTGCCTTACGAGACTGTGAGTTCCGACTTCTTGCCACTCCCGAGTTCCTGTTATTCCAAGCTAGTGGATCTCGGCATCGAGTACTTTCCCGACGTTGCCGACTGGAGCAAAGACGCTCCGAATCCAGAGGATGCCCCGGCTGGAGTACCCAGCCGGGATGATGACTCGGGGAACGACCATCCCAGCGACTTGTAGGCGTGTGTGTTTTGTTTTGTATTATCTTCTTTTGAGCACATTAAATTCATGGATTTTGAGATTGCTGAGAACAAAGAAGTTTCTTTCCTTTTATTTCTCTTTTGGAAACAAGGAAGTGTCTTTAATACCGACTTCATTGCATACCAGGGGTTGTTTGCACTCCATCCACTCCATCCCCCCTAAATAACTTAAGGTAATAGTTGTGATATTACTTTAGTTATTTTCCATTAAAATATGCCGAGTTACCCCCCATCCGAGCGAGGGTAACCGAGTGAGGGTAATCGAGAAGTTTTTAACTTACCCCCTATCCGAGGGAGGATAAGAAAAATTTTATGCGAAGTTACCCCCCTATCCGAGTGAGGGTAACCGAAATGCTTTTTAACTTACCCCCCTATCCGAGGGAGGATAAGAAAAAAATTTATACTAAGTTACCCCCCTATCCGAGTGAGGGTAACCGAGAAGCTTTTTAACTTACCCCCCTATCCGAGGGAGGATAAGAAAAAATTTTCTGCCAAGTTACCCCCCTATCCGAGTGAGGGTAACCGAAAAGTTTGTAACTTACCCCCCTATCCGAGGGAGGATAAGAAAAAAATTTTATGCCAAGTTACCCTCCTATCCGAGTGAGGGTAACCGAGAAGCTTTTTAACTTACCCCCCTATCCGAGGGAGGATAAGAAAAATTTTATGCGAAGTTACCCCCCTATCCGAGTGAGGGTAACCGAAATGCTTTTTAACTTACCCCCCTATCCGAGGGAGGATAAGAAAAAATTTTATGCCAAGTTACCCCCCTATCCGAGTGAGGGTAACCGAAATGCTTTTTAACTTACCCCCCTATCCGAGGGAGGATAAGAAAAAATTTTATGCTAAGTTACCCCCCTATCCGAGTGAGGGTAACCGAGAAGCTTTTTAACTTACCCCCCTATCCGAGGGAGGATAAGAAAAAATTTTATGCCAAGTTACCCCCCTATCCGAGTGAGGGTAACCGAGAAGTTTTTAACTTACCCCCCTATCCGAGGGAGGATAAGAAAAAATTTTATGCCAAGTTACCCCCCTATCCGAGTGAGGGTAACCGAAATGCTTTTTAACTTACCCCCCTATCCGAGGGAGGATAAGAAAAAAATTTATGCTAAGTTACCCCCCTATCCGAGTGAGGGTAATCGAGAAGCTTTTTAACTTACCCCCCTATCCGAGGGAGGATAAGAAAAAATTTTATGCCAAGTTACCCCCCTATTCGAGTGAGGGTAACCGAAAAGTTTGTAACTTACCCCCCTATCCGAGGGAGGATAAGAAAAAATTTATGCGAAGTTACCCCCCTATCCGAGTGAGGGTAACCGAAATGCTTTTTAACTTACCCCCCTATCCGAGGGAGGATAAGAAAAAATTTTATGCCAAGTTACCCCCCTATCCGAGTGAGGGTAACCGAAATGCTTTTTAACTTACCCCCCTATCCGAGGGAGGATAAGAAAAAATTTTATGCCAAGTTACCCCCCTATCCGAGTGAGGGTAACCGAGAAGTTTTTAACTTACCCCCCTATCCGAGGGAGGATAAGAAAAAATTTTATGCCAAGTTAACCCCCTATCCGAGTGAGGGTAACCGAAATGCTTTTTAACTTACCCCCTATCCGAGGGAGGATAAGAAAAATTTTTATGCTAAGTTACCCCCCTATCCGAGTGAGGGTAACCGAGAAGCTTTTTAACTTACCCCCCTATCCGAGGGAGGATAAGAAAAAATTTTATGCCAAGTTACCCCCTATCCGAGTGAGGGTAACCGAAAAGTTTGTAACTTACCCCCCTATCCGAGGGAGGATAAGAAAAAAATTTTATGCCAAGTTACCCCCCTATCTGAGTGAGGGTAACCGAGAAGCTTTTTAACTTACCCCCCTATCCGAGGGAGGATAAGAAAAAATTTTATGCCAAGTTACCCCCTATCCGAGTGAGGGTAACCGAAAAGCTTTTTAACTTACCCCCTATCCGAGGGAGGATAAGAAAAAAATTTATACCAAGTTACCCCCCTATCCGAGTGAGGGTAACCGAAAAGTTTTTAACTTACCCCCTATCCGAGGGAGGATAAGAAAAAATTTTATGCCAAGTTACCCCCCTATCCGAGTGAGGGTAACCGAAATACTTTTTAACTTACCCCCCTATCCGAGGGAGGATAAGAAAAAATTTTATGCTAAGTTACCCCCCTATCCGAGTGAGGGTAACCGAAAAGTTTTTAACTTACCCCCCTATCCGAGGGAGGATAAGAAAAAATTTTATGCCAAGTTACCCCCCTATTCGAGTGAGGGTAACCGAAATGCTTTTTAACTTACCCCCCTATCCGAGGGAGGATAAGAAAAATTTTTATGCTAAGTTACCCCCCTATCCGAGTGAGGGTAACCGAGAAGCTTTTTAACTTACCCCCCTATCCGAGGGAGGATAAGAAAAAATTTTATGCCAAGTTACCCCCTATCCGAGTGAGGGTAACCGAAAAGTTTTTAACTTACCCCCCTATCCGAGGGAGGATAAGAAAAAATTTTATGCCAAGTTACCCCCCTATCCGAGTGAGGGTAACCGAAATGCTTTTTAACTTACCCCCCTATCCGAGGGAGGATAAGAAAAATTTTTATGCTAAGTTACCCCCCTATCCGAGTGAGGGTAACCGAGAAGCTTTTAAACTTACCCCCCTATCCGAGGGAGGATAAGAAAAAATTTTATGCCAAGTTACCCCCCTATCCGAGTGAGGGTAACCGAAAAGTTTTTAACTTACCCCCCTATCCGAGGGAGGATAAGAAAAAATTTTATGCCAAGTGACCCCCCTATCCGAGTGAGGGTAACCGAAATGCTTTTTAACTTACCCCCTATCCGAGGGAGGATAAGAAAAAATTTTATGCTAAGTTACCCCCCTATCCGAGTGAGGGTAACCGAGAAGCTTTTTAACTTACCCCCTATCCGAGGGAGGATAAGAAAAAATTTTATGCCAAGTTACCCCCCTATCCGAGTGAGGGTAACCGAGAAGTTTTTAACTTACCCCCCTATCCGAGGGAGGATAAGAAAAAATTTTATGCCAAGTTACCCCCCTATCCGAGTGAGGGTAACCGAAATGCTTTTTAACTTACCCCCTATCCGAGGGAGGATAAGAAAAAATTTTATGCTAAGTTACCCCCCTATCCGAGTGAGGGTAACCGAGAAGCTTTTTAACTTACCCCCCTATCTGAGGGAGGATAAGAAAAAATTTTATGCCAAGTTACCCCCTATCCGAGTGAGGGTAACCGAAAAGTTTTTAACTTACCCCCCTATCCGAGGGAGGATAAGAAAAAATTTTATGCCAAGTTACCCCCCTATCCGAGTGAGGGTAACCGAAATGCTTTTTAACTTACCCCCCTATCCGAGGGAGGATAAGAAAAAATTTTATGCTAAGTTACCCCCCTATCCGAGTGAGGGTAACCGAGAAGCTTTTTAACTTACCCCCCTATCCGAGGGAGGATAAGAAAAAATTTTATCCCCTATCCGAGTGAGGGTAACCGAAAACCGAAAAGTTTTTAACTTACCCCCCTATCCGAGGGAGGATAAGAAAAAATTTTATGCCAAGTTACCCCCCTATCCGAGTGAGGGTAACCGAAAAGCTTTTTCTTATAGTTATTCGTACGTAATTTTCTGCATCTTCGGACATTCTATTTAAAACACTTGTGTTTACAAAAGGAAAACAAGAGGGAATTCAACTGGGATTACATGTAGTATTTCTTCAAGTGTTCTGCATTCCACGCCCTTGGGACAGGCTTGCCCTCCCTGGTCTCCAAGTGATAGGCTCCTCTGCTGTGGCATTTGACTACTCGGTACGGTCCCTCCCACTTAGCGTTGAACTTTTCTTCGACCGGATCCCTCGTCATTATGTTCAGCTTCCTCAGTACCCAATCCCCAACTTTGAACTTCCTGGGATTAACCGTCTTGTTGTAGTATCTGGCCACCTGAGCTCTATAAGCTTCGTGCACCGCCTGCGCGTTGTCCCTCCGCTCCTGCAACAAGTCCAGACATGCGCTAACCCCCTCCCCGTTCTGGGTCGGATCGTGGTGTTGGACTCTGTGGCTCGGGGACCCAATCGGCCAATCTCCACCGGTATCACTGCTTCGGTTCCGTATGCTAGTGAGAATGGGGTTTCTCCGGTCGGGGTTCTAGCCGTGGTGCGATATGACCATAGAACTTCAGGGACATACTCAACCCATAATCCCTTTCGCCTATCCAGCTTCTTCTTCAATGTGGCTAACAGGGTCTTGTTGGTAGCCTCCACCTAGCCATTCGACTTGGGGTACATAGGTGTTGAGTAATGGTTCCGGATACCGAGTTCGGTGCACCAGCTACGAAATGGTTTCCCGTCGAACTGTGCTCCATTATCCGACACGATAGAGTAAGGGATCCCGAACCGACAAATAACTGACCTCCAGAGGAAGTTTATAACATTGTTGGCGGTGACGGTTGCTAGTGCCTCAGCTTCCGCCCACTTTGTGAAGTAGTCGACAGCCACCACCAAAAACCTCTTTTTCCCCTTCCCGCATGGCATCGGACCGACCAAGTCCACTCCCCACTTAGAGAACGGCCAAGGTGACAAAACCGACGTGAGCTTCTCGGGCGGGTTCCTCATCACCCGGGCAAACCGCTGACATTTATCACAACTCCGGACGAACTCCATAGAGTCCCGCGTCATCGTGGGCCAGTAATACCCGGCTCTCACCGCTTTGATAGCCAACATTCTTCCCCCCGAGTGGTTCCCGCAGATTCCTTCATGAATTTCCCTTAGCACATAGTTGGCCTCCGGAGCCGAGAGGCACTTCAGTAGAGGGTGTGAGTATCCCCTCCTATACAGCATGTCATCCACCATCGTGTAGCGCGCAGCCTGCAGTTTCACTTTATGGGCCTGTTCTCTATGACCGGGTAGTTCCCCACTTCTCAAGTATCTAATCACATCCGAGGCCCATTCGGGGTTCCGGTTCCCTTTCTCGGGCCACAAGCACCGTACGTAGACTCTCGTCAATCGATGGGTTGGGTTGAACCAGTACTTGCCGCTTCATTCTTGCGATTTCTTGGTCGGTCGCGGAACCAGCCCTAGCCAGCGCGTCCGCCTGAACATTTCTTTCCCGAGGGATCTTCGTGACCGTCATAGTCCTGAAACTAGATTGTAGGTCATGTACTTTTTCCAAGTATTTAGCCAGTCGGCCTCCTTGTGTGGCGAATTCTCCCGAGATCTGACCAACGACCACTTGTGAATCGCTCTGGATTTCGACATCGAGGGCCCTTACTTCTCGGGCGATTGCCAGGCCCGCCAGTACCGCTTCGTACTCCACCTCGTTATTGGTCGTGGGGAAGTCCAATTTGATGGCATACTGGAACTTCTGCTTCTGCGGGCTCTCCAGCATCACTCCCACACCACTGCGTTGGCACTGAGAGGAGCCATCCACATGAACTATCCATGGCGGGTGCTGCACTGGGTCCTCGGGCTCTGGAGTATTGCAAAATTCAAGGAAGAAGTCGGCGAGTGCTTGGCCCTTGATTGCCGATCGCGGATGGAACTCAATGTCGAATTGCCCGAGTTCCACTGCCCAGTTGACCAGCCTACCCGACAGGTCCGGTTTCTGGAGGACCTTCTTCAAGGGGTACTCAGTTAGTACTCGGATGGCGTGCGCTTGGAAGTAAGGCCTTAGTTTCCGAGCGGACACGATCAGGGCAACTGCCAACTTTTCTATCCTCGGGTATCTCTCTTCCGCTCCGCGGAGTGCTCTGCTAGTGAAATACACCGACTTCTGCACACCCTTCTCTTCCCGGACGAGAGCTGAGGAGACCGCCGAGGGTGATACAGCCAAGTACATATAGAGGACCTCTCCTTCCCCCGGTCGACTCAAGAGAGGGGGGTTCATCAAATATTCTTTCAGATTCCCAAAGGCCTCCTCGCACTTCGAATCCCATACAAATGCCCTTTTCAGGATTTTGAAGAAAGGTAGGCACTTGTCGGTAGACCTTGAAATGAATCGGTTCAAGGCCGCTATCCGTCCGGTCAGTTGTTGTAATTGTTTCGTAGTTCTCGGGGGTTACATTTCCAGCACCGCGCGGACCTTCTCGGGGTTCGCCTCTATGCCCCTCTGGGACACCAAATATCCCAGAAATTTCCCGGACGAAACACCGAAGGCGCACTTAGCCGGGTTCAACTTCATTCGGTAACGCCTTATCGTATCGAACGTCTCCTTCAGGTCGGAGACGTGATCCCGAGCCTCCACACTTTTCACAAGCATGTCATCAACGTACACTTCCACATTCCGGCCCATCTGCTTCTCGAACATCCTGTTCACCAACCTCTGGTAAGTAGCGCCCGCGTTCTTCAGCCCAAACGGCATCACCTTATAACAATACAGGCCCCGATCGGTAATGAAAGAGGTCTTCTCCTGATCTTCTTCCGCCATCTGTATTTGGTTGTATCCCGAGAACGCATCCATGAAACTTAGGAGTTGATGCCCAGAGGTTGAATCGACAAGGAGGTCTATGCGGGGCAGTGGAAAGCTATCCTTCGGGCAGGCCTTGTTCAAGTCGGTGAAGTCCACACACATTCTCCACTTGTTATTGGACTTCCTTACTAGCACGACATTGGCGAGCCACTCGGGATAGTCAACCTCTCGGACGAACCCTGCCGCCAACAACTTCGACACTTCATCAGCTACCGCCTGGTTCCTCTCGGGGGCGAAGGTCCTTCTCTTCTGCCTCACGGGTCTGAAGCTGGGATCCGCGTTCAGCCTGTGCACGATGATCGAGGGATCGATGCCGGGCATGTCTTCATGATTCCATGCGAAAACGTCTCTGTTTCCCCTGAGGAACGAGATTATCTCCTCCTTTAGTCTCTCGGGAAGTTGGGAGCCAATCTTCACTCTCTCACCCGGACCTCCGACTTCGAACTCTTCCAAGTCCTCTGTCGGTTCCAGGGACTGTAATTGCTATTTCTCCTCTTCCACGGCATCCTCTACACGGCCGGCCTTCAAGGTGGTGATATAGCACATGCGGGCAGCCTTCTGGTCTCCTCTGACCACATCGACTCCCGAGCTGGTCGGGAACTTCATGCACAGATGGGGGTTGAGGTTACGGCCCCCAAATCATTTAAGGCTGGCCTCCCCAGGATAACGTTGTAAGCCGACCGCCCATCCACAACTAAGAATTTTACCATAACCGTTTTCTCCTGGGGGCTAGTTCCTGCCATAACCGGTAGGTCAATAGACCCGATCGGGAGGACCTGTTCCCCGGAAAAACCGACCAAGGGACCCTTCACCGGGACCAATTTCCCTTGTCCTATGCTCATCAACTCGAAGGCTGACTTATATATTATGTCGGCGGAACTTCCGGTGTCGACAAGGACCCTATGTATCTTATGATTGGCGATGGCTAAAGTTACCACCAGAGCGTCCGAGTGGGGGAGGGAGACCCCAACAAAGTCCTCATTCGAGAAACCAATGAGCAAGTCCTCATACTTCCTCATTTTCGGCGGTTTCTGGACCGAGTATATTTCGAACTCCTTCAGGTGCCTTGCATAAGCCTTACGCGCGGCACTTGAGTCACCTCCTCCTCCAAAACCGCCGGATATCGTATGGATCTCGCGGAGGTTTTCCCGTCCAAGCAGTCGCGCTTGGCTCCTGCTTCTCTCTCGCCTGTCTCGGTCGGCCGGTCGGTTGTTCGGCTCTCTATCACGGTCTCGGGGGCGCTCCATCCTTTCCCTGGGCTCTTCCCGATATCTCTGCGGCTGGTTCCTCCGTTCCTCGGGGCGGGGATTCCGATCAAACCCTTGCGGACCCCGTTGACTCGCCAAGAAACGGACTAGCTTCCCGTTCCGGATGAACTTCTCGATTAAGGCCCGCAAGGACCTGCAATTCTCCGTGCTATGCCCCTTTGACTCGTGGAAAGCGCAATAGTGGTCAGCGGTCCTCGGGTGGGGGGTTCCCACTATCTCCGCAGGTTTTTCGTACATGGGATCCACTTTAATCGCCGCTAGGACCTCTTCGATGGGCGCGTTGAGGGGAGTCCAGTTGTAATCCTGGAATTTCTTCTTAACCCCGGGTTCCAATACCTCCTGTTTCTTGTGGAATTCCTTCTTCCTCCTCGGCTTGTCCCCCTGATTAGAGGTTTGGCCGGTTGCTTTCCCGAGCAACGCTCGAAGAGTCTCTTCTTGGTTAATGAACTCGTCTGCCCTCTCCATGAACTCGTGCAAATAACGAGTCGGCTTCCGGGCGAGGTCAGCCATCAGCGGCCCATCTTTCCTGATCCCCTGATAGAGTGCCGAATGCACAAACTCCTCGGTGAGGCTCTCGGTGGTGAGCCTTGCTTGGTTGAAGCGCTGGAGGAACTCCTTAAGGGACTCATCTCGCCCTTGTTGTATCGACATCAAGGTGCCTGCCGGCTTCTTCCTTACGACTCCCGCCATAAATTGAGTTACGAACATTTTCCCGAATTCGTCAAAGCTTTGTATGGACTTCGGGGGAAGCCTTCTATACCAATCCCTGGCGTTTCCCGACAAGGTCAGAGGGAAGGCGCGACACGCCACCTCATCAGGGGTCCCCTGCAGTTCGAGGTGAGCGCGGTAGTTGTCCAAATGCTCCATCGGGTCCTCCTGCCCGGTGTAGGTCTTGATGTCGGGGACTTTAAACTTCTCGGGGAGGCGAAACGAGGCCACCCCGGTCAGTAAAAGGGGAAGCCGACTTCTGGAGCAGATCTCCAGCTCTAGATGTACCTCCGCTATGCTGGTGCCGCGCCGCTTCTGTCAGCAGGTCACACCTCTGCTCCAGCTTCTCAATGATCTCCTTGAGCTTTTTGTCCATTCTTTTCGACGTCCTGTTCTTCCGGGGTTTTTGATCCACGGCATTATGGTTCTTCTTTCTTTCCTTCCGTCCTCCCTGACTGTTCGGTTGCGTTTCTTCACCCTGCTCTTCTCCCCCGACAGGCTGCGGGGTTGCCGAGTTTGGGTCTTCCCCGTGGTGTTGCTGTAATTCGGCATTCTTCTTTTCCAACTCGTACATCTCCTTTTCCATCTGAGCTATTCTCTCATTGAGGATCTCCAGTGTGGGAGACGGCCTTGAGGAAGACTCTCCCCCTCCGGGCGCTCCCTCATCCGGTCCCCCCACGGGCCCCTCAGTGCTTCCGACCTTGTAGTCACCATTCCGGATTCGCAAGCAAGCTTTGCCAGAGCAAAGAGCGAGTTCCCACAGACGGCGCCAAACTGTTGGTGCTGGTTCCGGCCGGTGACGTAAGCCCTGCTCTAAGTGAGTGCGTCCGACTGACCTGCAAATACAAAGAACACACAATGGGTTTCCCCAGTGGTTCTCCTCCGACGCCCAAGTTAGAAGAGAGATTTTTTAGAGAGGAATAGATTGAGTTTAGAACTTGTGTCCAAAAAAACTTAATACCTGGACCTTTCTATTTATAGGGGGTTGCCCCTTGAGGTTAGGTGGGAATATCCCGGCTTTTAGGGAACAGTGACTCCCTGTGCACCAACAGGTCCCAAGTACACTCTTGACAGTGATGGGCAGGTGGGCTCTTTAATGACAGAGCATGGCGATCCAGGAAATCCCGGATCTTCGGGGGTTCAGCCACCTAACCGATCTCCTTTATCTGTACTGTCATCATTACCACTTGTCGGTTATCGTAGTACCCGACAACTCCCAGTCGGGCACTAATCTCGGGAAGGTGGTTCCGTCGGTAGTGATGCACCCGACACCTCACACTCGGGAAGGTTATTTTTATCAACATTTGATAACCTTTATTGATATACTGAATCTACCCTATATGCTAATTAACCATTTTACACATTTCAGGCTTTCCAGCCAACGCTTGTTCCCAAGCTTGCAAGCTAGTGTGTAAGTGTGTTAAATAGCGCAGATCATCTCCAGTAGAGAGAGAGAAGGACGGGAGGGAAGGAGAGAAAGAAGGACTAGAGGGAGGAAGGGAGAGAGAGAAAAAAGATAGGAAAAATTTATATTATATTAGTAGAAATTGCTACAGTAAACTTTTATATGTGGAAATTTACCGCAGCAAATTAGATGATAACCTTTATTTTAAAGGGTCTGTTGGAAAGGTAAATGGCTAGTAACCTCATAATAGCCTGTCCTAATTTACGATGGATTTGTACCCTGTCCTAATTTAAGAACTCTTATATATATACATATATATTAAGGAGATGTTTTGTTTGTTTTGATCTAATAATTTTATTTTATTTTTTTATTTCAACAAAAGACAAAAAAGAGAAAAGAAACTTGGCCACCGCGTCTATGCGTTTATTAAGTCGAATAAAAGCAAATGATACGGAAGCAAAACACCAAATCAATCAGTATCTTATTCCATCATGCAAAATCTTCTCCTCGATTGCACCAATTAGTTATGTACCCATCATCCCCTTCCCAGCTGGTCCGTCGTCCCCAACCCTGTCGGTTCTGCCTTGTGAGACTGGCAAGTGTAAAAGGAATCTCTCCCCGATCATGCGAGGCTTTTCTGCTGCTCGAAAAGAAGAGAAAAAATCCCAGATAGGCAGCACAAGGACTAGCCGTAGGGGAATCAAAGGCATAACGGAAAACATACGGTCGTACTGCGCTTCCTAGTTCCTGTGTCAAAACCATGACGCCAGTTTCTGCAACAATGGGTTCCAGGTGGGAGGGTCAGGGTTTGGCACGTGCCTAGAGAGACGTCTGTGACGGACGACGTCACTCAGACAGTCACGTCACTGAAGACGGCGCTGTCATTCATCTGAGAGGTTTATAATAAATATTTGCTTCGACTGAGGGGGTGATCGTGTAACATATAATTAATCTGATAAAAAAGTCAATCATTTCTCCACAAATGGCTGCATGGGCAATCATTTGTGGAGCTTCTATAAATTGGGTTATCCCCGCAGTATGGCTTCACAAACACTGCCCTTAAGAAAGTTGCATTACTCTTCGTAGAAATTAAAAATTCTAACCTACTTTCACTTCCCCAAGATGTTCTCCAAGTCGATTTTTTTGTGTGTGGCTTGCGTTGTGGTTTTGTGTTTGGTGTTCATCGAGGAACCTTCGGGTCTGTCTCATTTCCTCTCTCTCATTTACACGCCCTCTCTCAGACAAACACACCTACACAGACACCCACATATCTTCTAAGGATCTGTTTGGAATTGCATGAAAATAATAGTACTTTTTTTTAATAGAAAAAATAGAGCTTTCAATTAAAAGCCTCATTTTTTTTTTTTTTTTAAGTTTTCGATCAGCTTTTTAAAGTTTTTTTTTGGTCAAATATATATATATATATATATATATCCATTTTTAACGCTTCTTTACGAGGAATGTGGAACGGAAGTGAGCAATATTTTGATAGCTGCCTATTTTTGCTTTAGTGATTGAAATGGCTTTATTTGGCAGATTGCGGTACTGGGTATGGGTGCTTTTACTCAAAGGCCGCAGCTTCCTTGAAGACTGAGAACAGAAAGGTCCGTTTTAACACATATATGCTTTGAACTTCTTTTTTTTTGGATGAATATCCTTTGAACTTCTTTGCCTACATGTTGTTGATGTTTGATCTGAAATTTCCACTCCGTTTGTATAGCTGCTGGCTGGTTTGAAGGAGAAGAAAGAGGCTGTGAAGGGTGGCCAGCAAGGATCAGTAACCAGTAGAAATGGTCGGAGCTTTGTCGGTTGGGAGTTAAGGAAAGTTCCTTCCGGCCCGGACCCCTTGCACCACAACGGTGGCAGCCCCAAAAAGCCTAGAACTCCTTAAATATCGCATAACAAAGCCTGTCCTCGGTCGATCTCAACGGAAGATCGCATTTTGCTTGTACTTAGAAATATGTTTTTTCAAGCATGCCTAGCTGTCATAGAGGAATACTAAGCTCTACTACCTCTTTCTTTCTGGAGGACATATATATATATATATATATATGGTTTCTGCTAGTATATATATCTTCTTTTTCTTTTGCTTGAACTTTCCTCTAGCTGTTTCTCTTTGTTTTGAAAATAAATAAACTTTTGGCTAAAACTGGTTTGCCATGAACAAGACCAACGACAAGGAATTAAAGATAAAGGTAAAAATATCAATGGGATGGATGTGATTCTTTTTGGGCTGGGGATACAGACATCATGACTTGCAGTAAAAAATGACCGTTTATGCTCTCATGCACCCTTTTTCTGGATTGGAATGGAATTATAGAATTAATCAAAGTGTTTTGCAATAACTAACCTCAACCTTCCAAATCTATGCATGATGGAGAGCCGATGTGACGGTGCTGACGCTAGTGCTACGGTAAACGGTGAATATTAATGCGGTTCATGTTTTGCAATAACTAACCTCAACCTTCCAAATCTATGCATGATGGAGAGCCGATGGGACGGTGCTGACGCTAGTGCTACGGTAAACGGTGAATATTAAGATAGGACATTAATGCGGTTCATCTCAAACGTTGAAAACTGAAAAGATATTAGTAACAATGGTTATTTAATTCTCCTCGATCTCCATCCTTTTTCTCTTTTTTTCTTTTTTTTTCTTTTTTATTTTTCAATCAACCATTAAATATATATGTAATTTTTTTTTTTTTTTCAAAAAATCAATGAATATGTAAGATTTACATTATTCAAATCAACTGTTAGACCTACATTATTCAACTCAACCATTAAATTTATAAAAAAATATGGAAAATAAGAAAAATAACTGGTCTCTGCTGAGAAGGAAGAATATTGGAGAATAAAACTGTGCTTGAAAGCGAATTAGATTTTGTCAAGCTGGGCCAAAAATGGGGAGGGTTGTTTTGTGTGTTTTGTTATTTTTGGTTTGTATATTTACGAGTGTTTTATGTTTTTAGTTAAAAAAGCAAAAGATAATTTATTTTTATTTTTTAACAAAAATATAAAACAAAAAATTTGAGAGCTATCTATACCATTTTCCTGCACGCAACTGCTTGCCATTTTCCTTTCCATGCTAACGATGGATTATTATATCTTTTCAAGTAACACAAAAAACCGTAAAATTTCCATTTTCTCTGAAATAAAAAACACAATAAACACGTAAAATTCTAGAAAATAATCCTATAATACTAGTCATACCCTCTCATCTAGATAGGAGAGGAGGGAGAGGAGGGCGATGAGCTTCAGCAAGAGGCGAGCTTCGGTGACGGCTTGGAAGGAGAGCCTTCGCGCACTAGGCTAAGAGGTCGGCTTCGGCTTCGGCACGGGCGTGGTGTAGAGCGTCGACCAAGGCGGGGACAACGCTGAGCTTAAGTGGAGGCGGTGTTCAGCGCTCTTGACGACTTCCTTGAACGCGTTCAACAAGACTGCTCGGTCCGTGGAGCCCAGTCGGCTCTACAGGTCCGACGAGTTTCTTGCTGAGGAAGTCATGGTGTGACTGCAACTCCAAGGAGGGAGAGAGTAGAAAGTGAAAGCCAGAGTACGTGATGGGATCCAGTTGTCATCCTTTAATGTTATACGGAATGCTTACGTGGAACATCGCGTATATGAAAGATGATTAGCTAACTTAAAGTTGGTATATGATTTATAAAAATAATTATGAGTGTTAAGACCACGTTGTTTAATTATTAGGTGAAATTAAAATTTATAAAAAGTTATAGGAAAGTTTAAGTTGACTAGTTCTTTTAAAGTGATAGCGTAAATATGTCTAGCGCTTTTTCGTATGTCGTCACAAATGGTATTAGAGCCACCTAGTAATGTCTAACCATGCGATATTAGAGTGCTGCATGACGTGACCCTGACGAAGACGTCATGAGTTTAAGAGGGAGAGTTTGTAACACCCTGATTCCATATTGGGAAGATGCGTAACCCACGTAGAATGGATGGTTTATAAAGATAGTTATGAGTACTAAGTCCTACATTGCCTAGTTATTAGGTGAAACTGAGCTTTATAAAGAATTTTAGGAAAGTTTCAAATTGACTAGTCATTTTAGAGTGATAATACTGGTGTTACAAGCACTTTTTCCTAAGTCATTACATACATACACTATGCTTATGCGATTATGCATGTGGCGAGTGAATGTACTTTCAGTTTAAATCATCAATTAAATCTATAGGATATGATTGCTGTGGTTAATTGAATTGTTCTTGTTTATTTAGTAATGAAATTTATTCATTAAAAAAATCAATTATATCGCATTTCTCGTTTGTTTTCCGAGAAATGGTGACGAACATCAATTTTACCTATTTGGATGCTGGTAAAATGTGGCTGATGGAGAAAAAAAATGTTGTACTATTTAGCTTTTAAGAAGCAAAGTATCCATTTATAAAATAATTGAATAGTTTGGAATTGTTCTGTTTTGGCTTTAACATCCCTGGTGTCTCTTTGGCTAAATTCATACAAGAAGCCATAAGGGCTAGTGTATCAGTCATATTTGTTTGAAATTCCTCTTTTGCCTGAGGCCTTCCAATTTTCATTTTGCCATATTTTCGTTGTACGAGTACCCATGTCCTTTAATGATGAGCTCTTATTAATATCTCAGTAGTTATAAGTTCTTGCTCATAGCTAGTAGCATCCTCCTAATGATAAGCTCTTGTTCATAGCATCACACAATTTCTGTACCAATTAATTAAACATCATATCTAATGAGCATTTGGATATTTTATTTTTACTCAAATCTTGATGCGATGAGCATTGTTCTTTTACAAAAGATTCACGATTTCTGGCCGGTTTAAACGGTTTGAAATCGTCCAGAAATGGTAAAAAAATGTCTGGAATAAAGTCCAGACAGTTTATTCTTGACGGTTTGGGTCAAACCGTTCGGAATTCGGCCAAACCGTCTAGAATAATGTCTGCACAGTTTGGGCAAAACCATCAAGAATAAATAATTTTTTTTTAATATTAATCTCATTTTCACTAGAAAATCCTTAATACAAATTTTTTTATATTAATTTGCACAATCCAAATCAAGGTTCAAAATGCGCACTTCTTCACAACAATAGTCTACTAACTTACCTATTACATAATTCAAATCCAAATACATAATTCAAATCCAAATACATTTCACAATTGATCCAAATACATGTCAAAATAGTCACATTCAATAAAAACAACAATGTCTCTCTAGTAAACCAAAAGATTTTGTATACAACTTGAAATCTATTTTGCATCCAAGAAGAAGTGTTACTGCCCACATGTCACGCCACCCATCAAAACCTAAAACAATGAAACATAATGAGCATATATAGAATTAAACAAAAACTATTGAGTAATTCTCAATCATTTGCTAATGTAAATAAAAAGTCACTTGGGTTTGGCTCACCACCTTAACCTAAAATATTAATTTATATATGGGTTTTTTATATTATTCAGGGGTCCTAAAACAATGGAACATAATGAGCATAAATGAGATTGTGAGAAAACATACTCATAGCCAACAAACACTATCCTTTTTATGCGCCACCTTGTCCTATCTCATCGTTATCATCGGCTTCCCTTGCATTAGTACATTACAGAGTCTAAGGTTTGTCTTCAAATCTCTTCAAAGAGTACAACAATGAAATTTTTATGCTTCTTTGCCACTTAATGACTGATTAATGAAAAATTAAGACTAAACCAAAACATCACATTCTTGGTTGTTTACCATTGATGGTTGTTTCCCCGTCATAATCATGGCTACCATACGTTTGACGGCTGCTAGCTCTTCTTGTTCCGCTTCATACTTGTTGTTTTGCTCTTGAAGTTGGACGTTTTGCGCTTCGTACAAAGTTTTCAAACGTTCCATCTCAGCAGCCATCGCTTGTTCCCTTTAATTTCAAAGTTATTTTATGTTTTCTTTAAAGTGATTAAGATTTTTTTTTCTTAATTGCTATTTTATCTCTTCTTCCTGAGTTTCCTTTACAACCTTCAATCTTCATTTATGTTAACTCCCATGCAATCAAAGAAACATTATGGGTGTTCATCTATAGATGATGATGATCAAGGCTAACAAGAATAGCAAGGGAGAGCTGATTTCTACTCAACTTTTCTGTCTACCATCCAAAACTACATCACATTTTTTTTTTCTTTTCATATATTTTCTAGAAAGCAAAAGCCACACGCAAAGTATACGCAAATTGGAACAGAGTAAAAGATGCAGATTAGATGGGTAAACAACAACAGTGTTGAAAATTCTCTCATATTCTCAAAAGCTTCTTGTGTAAGATATGAATATGATTATATAAAAGGACTATGCAAGGCCTTTATTTATTCCCATAATGGATAGGAATGAAACAATGATCCATTGACATAACCAAAGCCTAAAACACGTATAAAAATAGAAATATCTCCAAGATAAACAAATAAATTAACAAGACTTTGTCCTTACATAAAATCGATAGGAATGTTAGCTATGTCTCTATCATCAAAAATATATATATATATACAAAAAAAATATCAAAGTTGTATATATGGGTCTCAAGAAGTTAAAGAATTTCCATAATACTTGTAATTTATCATCTAAATATTGGAGAATATTGTTAACAGATCACAGATCAACACGTCTTTAGGTTTTTGATTCCAAAACTAAAAAGAATATTCAAGCAGAAAATAAAATATAAACACAAAAGCACGTTTTGGGGTTAAAAATAGGCCTTTTTCTTTTCTTTTTTTTCCACCAGTTTCCATATCCGCAAATTCCCATAGATTTCTTGCTGAAATCTAAGGTTCTTACTACAAGACCATCATATTTAGAACGAAAACACACTGGCGTAGGTATGGGATTTAAAAGGGCAATCAATAAAAGAAGCAGATTTCTGACAAAGACATCTTTTTTTCTTTTTTCTTTTTTTGTAATTTTTTTTTTCCTTATACCACCTACTACTTTTAAATCTTAATTAAACCGAGGAGCAGCCAACAACGTAAGCCCTAGCCCTAGAAATTTTCCTTTTGTTTTCTCGCCTTCGCCCATGAATTCAAATTAAAAGGATGAATGGTTTTTTTCCAACATTTTATTCCAAAGGAAACTTCTTTTACATGACAAAAAAGAAAAAAAAAAAATTACCTTTACTGGGCGTCGGGGGTGGGGCTCCAGGGTTGAGAGACATCGGGGGTGGGGTTAACACACACACAGAGAGAGAGAGAGAGAGAGAGAGAGAGAGAGAGCCGGATTGAGTGAGAGAGAGTGTCAGAACCTGAGAGCTTGCTGAGGTAGGTGAGTAAGGGGTTGGCTGGGTTAGAGAGAGAGAACGGTGAGGAAATATCTGATTGCGATCGATATCCTTTTTAGAAATAATTTTCTGGATAGTTTTTGTAAATTGTCCATATTTATTTTTTTATAGACGATTTTTTAAAAACTTTCCATAATTAGTAATTTTTTTGTAGTGTTCCTGACGTCTCATTGGTGATGAGCTCTTATTAAGATCGCATTGGTAATAAGCTCTTGCTCATATCTCATTACTAATTTCACTTATTTATATGTATATATATAAAATATATATATAAGAGTTTTAAAAAAGCATGTCAAATGAGATATTGTCTCATATGACATGCATATATGCCAGATTTATAAAGGATCAAGAAAATAAAATGCACGCAAAACATCTATGATGAATGCCATTTTCAAGACATGCAAAATGTCATATAAGTTGTTAGAATGATGAGGTCCTGTCAAAGAAGACAAATTTTGTTAATGGAATGTTTACATTGACCATTTCAAAAATTTGGTGTGATATACTGCTAATTTTTAAACATTGGAAGGCAAAAAAAATGGTAGAACTTCGGGGGTAAAATATATTTTTCCCTAAATCATTTCAATGAAACGTGTACTAGCATTTTTACCTAGAGACAAAGCAAAGTCAACCAAATGACATTCAAAATAAGCACGTAGAACAATAGTCACTAAAAAATACATGGTACATAGAAACAATGCATGATTTTGTGAATAATCCAGGCAAGAATGACAAGAGTAATACCATAGTATGATCACAAAGTACACAATGGTTTAGGATAGAGCTCATCACCAATGAGATCTCAGGAAGAATAATGCTCATTATATCAAGATTTTAGTAAAAATAAAATACCAAATGCACATTGAATATGATTATTAGCTAGTACAAAATTTTTATGGTGCTATGAGCAATAGCTTATCATTAGGAATATGCTACTAGCTATGAGTAAGAGCTTATTATCATCGAAATTTTAATAAAAGCTCATCATAAGGAGACATGGGTACATGTTTTTGTCATTATTATATGATTCTTTCTAACTGATAACAAATCACTTGTCTTGTGCACTATTACATCATTTCAAAATTAGGTAAATATTTTGTAATTTAAAATTAAAATATATTCTTAAGTTGCTTTTTTAATTTTATTATCAATGTGGAAAATCACATAAGTATATTGAGTAGGATAATTGGTAAGTGATGTCACAAATATGGTTTGATTTAACCTAGCCAATTTGATAATTTCCAAAAATTTATAAAATTATAGGCCTTGTATTTTAAGTATCCAATGTAGTTGGAAACCAACATTAATTTGGAAGAGAACGTACACTTCTACTCCATATATGACATGGATTATTATTATTCTCTATATAGTATCTTATCACTATTTTTCACCCTAACTTTTTGATTAAGTCTTTGCGGCAGGCGATAAGAAGTTTTTTCCTTTTTCAAAAGGATTACTTACAAAAATAGTACGTACCAGCCATGAAAGAATGTCGTGGTCAAGAGAGGCCACCAAAGAGTTCGTACAAAAACGAAGACAACAAGAAAGGCCTCAACTTTCTATGATTCTTTCTGAGAATTTTACGAGTTTATTATGTTTGTTTTCAGGCAAACTGTGATTATCTATTTGGCTTTTTATTTTTTATTTGTACAAGTTACCTGTTTGGTTGTTAGTAAACGGCGTCGTCCTGCATGAGTATATGGTATAAGTGTTTACGAGAATTTTACGAGTTTCTTGGGTTTGTTTTCCGAGAAACAGTGATTACCTCTTTGCCTGTTTGATTGCTGGTAAAATTGTCGTCTTTCATGAGTATTTGGTATATAAGGTTTTTTTTTTAGAATTTTACATGTTTGCTGTGTTTGTTTCCCGAGAAATGGTAATGGACATATGTTTGGTTGTTTTGGTGAACAAAAACTTATGGCATTGATTTTGTGAATAATTAAGGCAAGAATGGGAAGAGTAAAACCAAAGTATGATCACAAAGTCTACAATGGTTTATATATAGCATCTATATCAAACTCTCCATTTTAAAATTTTCACCAAATATTAGAGAAAGTTCTCAAAAACTCCTACATTGAGCTCTCTATTATTTCCCCAAACTAACTCATGTTAGAAATTCTCTCTTTGTGCATAAAAGTTCTGTTTCTGTGATAGATGTGCCGAGCTCATGGGACGCCCTTCGCAAACAGGTCAAAGTTTGTCTCCTTTGATTTTTCTCTTAGATTCTATGTACCATGTATTTTTCAGTGACTATTGTTCTGCTTGCTTATTTTGAATGTCATTTGGATGACTTTGCTTTGTCTCTAGGTAAAGGATGGTAGTGCACATTTCATTGGAATGATTTAGGGAAAAATACATTTTATCCCGAAGTTGTACAATTTTTTTTTGATTTTGCTTTAAATGTTTAAAAATTAGCAATGTACTCGCACCAAATTTCTGAAATGGTCAATGTCAACATTCCATTAACAAAATTTGTGTTCTTTGACGAAAGATGGCCCACGTGCATCGCATATGCGATTTTAGGGGATGAAAAGTCTAAAATACTCAAATTTTTCTTTTTTTCTTTTTAAAAAAACAATGAAAGTGAAAGAAAAAAGAAAAGAAGGTGGCTACGACAACCCTATATAGGGCCATTTAATTTGGGGGGTGTTTTGGCAACCCCAAGGGCTGCTCATAGGGGTTTTCGTCTTCAATGGTGGGAGTGGTTGCGTGGTAGTGTGCGGTAGTGACGTTGGGCTTAGTAGATTGATGATGGCCGCCTGAGGGTGGTGTAGTGGTGGCTGTACGGAAAGGTAGGCTATTTGCAGTAGTTGTGCACAGTGTTGGCCGTGCAAGGCAGAAGCCGTGCTTGGTGGCACTAGGTGACTAGAGCGTTGGAAGGCCGTGTGTGGCGGCGCAAGGAGGAAGGCAGTCTGTTGAAGGAGGAAGAAGACAAGTGCTGTTTGGCTACACAAATTTCTTATCTAGGTTGGTGGACAATTTTGTTCTTATCCAAATTAAAGGGTGTTTCGCAATAGGAATAGGATATTCATACATTTGGTTTGGGGTTACAGTTGGGGCTGTTTGGCTAGGGGAGTAAGGCAATCCTTATTCCGGTTTTTCTGTAAATTAGGAGTAGCTTTGTTTTTGAAAAAGAAAAAGAAAAAACAGAAAAAGAGAAATATATATATATAAAGGAAGATAAATAGGATCGGCATCAAGACTGTTTTGGGTTGAGGACGGGACAGTTTGCAAAATGGCCACCACCCGTGACATCATACCCTTGTACGCCTCTCTCCTTGACGCCTGCTCCTCCACCAAGAACCTCCAAAAACTCAAACGGGTTCACGCCCGAACCATAAGACTCGGCATTTCCCCCTATGACTTCATCCGAACCAAGCTCATCTCATCCTATGCCTCGTGTGCCCAACTGCACAAAGCCAACGTGCTCTTCTCCTTCGCCACTCGTCGACCAACCTTCCTCTTCAATGTCCTTATCAGAGCCTATGTGTCTCTCAATTTGTTCTCTGACTCCCTTTCCATCTTCCGCCAAATGCTCGTTGCCGGCAAACCCATTGACCGCCACACCTTGCCCGTTGTTCTAAAATCTTGTGCCGGGTTATCGGCTCTACGATTGGGTCGGCAACTTCATGGAGCGGTTTTGATTAATGGGTTTGCCTTAGATTTGGCGAATTCAAATGCTTTGGTGTCAATGTATGCGAAGTGTGGCGATTTGGTTAATGCACGTAAAGTGTTTGATGGAATGCTGGTTAGGAATGAGATTTCGTGGACAGCAATGATGGCGGGGTATGGAATGCATGGAGATTTTGGTGAGGTGTTTCAGTTGTTTGATAGAATGGTGGGGGCGGGAGAGACGCCAGATCCTGCCACTTTTACTGTGGTTCTGACAGCATGTAGTCATGGGGGGTTGATGGACAAGGGTAAGCAATATTTTGAGATGATGGAAGGGACGTTTGGCGTGAGACCAGGGCTGGAGCATTATACTTCTATGGTGGATATGTTGGGAAGGGTGGGGCAGGTGGAGGAAGCAGAGAAGTTGATTTTGGGAATGGAGGTGGAGCCTGATGAAGCTTTGTTTGGGGCCTTGCTGGGGGCTTGTAAGATTCATGGGAAGGTGGATGTAGCTGAGAGGGTGGCAGAGAAGGTTTTTGGCAAGAGACCGAGTCTAGCATCTACAGAAAATGATTTTGAGAAGAGACTGGGTGTAGCATCTGTGTGAATTATTTTTGTGGACTTGAGATTGTTACTTTGCCATAATATGGACTTGAGATTGTTGCTTCTTGGTGGCATGATGGGTTGTTTGAATATACCATGCGAAATTAATGATCAAGTTTGGACAAGCAGGAACTCGATAGAAAACTGTCTCAAAGGAAAAGGAGAATACCATATGTGCAAGCAGTTACTATGAAATCCAGAAGTAACCAGGGAAATCAAGATAATTCTGGAGCTAAAGAATTTAGCCAAGGAACAGAAGCCTTTCCTTGTGGCAGTGTTGGAAATGTCATACAGTAGTACACCATAAAGACAACTTTTCTGCTCTTCTTTTCCGCTGTCCAACTGTCTCTTGATGGTCTTGCTATCTATGCTTTGCGAAATTGATCACTAAGAAGGTGATAACATGCTACAAGTTGTTGTGTTGCCCAGAAAATAAAAAAGGTTGACATTCCGTGGATACTAGAATAGCTGTACTGAATTTAGAACAAAAATATCGAAAGTTGGGCAAAGGAAGTGTCAGGAGAGTTTAGCTACGGTCAACTGATGCAAAGCCAACAAAATAGATACAGGGATACTTGAAAAGAATACATTTTAAATTTTAAGGTGACACATTTATTTACTTATAAAGATGTTATGTTGGATGCTGATGCTTTTTAAGGATTGAATGTTGTGACTCCAACCTTTTCATTTGCATTTTAATGATTGACATGAGATAATGGCAATTATTAGCGTCATAAAACTATTGTGTCTAAGCAAGCTCTGTAAGGAGCTATTTTCAATGCCAAAAGATCATTTACGGTTGCATAAACCAAAGTTGGTTAATATACTTGGGAATATTGTATTTTCGATTAGTTACAATCGTTATCGTTATGGTTTTAAATTACAAAAGCTATCGAAGTTTCACATGCAATTCATCTAAAACAGAACGAAAAAATTGATTTCTTTAGCTTCATAATTCATTAGTTTCAAGACATATTACATTCTTCTATCTACCAAGAACAGGTTTCTTTTCGATAGACCTCAATAAGACGTTTCAATCATCTTCGTAAGTTTCTTTTTCTACAGTTTCAGGAACATAACCACTTTGTTTCAGGTCAAGGAATAGAAGCTCTAACATTGCATAAACACGATCTTTTTCAGCATGGGACTTGTCACCAGCCACAAATTCGTGAATGCTACAATCAACCTCAATTGAACTAAATCCCGGTTTCTTTTGTATGCCACGGGCTTTCATTGTCCTTCTAATCTTGCCTGCACCATCCCACCTACCAACGGCTGCATATATATTAGCAAGGAGAACATAATTGGAATCGCCATCAGGGTCCAATTCAGAAAGATAATTCATTAATCTTTCAGCAAAACTGACATTTCCACAAGTCTTACAGGCAGCCAGCAACGACCCCAAGACAACTTCATTCGGCTTCATCGGCATGTTTTCTATCACATTAAACGCGTCGTCCAACCTCCCTGCACGGCCATAAAGATCCACTATGCAACCAAAGTGCTCAATTCTAGGGGCAAGTCTATGAACACTCTTCATGTCATCAAAGAATTGGAGCCCCTCATCAACTAATCCAGCATGGCTACATGCTGTGAGAGCTCCCGTGAAGCTGACTCCATCTGGCTTGAACCCTTCCTTCTGCATCAAATTGAAAAACTCCAGAGCTTCTTCTGCATGGCCATTAACAGCAAAGCCCACAATGATTGAATTCCACGATACCAATGATCGCCTCTGCATATTCTCAAAGACTTGACGAGCAAATTGGATACACCCACATCGGGAATACATGTCTATCAACGAGTTACTTATTCTAATATTATCTCCATAGTCTTGCTTCATAACAAATCGATTTATCCACAACCCCAAAGCAAGTGTTCCTAAATTGGCACACGCCGAAAGGACTGCAATAATGGTGACATAATCTGGTTCCACACCGGAGAGCTGCATTTCTCGGAACCATACCAACGCTTGCTCAACGTGACCTTTCTTGACAAACCCACCCATCAAAGCGGTCCAGGAAATCGCATCCCTCTTAGGCATTTGATCAAACAGCTCGATGGCATCCTCAACTTCCCCATTCCTCATATACCCATCAACCATCGTATTCCAGGACACCGAATTCTTCTCACCCATCCCATCGAAAACCATTCTCGCAAGATGCACGCGGCCGCATTTTGCGTACATATTAACGAGTGCTGTACCAACCATCACATCGTTCTTATCCAAGCCCAATTTACGAACATACCCATGAACCGAAGCCCCAAAAATCACACTCTCGAGTGGAAAATCAGCACAACCCGAAAGAAGCGCAACGAATGTGATATGGTTGGGTTCGACGTCGGCAAGTCTCATGCGTGCAAACTTTGCCGCGCCCTCGGCTATTCGGCCATTCCGGCAGGACCGCGCTATGGAAGAGGTCCACAAGACAACAGGGTCTACGGGTTTGTTGCTCTGTCTGAGGGAGACAGAACGCTTTGGGTTAGGGAAGAAAGGTTGGGTGGGGTTTGGGAGTTGTGGCGGTTTGGGTCCTTTGGGAGGTTGAGAGAGTTGGGACGGACTTGGAGCGGCTGTGCACGCAGGAATGTTCATTGTTCAAAATACCGTCTAGAGACAGAAGAAGCACCATGCCACCATTTGCCTCATGCACGGTAGTAACACACTAACTAACACGAATCAAAGTAGAGACCTGCTATTTTGTATGCTCCAGTTTTTCTCTTATCCTTTTTTTATTTTTTTATTTTTTTTTATTTATTATTATTTTTTTTTTACAAGTGAAAATTAACAAATGTTGATTTAAAAAAAAAAAAAAAAAAAAGACGATGAGAGAAAGAGGAAGATACAAATGGCATTTTTCTAAATTTCTTATTTATTTATTTTTACATAAATGTTTTACAAATTAGTTTGTAAAAAAATTTCATTTTTATTCTACAACTATCCTACAAAAATAACGTGATAGTTTTAACTAACTTTTGGATTAGTCTTTGTTAAAAGAAGAAAATTTACAAGTGTTTGTTGGAAATGCCACATCAACTTTGTGGAATAATTGTGAGATAGAAATTTTGTATATAACATTTTTGGAGAAATTGTATAGAATAAGGCGTGTAATATCTTAAGATATTTTATTGTTTAAATCTGGTTTTTGGATGGTTGATACTGATTCACTTGAGATACTATTAACAATACTTGTGCGCTATGATCTTATACGAGTAATTCTATAAGTCCATCTAATAATGAGGTGGCTTTTAAAATTATTATTTAATCAAAATTTAATAATAATCACTCGCAAGTTCAATGATAATTTTAAAAGACACATTATTATTAGAGAGACACAAGAAATACTTCTAGTATTACTCATTTTATACCTTAATTATGATGCGAATTTATATAATAACTGTAATTAGAATATTCAATCTTTGATTGTAGTGGATGCTTTTCTTTTGGCACTTAGGGTTTTTAAAAGAACTTCGTGCCCCTACCATCTCCTCTTTCTAAATAAAACAACCAAAAAGGGTTTGCACAATAAATAGGAAATTGAAAAGAAAAATGGTGGGGATATTAAAGACAATGAGTGCTTTCGCACGCCAACACGTATTTTTAAACAAAATCACCGAAAATGCCTTATTTGAAAGTGCGTTTTGAAACGTGAAAAAGTTCACGTTTTCACACAATAAGCAAGGAGTGCATTTTTAAACACACCATATTTTAAAGTACACAAACTCTTAATTGGCCCTATGCTTGTACTCTTTCACAGATTTTCTTAAATGCTAACTTCGTTTTTGAAAAGAAAAATGCTATTTTGCATTCTCTCAGTGTAATTAGTTGACATGACATGCTCAATTTACCTTTAGATCAATCTTAATTAAAAATGAAATAAACAAATTTAAGGGTGGATTGATCATGTCACGTCAACTGGGTATGTTGAGAGAATGCAAAATAACATTTCTCTTTTAAAAACAGTCAAAGCTTATCGGTGAATCGATCATAGGAAGTATTGAGACAGCTTCTGATAAGATCAACCAACAGAGCAATTCAAAGAAGAAAAGATAAAGATAAGAAGCCATCAACTCAAATCAAGAAGGAAGATGATAAAGATAAGAAGCCATCAACTCAAATACAAGATACAGATAACAACGTGTTAGCAGAAGATAAGATCATGTAATTCATATTTTAATTTGTAACTGGTGTAACTAAAGTTATACTGTACAATCTCATTATAAATACAAGTAACAGCTCCCACATATTGATAGCGGGAAGCATATTCATCAATTCTATCACTAAACTCTTTAGGAAGGACAATAAAATAATCACAGAATTTGGAATGATCAATTACTTCAGAAGAGTAGGCGAAGTGGTAAAGATAGTTCCCAAAATCCGTTTTTCAAGTAAGTTGCTCAACTGGTGACAATATTCATGGCTTTTCTGTATTTATCCCTCTCAAAACTCTGGTTTAGATGTTTCTCTACCAGCTTGTTGCATTGTTCAGAGCCATAAATATATCTCTGCATGCTTATATTAATCAAATTATCTATTCATATCCCAAACTGAAACAATTGATGACAAACATTGCTAAAACCACGCATCTATTCACTCATGTCCATGTTAATCTTGTCTGTAATGGGTTGGCTCAAGAAACAGCAAAATATGATTTGGTGACCATGTTGCTGTATGGTCTCCCAGCCTCCCACAACTGGCTAAGGGGGAAAAGAAACTGAGCATTAAAGGAAAAACCAAGGAGTTATAATAAGGATATGGTATAAATTGATACATTTTAAAACGACATCAATTCTTTACACAGAAACATCAATTAAGTATGAAAACCAGACTTCGTAATTCAAGGAATGACAAACAAAGAAGTATAATCAACTGCTTTCTACGTATATCACTTCGCCAGTTCTCAGAAGCTCAAGAAACAAATCCTGAAACACCAAGAAAGAGTGCATGGGCACGCCCTAGAATTCTGACAATGACCTCATTGTATGCAACAATCAATGGAGATGCTCCTCGAAAGACAAGATAGATCCATTGGGAGCAACTAGACAACCAGCTTTTTAAGAAGAATTCAACAAAACCTTGCACTGGAGTTTGGTTTACTTATCGACCATCAGCAGAAGTGAAGGACTGTGCAAATCCAGTAGGCCTTGCTGGAATACTTCCCTTGCTGTCATCAAGGCTAGTATGACTGACATTACATTCTGTTTCCTGCCAAACCTTCAACATCTGTGGAAGGGGTAGACTGTAATCAATTCCAGAGACACAATCTGATTCGTTGTTAATTGGTTTCCATTTCTCAACCAGTAGAGAAAGCACATTCACTGCATGGCCCATATCAGGTCGATGGTTTGGCTCCCTTGCAGTACAATGTCCAGCAAGTTCAGCAATGAGGGAGATGCTCTCAAAGGTCTCTTCATTTGCATCAAGAGCTGGATCAAGGGCAGCCATAAGCTTCTGTTTGTTTGACTTGATTCGCCAAAACCACTCCGCCAAGTACCGGCTTTCCTCTGAGCGTCCCTCATCAAGCGCCATTAATCCGGTCAAAAGTTCCATCAACACCACTCCAAAGCTGAACACATCAACCTTAGTGGTGATTTTCCCCATCACTGAAACACAGAGAATTGAACATAAGAGATCGACTTAAATGCATCGGATTGTTTGTATATAAAAGACATGAAAATTCCAAAAAATACGTTCGCCTTAAGGACATCCAAAGATTCCCACAATTAGGTGATCAAGAAAATTGATTTTGGAATTCAAATACAATTGAACAGTTTAGTTTATACATACACCAAGGATCACAAAGTCACAACTCTATGACTAGATCATACTCACTGGTGGTAGATCACTTTTCTACACTACATATTTGTGTAAAATCGTGTTCCATGCAATCTTTAGTTTAATTGTCATCTCTACTTCAACACAGTTTGGCAGAAAACAGAAGCTTGGAACGAGTATGATCTGCAGGTTGTCAATTACCTTGGAGATTTTTCAGAAATGAAGCATATTACAAAGAAAGGTTTTTCTTGGTTAAATAAAACATAGATAGGCGTAACTAACAAGAAGAGGCAGCAAACAGGATCTTTGCATTTAGTGCAAAATGCAAGAGTAAAACCTGCATCTAAACTTTAGCAACAGAACTCAAAGCATTCTATAAGGGCTCATCAGATGCACATAGTTTTAAATTCACGTAACATTTTGCACCATGTTCCTCTATGGCTTGCAACTTTAATACTCATTCAAAGTACTCAGAGTTGTTGAGTTGAAGACGGCCCAAGTACTCAGCAGGTAGTGAATTTTCAGCATCAGCTTCCATATCTTTTGGTAACAGTACCTCTTTACTAAGTTGCAACAAATTCAACTCAACTAAGTTTTAGTGACAACTACTCAGGATCAACAAATTTAAAAACAATATACAACTCACACCAAAAATTACTTTATCTTTCTGTTTAAAAGGGGGAATTGATAGATTATAAGGTGTACACATACTGACTAAAAAAATATACGCAAAACGCAATAATGTTGGAAAGATCATATTTACAGTAATAATAAATCATAGCAAATGCAGTTTTTGGCATTCTAAATATCCCAGAACTACTTTCTTATCAACGCCAGAACTAAGAATTTACAGGGGATTCAAAAAAAGCAAAAAGAAAAAGAAAATTTACCAGCATATTCAGGTGCAAGGTATCCAAATGTCCCAGCAAGCTTTGTAGCAACAGATTTCTCTCCATCTGGAGCAAGTTTAACCAACCCAAAGTCGGCCACTTTTGCCCGAAAGTCATCATCCAGAAGAATATTAGAAGACTTGAGATCTCTGTGTATAAAGGTTTGGCGTGCCAGATTATGAAGATATTCCATCCCTCTAGCAACATCCAAGGCAATTGAGAGCCTCCTCGTCCAAGATAATGGTTCCAGTGTCAGGCTCTTCCAATGGAAAAGATGCCTGCTTAAAGCACCCTGAGGCATATACTCATACACCAGAAGCCTCTCATAGCCTTCAGTAGCGTACCCCAACAGGGATACCAAATGGCGGTGCCTGACCTTAGAAAGAACAGCAATTTCAGCCTGAAATTCATCTAATCCTTTGTTGCCAATTGTCCCACACTCCATTCTCTTAACTGCTATTTTTGTCCCAGATTCTAATTCACCCTTATAAACAGTTCCAAATCCACCATGGCCAAGTTCATTTTCCGGTGCAAAATCCTTAGTCGCCTTGCGGAGAACTTGAACAGATATGATCACGTTCCCAGCCTCAATCACGTGAGAATTTTCAGTTCCACCACTGGTGTTACTCGTAGAACTAGTCCCAGTTTGAGTTGATACGCTACCTGTTGTGTTATTCAAAACCGCAATCTTAACCATATTTTCTGGATCAGATGGATCTCTAGGATGAACAACAATGGAACTAGGAGCATCAGCAGCGCGTTTCCGCTTTTTACAGCAGCATATATATAGAAAAAGGCTGAGAACCACAACTGCAATAACAGAAGTTCCACCCATAATCGTTACCATTTTCATTCTTTTGGAGCTTTTGGGTTGGGATTGCACTGGGACACTAGAAGGATTAACTGGGGGAGGTGGTCTATAGGATGAAGGTTGTTGTCTCGAACTTGATGGTGGGTTGTTTGAGGGAGGTTGTGGAATCATAGGTGGTGGGTTTTTATCAGGTACTAGAGGCACCCTAGTCTGATTAGCAACAAGCAGAGGATTTCCCTCAGTTAAAACCTTCACACTTTGACGAAATTTCGGTAGTGGTGGTTCAAGATTGTTTCCACTCAAATCCAACAATCTCAAGGATTTCAAGTCTGTAAAATTATCAGGGATTGTACCATTTAAATTGTTTCCTGCAAGCCTGATTTCAATCAGGGAATCTAACTTTGCAATTGAAGGACTCAGAGTACCATTAAGCATACGTCTTGGCAAATTTATAATAGAAACCTGGGAATCCGAATTGCAGCTCAACCCCAGCCATGGCCCTTTACACGGTTCATTACCAGACCATTCAGAAGCAAGGCTCAAGGGATAATTCAGAGCACCAACAAAATCCAAAAGTGCAGTAACTTCTGGGGCACATTGAAGCCCGGGAGCAGGTTGACAGAAGGAATTGTAAGCATAAGAAACGTTACCGGCTTTAAACTTTGGTATTGGACCCATTAGCCGGTTATTGTTCAAGTTCAAGATCTCAAGCTCCATACTTGCTAAAATCTCAGGGATCGGACCAACAAATTGGTTTCCGTTGAGGTTGAGATCTTTCAAAGATGTCAGATTTCCTATGCCTTCTGGAATAGGCCCTATGAACTTGTTTCCATGTAGCCAAAGCTGTGTCAGCGAAGTCATTGATGCAACTACGTCAATTGAACCTGCCATCCCGCCACCATCTTGATCATTAAGCCATAAAATCTGCATCAAAGACTGTCCAAAACTCGCTGGAATCTCACCAGATAATCGGTTGTAGGAAAGCTTCAATGCTGAGAGAGACGAAAACGTGCCTAGAAATTCTGGCAATGGTCCAGCCAAATTACAACTCACCAAAGAAAGATTTGTCAATTGAACTGATTTTGCTAACTCATCAGGAAGAGACCATCCAGTACTCGCATTAAACGGGTTGTAATCCAAAGCCAAGACGCGAATACTGCTAAGTCCATCAAAGAAATCAGATGGGATGGAATCGAAATCATTGAAATCCAAGTATGCAAATTCCAACTCTGATAACCCGCTAAATGTCGGCAATGACCCATTGAACTTGTTTCTTTGAAGGCCGACATTGGAGAGCCTCGACAGCTGGTTAAAGTTACGAGGCAGAGGTCCCTTGAGACCAACACCCTCAACCTGAATTTGAGACACTCTATCCCCAGAACAGAACACTTTAGGCCAAGAAGGCGGGCCACAAGGGTCATCGTCTCCATTGGCAGGCCATTTGAGAAGCTCTGGATTATCCAACCCTTCTCTGAAATCATTCAGAATTTTGAGGTCATTAGGGTCTGTGGCACCAAAAGCCACAGTGAACAGGCACAAAGCAACAAAAAGGCACAGGCTCCTCTGGCCACCTTCCATGACTACTCTCTTTTTAGAGAATGAAATCAAGAACAGAGCAAATCCCAATGTACCTCTTAAAACCCACATGACTGCTAAAGCTAACCCATTCATATCACCAAAATCCGAAATAAAAACCAAGACCCAGATTCAGAAAAAGAAAAACAGAGTGAATGGAAAAGATAACTCGGAGTGAACTGAGAGCTATTATTTTCTTCGACTTACCAGGAAATAGGCACGGAAAAGGACAGGTTTCATGGAAATGGTGAAAGACCCAGATTTGGTTTGGAAAAATGGAGGTGGCAAGCTGAGAGAGAGACGGGTGGGCATATAGAGATCAGCTTCTACTTTAGGAGGTTTTTATCCATTTCCTGAGGGAACAAACCCAAAAGAATATAGTAGTCCTCCATGACTCTCTCACTATCGCTTGCTTTTCTTTCTCTTTCTCTTTCTTTCGTCGATCTTCTTTTTGTTTCTAATCCAATTACACATTTATTTTATTTGATAAAAAGAAATAAGAAAATGACTGTACTACCCCGGACTAGGTGGGGACCCCTAGACAGCGACAGAGATATGCTCCTCCTACAGTGGAGTTATCATAAGCTTTTTGTTTATCCCAAAGAAAGATTTGATATAATCCTAAATCCGCTGAAACTGTGGGTCCCGCTCAGACTACAGTGTCTGATAGCGGCTTCTTGAGGATGGTGCTCCGCTAATTTCGGTTAAGAAGTTGCTTTCTGCTCCAGACTGCTTGCCATGGTAGAACTTTTTTAAAAGAATTTGCGAAATGCTTTTTCTTTTCTCTTCTTTCTTTTTCAATGTAATTAGAGAATTTTGTTGGAATTCTATTTTATTTTGTTATATTTAACGAAAAATCTACGATAAATTTAGGGTAAAAGTGCTATTTGAAATCACTCAATTACTTTTTAAAAATTAATTTTTACTGCTTCAATTTTTCACGGATTTAAAATTGATCTCTTTGTAAGTTTTTCGTCCATTTTCACAACTTTCGTTAATATCACGTTAGCTTTTTTGCTATACCATCTTAAAATATTTATTTTATTATATTATTTTTTAAAAACTTAAGATTTTATTATTATTTTTTTTAAAAGAAAAAAATGAAGGTGGGGGTTCTGGGGAGGGGGCAGGGCTAGAGGGTGGGGCGTAGCCACCCCTAGATCCATTTCGAGGTGGCTCACAGGCTACCCCCTCTCCGAGGGGTGTGGTTGTCATCGTAAAGGCTGACGTATCATTAACGGAAGTTGGGAAAAATGAATGGAAAACTCATGGAAGGACAAATTTTAAATTCGCGAAAAACTTAAACAGCAAAAATTGATTTTTTAAAAGTGAGGAAGTGATTTCAAATTGCCCTTTTACCAGGGATTTATCATAGATTTTCCCTATATTTAATGATGTATTTAGTGTCATGTTATTTTAAATATTTCAATGACATAATATATGTATAAACGAATTTTAGAAACCCTTTCACTTTTCCCTTTTAGGGTTTATTTGGGTTTGCGATTTCAAAAAATACGATTTAAAAATCACGATTTTAAAATGTTCGATTTGAAAAAATGCTTTCTAAAAATGTAGTTAAGCGTTTGACAAAATCGCAATTTGGCCTTTAAAATCACATGTTATCCTTTAAAATTTTGGGTTTTTTTTAAAAAACCCTTTTTGCCTACTATTTGAAAATGTAATTTTATGCGTTTTCAAATTGCAATTTTTTAAAAAAAGCAATTCAGAAACAATTTTTTTTTTTTTTTTTTTTTTTTTTTTTTTTTTAACGATTTGGTTTAAAATCGAACTTTTTACCTACGAATTCGCAATTCCAAATGCATCCGTACTTTGCATAATTCCATTTCTCCTTTCTCTCTTTGCACTGCAGAAGAAAAAATTCTCTCCGACTCTCTAAATTTTTTCCTCAATCTTCTTTGGAATATGGTTGTGTTTGATTCCCGAACCCTCAATCTTGAGTTCTCTTCTAAGGTACGTCTCTCAAAATTCTCTAGTTTTATTTTTTGTCTCTCTCGCTCCAACAGGCTTTTCTTTTTGAATGAATATTATTGAGAAGCTAATAAAAAATATTAATGTTTGAAATTCTTAAGATTTTATCCGACAAAAAACTAAATGATAAAACATAACTAGTGTTGAAACACTAAATGCAACAGCCAACAGGCTAAAATGTTTTTGTATATTTGTTTTTATTGTCTACCTAAAAATTCAGGAGAAATGATCCCTACACTCATTTCTCACAACAGCCCAACAATAAGCTGACGTGGCTGGTAATATTTTATTATTTTTTTACAAAACAAAAAAAATAATAAAATATTACCAGCCACGTCAGCTTGTTGTGGAGCTGTTGTGAGAAATGAGTGTAGGGATCATTTCTCAAAATTCAGTCATTCTGGGCATTAAAATTGAAATTAGGATTCTCTATGATTATTTATCTGAATTTGAGAGAATTAGAGTAGGTGATTGTGAGAGACCACTTATGAAACCCACCTAATCGGATAAGTGGTTGGATAGTCAAATTTTTATTTAGTCAGGTAATCCCATAAGTGGTCTCTCACAATCCCCTGCTTAAATTTTTTTAAATTCGAACAAAGTAATTATAAATGATGATAATCCTTAAAATTGACACAATATTTGAAGGTTGAACCCTACAAATGATAAATACCTTGGATAGGCATTTCTCTACCGCGACTTGAAATTTTGGCCCAACTGTCCTGTCATTTTATTGATTAATAAAAGTTTGTAACGTAACTATTCAGCATTTTTTCTTTAAATAAACTTAAAAGAGGGCATAGATGGATAAATATCTCATACAAAATTTTAAAGGAAAAATACACATAATTTCCTTAAACTATCACCTCATTGTCAATGTCCTCTTCAAACTATCAATTGTGGCAATCTCTCATTCTAAACTATCAAAAAATGTTAATGTTTCCTTAATAACAAAAATACCTTTCATAAAATTATTAAAATTAAAAAAAAAACTAAAAAAAATTATTTTAAATAATCATAAATAACAAAAAGTTATACAAAATAAATTAAAAATAAAATAAAACAAAAACATGTTTTTCTTTAATTTTTTTTCGTTTTTTTTTTTCAATTTTTTTTTTTATATAATTTTCGGTTTTTTTTTTTTTAAAAAAATTCATTCTTTTTTGTTTTTTCCTTAATTTTTTTAATTTGTTTTTTAAAAATTTATTTTTAGTTTTAGTTTTTATTTTATTTTTCTAAATTATAAGGACATTTTTGTCTTATTGAAAAAATTTATCGTTATTTTTGTCTTTTTGTTGGTCTTAGGGGAGAACATTGACATGTTTGGGTAGGTTGAGGGGGAAACATTGACACAATCAGTAGTTTAGAGGATATTGACAATCGAGTCGTAATTTGAATGACATATGTGTATTTTTTTTCCAATCTTCAAATTATGTGAATTAAAGGTTTTTTTTTTTGTTTTTTTATTTCAAACGGCGGTTGCGTGTTGCTAATGAGAATTGAGCATACTTTAAACAATAAACTGTCTTTAAGATTATTAAAGAAAAAACGTCTCTTCAAACAAAAGTGACAAAAAAAAAGCAACCTTTTGAAATATATATATATATATTTTAATGCCTCGATAACATGCCTATTTTTTAGTGGGTAGCATTTTTCAAGTTGTTTGATACAGAAAACGGCTTCTAGTACTTCTACCCAGTCGGTATTAATTTAATTACTCTAAAGTTTTTCCATCTCTAAGTTAATTAATTAACAACCTACATCCCAACTCAACGTATATAAATTGCACTCGAGTTGCTACAATTATGTGCCTCATCTAATGCACTAGACATGCTGGCTGGAATGATCCTGCCAGGATATTGGTGGGGAGATAATAACTACGGATACAAGCAGAATTTTCTCTAAAAAAAAATGTTATATCTCCAATAATGAAGGCTATGGAGTTCCAATTTCATGCCTAAACACAATGAGAACTTTGGCTTTTTAGACGTTCTTCATATCTTTGAGTACACTTCACATGGAGCAAGGCAAAAAGGTTATATGCTTGGTAAACACCTGTTCAGTTTTTTTTTTTTTTGTTTTTTTAATGACCAAGAACGTTCAAAGCAAGGTCACTTTGTATACCTACTCTTAAAAGCCGAATTTCGGACCCATGTAAAATGCCCCATTAAGCAATTTAAGAGAAAAAAGATTGAAAGAGAGTCCCTTTAGAGTTTTGCTCCAAGTCGTTCATCAATAGAGTCGCACGATCCATTGTGAGAAACTTATTATTATTATTATTATCTTGAGCAATATTGAGGAGAATTTTTTTAATTTTTGTTTCTAATTTAATTAAGCTTGTTTAAATGGTAGACCAAAAGGTTGTCCCATTAAAGCACCGTTTGAAGTTTGAACGCCACTTGGAATGGTAGGCCAAAAAGTGTTCCGTTGGTTGAATGAAGTTAAGAGAAAACGGTACTGAGTGTTGTTACACACAAATTAAATCGATCTCTTCTCCTTTTTCTTTAAATCTTCAATCATCATAGTTGGTACTCCCACTTTTATTAGTGGAAATCTCTAAATTCAGTTGCAGATCTAGATATATTGTCAATCACGCCTTTATGATCGAGTACCTCCCTTATCATACATCATAGTGGTGCTCATTTCTGTAAAATATTAGTCTAACTTAAAAATGTTTTCGTTTAATCAAGAAAAATATCTTTCATGAGTCGTATACTTTTCATCTACGTAAATTATTTTCTACCGCTCTTCCACACCTAAGAGCGGGCAATTGTGAGATGCTCTTTGTGGGGCTTATCTGCCCGAACAAGCTTGCAATTTGGGCAAACAATCGCACTAAATCTCAATCCCACCTCCGAAGGTGTCTTACACTCGCACACTTTCTCTCTCGCAGTTACTTAAATAATATAAAAATATAAAAAAATATTAGTTGATTTTCCGTACTACAAAAAAACATTTTAGGTTTAAAAAGACGAGACATTGAGTTAAAGTAAAGCTCACTCATCAAATTCATCATCTTGCTATAGTCTTGTTAGAAACATTATGATGCACTAGGGTAGGATTCATTGCTTTAATGTGGCATTGACAGCGGCGTGTCCCAAAACACTTGGAGCATTTATAATTTTGGACCCAAAAGAATGAGGTCCTTTTGGATCGGGATCCCTACAATTTTTTTAAAATTGTAAATTCTTAAATTATGTGAATTTAGGTTGTTTTATGCATTGAACGGCATGAAAAATGTTACATATTAAAAATGTGGCATGTTAACAATGAGAATTGAATATATTTTTATCAGGTTTTTACACTTTATGTCGTATAAAAGTTTGGAGAAAAAAACTGTCTTTTTATTTAGTAAAGAAAAAAAAAAGTTCATTCAAAAGTGAAGAAAAAACCTTTTGGAATGATTTTGTTTTTGGTTGCCTCGATAAAATGTCAATCTTTAATACGTAGTATTTTTTAAGCCGTTCAATGTAAAAAATGACATAAATTTACATAATTTGAGAATTTAATTTTTTTTTTGAAATTGTAGGGGATCCTTATAATCCGGTCCTGAAAGGCTGAAAGGAAAATGGAAGTTAATCACTGCCTTTTCAGCCGGACAATCAAGTGAAGAAGATATGGAAAAAGGTTGCTGTGGTCGTTTTCTTCATCACAAAAATCCCATTGATTGGCCTTTTTAAGCTTCCTGATCATGATGGCTGCCCGAAAAGAAGACTTGAGAATAGTTTGTCAAAGAAAAGAAGTCGCCAACTCCATGCGACACTTCAAACTTGGGTCGTTTTTCTAAAGGAAGTTTGAATTTTATGTTGTTAATGTTGAGAATTTCATATCACTCATATTTTAGGTTTTAGTTTTGGGTTGATTCGGTATAAATTGGGATTCAAGAAAAGTTGAAATTGAAGATCTGAAAACTTCGATCGCAGCTTTGATGGCATTTGGTTTGATCGAAGTGATGTAACAGTTTTAAATAACTTTCAGAAAAGCTCGATCGCAAGTTCGACCAAAGGTTGTTTGTTAGAAGTGTGCAATACAAAAACTTGAGAACCTCGATTGCAGTTTCGTTCGAAGTTGGTTTGATTGAGATTGAAACTCTAAAGTTCGATCGATTAAATTGGCTGCAGACAAATTAATTGTTAGCTGACTTAGCCATTAAATCTCATATTTTTCCATACTTATATAAACCTAATGACCTATGATTTTCATATAGGGAGAGAGGGTGCAATTCTTTGTTCTCTAAGAGATTTCTAAACTCCATTAAGCCTACACAAATGTTATTGTTCTCCTAATTTTTCATCAATCAAACCACTAAAAAGAGCCTTTAGCCACTAGAATTTTGGGTTGCAGCAGAAAAAGTTCGTGAAGATAATTCATGTAAAAGAAGGCTAGAGGTCCTGAATCTACTGCGGTAGGAGGTGAACAAGTCGTTTGCTGGAGTTGCATGCTGAGTTAAGGTTTATAAGGGTGGTGTACGTTGACTAGTTGTAATACAAATTTTCTATAGCTTATAATTTTGAGGTTGGCTAGCTCCTCAATAGTTTTTCTCTTGAAGAGTTTTTCAAAAGTTTCCACTTGGTTACCAAAATTCTTGTGTTCCTACTTGTTTGAATTTTGGTGATTATCTTTTGTGGTGTTTGGTTTTAAAGTTGATAACTTTACTAATCTAACTTCTAAGATAATAAGTAAAAAAATTTGGGTCAATCCGTTTTTATCAAATTCAACTGTCAAAGCCATCGTTAATTAGTTAAAGTCTTGAATCAAGAGAATATAGATAAAATTGAAATTTGTATTAAATTAATGCAATTTATACGACTATTATATAATTTAATGATATGATAGTAAAAATTAATCGCTATAAAAAATAAAATAATTTTTACTATTACATCATTTCAATTATATAACAGTCGTATACCGGTCTACCAAGCATAATTACCTCCGTGATAACTCTAGGGAATAATCTGAAGGTTGAAGTTTGGAGTAATGCAATCTCAATGAATTGATGCCATTGGTTCACTAGGTGGCCCATGGAAAATAAATATCCGCCCAATCGTTCACCTAAGCGAGACAAGGAAGAAACATTATGTTTTTTTGGGTAGGTGAGAGTTCATTAATTAAATAAAAAGGATTATACTAGCTTAGGAATATATCCCAGAAAAACCATAAGAGAGTGACCCATCTCCTCCAAGATGCCCCAAAATCAGATTAGCCATTTATTCTCATGGCCCATGGGAAGGACTTGAAGCCACCCATGGAGTTAACTCTCATCCTAACAAAGCCCATGCATGATATTGAAGAGAAAATTACTCTCATCCAATGGTTGACCTCAAGGGGGCGGCCGGAAAGTGAAGTTCTATACGGCTCAGCCACCAACTACCAAACATGGACATGAACTCGCAACAAAGCTTCATTGTTTTGGCATAAATATGACCATTGCTTGATTCCTCACTTGAATCACTCCATTTAATTTAGCAACCATAAATAAAGTTCTTCCCGAACAAATCTTTGACGGTCAAATAATACTTTTTCATTTGTAGGTCTCGAGCATTGATTCGAGCGGATCAAGATCCCTTATAATTTTGAAGAAATTGTAGATTATCAAATTATGCAATTTAGGCCATTTTTAAGCATTGAAACGTTTGAAAAATGCCACCTATTAAAAATGTGGCATGTTATCGAGGCAGACAAAATGAATTTCCCTCCTAAAAGGCTTCATCTTCACCTTTGCAAAGATATTGTTTCGTAAAATCAAAAGACAGTTTTTTATTCAAAACTTTTTTAAAACATAGAGAGCAAGAATCTGATAAAAATATACTCGGATTTCAACTGTAACATGCCAAGTTTTAAATACGTGTCATTTTTCAAGCGTTTTAATATCTAAAAAGGGCCAAAATTACATAATTTGAAATTGTAAGAGTTCCTAATCCCATGCAAAATGATATCTCCCGTTTTTGTAATAGCCTACCACTAGAAAGGCATTTTTAGAATCCAATTCAATCAATTACAAATTCAAGATAATCTAATCAGATTCTTTCAATATGAATAAAAAATGTATGCCATGATCCCATAATCACACATTTACTGATGGTTTCTACTCTTCATATCTTTTATCTATGAGAATAAAGAAGTAGCACCTAACTATTAGGCGTCTAAATGGACCAACCGACAAAAAAATGAAATCCACATTACTATGAAGCCTTGTTATGTCTTGAACGGCTCTCACTATCACTATATTTTCAATCATCGACAGGACATGTGCATGAAGATGTCATTTGCTTTGTCCATTTGGTAACCACACAAAGCCTAAGTGGCCCCATCTCGTCAAAATTAAAGTAGCCATCTTCACTCGTCGGCAATTCACCATCTTGATTGTGACGCCTGAATATGTCTTACGAAAACATGGATTAGAGAGACAGATTTAATCAAAAGCCACGTAAAGGAAACATTATGTTATGTTAATAAATACAATGTTAACTACGTGTATGTATATAAGTTATTAGGCATCATTCTCTTGTAAACCGGTTTTGAAAAGTGAGTTCTGCTCAATATTTGTATCATTTGGCATCAGAGCTAGATTTCATGTCGAGTTGAGTTGCAGCTTTGTAGTCGAGCCACGGAAGGAGCCACTTATAGTATAGGCTGAATTAAAATGTCTTCTACTATGTATAGTCACAGTGTTAAGTCATTGAATATTGATAGATGAATGGATCCGCCAAAAGAGAAAGTGTTATCATCGGGTCAGTGTCGATATAGTTGGCCGTCATGGATGTCGGCAGCGATATCCCTCTCACATAGCTTAAGTACAATCTTAACTATGTGTATATAAACTCTTGGACACTACTCCTTGTGAATCGGTTTTCAATTGTAAGTTTTACATAAGATTTGTATCACATTACTAATGTGCCATGCTCATCAATGATCTTTGTTTTCATTTTCCAGAATGAGATTTGAGGTTCAATTCAATAAAAGCATGAAATTTGTTTAAATTTATGGGATTAATGAAATAAGGTTAAAAAGATGAAGTGTTAAAAAAAAAATGATTAACAATATTAAAGAATATTACTTTTTAAAAATCCATGTAATAAACTTGTCATTTTTAAAAACCTAGATAGCTTTTTGATAAAGCTGCAAACCACAAATAGTAAAACAGTATTTAACACTTTAAAACTGTTATTATAAAAAAGCTTAAACAAAAAGAAAAAAATTAATTAATTAGAAAATCCTAAAAATAAAATAAAAATGTTCAAACGAATCAATAAATTGAAGGGAAAGAAATGAATCACAGATTAAATCCAACATGTTTTCCTATAATAGGAACAACTGAAAGAAAGAAAATCTAATCTCACATTTTACTATGGAACGAATTAATTAGAATTAAGAATTTATTTTAGTGGTTGGAACAAAGAAATTACCCTGATCTAATTATCACAATAATTCTTATAAATATCATATTTACAATAAGCTGACACCAATAAACCCATTTTAATTGGCTCCTTGGAGAAGTTCTTCAGAATCAGCATTCTGCAGTCATCAAATCAGACAGCAGAATTCTCATCAAACAATTTATGAGCAGTGATAGAATAGCCACCAGAAAACCTATGGTGCAGAGGACACTTGGCCAGTATGATAGGAGAAGGTGGAGAACTGAAGCAAGACAAAAAATAATGGGCATGTATCATTGAAAGGTGAAGAAGTTTTCACACTATGAATGTATGTCTTGTGACTGCCTTAACCTAATCAAGGTGAAGGCTTCGTATTTATAGAGTATTAGCTCATAATTCACGTTATGCGCGGGATTCTTCATTATAATTTAATTTAAAAATTAAAACAAATATTCATTGTACTTTTTATTATAGGTTAAAAAATACGTGTAAAAAAAAAAACTATCACACATCCTTCAATAAAAAGACATTAAAGATTAAGACCTATAAAAAATAAAATAAATAAATAAATTACAAGAAGAAAATCTAAAAAGTAAGATCCTAAATTTTATTTTAATCCATATAAATTAAAACATGTTAAAATCTTTGTTCCCATATGAGTTGTTTAAAATGAAAAGAAGTATAGAGAAAAAAACAGCAAGAAGAAAACGTGTATATTATGATTATTAAAAAATTAGCAGGAGTCTCTAATATTATTTAAAGCAATCAAATAAATCATCACTCATGTTCAATGCTTAATATCTTTTTGGTGTTTTGAAAGTATTTATATTCTTTTTATGCACAAAAAAAAAAAAAAATAGCCTTGTTTTACTTTCAAAAGCATAAAAACACTTTCAAAAAATGGCTGAAAATAGAGTAAATCACAAAAAACCAAAAAAAAAAAAAAAAACCCAGAAAACATAAGTCTTTATCTTAGTTTAATCCATACACATTAAAACATGTTTAAATCTTTGTTGTCATAGGTATACATGATTTAAAATGAAAATTATAAAGAATAATAAATGGTTTAATATAATTATCATAGCATTAATACAAAATTATTAGGCATCTCTTAGTGTGATACATATTATATTTCAATACAAATAAAATGCAAATAAATCTGAACATTAGAAGAAGAAAAATACAAAGAAAAGTAAACATTCTTTTTTATAAAATTTATTCCCATAGATATATATGGTTGAAAATGGAAAGTATAAAGAAAAAACAAATTGCAAGAAGAATATCTGGATTCTAATTATAAAAATGCATAGAACACAAAGATACGAAAAAGCAACAAAGTTTTTAATTAAATAGAAACCCCAAACTGAATCAACGCCAAATTCAACCTCCACAAAACCAAGAAAAAAAGAAAAAGATAAAAAAGAAAAAGAAAGCAAAGTATTTCAAAAAAACAAAACAAAATAAAATTATGTACTACAATAGTCTGTTCATTCTCTTGTATGTCGCTGCTGGATGCTCTTGATTTTATAATTCAAGATCTTTCAAACCCTAAAGAGAGAGAGAGAGAGAGAGAGAGAGGTAGAAATAACTAATCTAAGAGAGTAATATGACTTTTCAGGTTACTTGTACAGTTTCTTTCTTCACTGTTTTATTATACGTTGAGGCATTACTAATATGTCTAATTTTATTTTTTTTTTTAAATAATTAATGCATGCAATACCTATATGGTCAATTATGGGTAGTTCATGCAGTATGTTCTTAATTTTAAATTTTTTCTCTCTATAGTTTTGGAGAGTAGTAAATCCTGAAACCATAATATTGTACATTAAAATTTTGAACTTAATGAAATCCCATATAAGGATTTTTTAAGTAAAATTTTGGAGAAAAAAAAAATCTCACCGGTTAGAATTAATGCATGCAATACCTATTTGATCGAATATGGGTACTTGATGTAGTCTGTTTTTAATTTTAATTTTTTTTTTTTAAAAAAAAAACTCTCCACTTAATGCGGCTATAACGACACTTAATGTTATAATGCGAAAAAATCCTTATTTTGGTCTCATGAAGATTCACATTCATGATCTTTTCATTAAAGTACAATGAATTTATTAAAATATGACAAAACCGGTTCAACCTTTATAACTCACCAGTTTTTTTACTTAAAATACCAGTTCAGTGTTTAAAAATTATGGATTCACGTCACGTGTCATAATTTTATGCCAACTCTAAGTTGGAACTCGGCTTATATATGTATACACACACAAGGATAATCAAGTACAAAAGATAAACTATACAACAACTCAACAAAGGATGTTTTAATTTGCTCCGTTCTTATCTTGGACTCCTTCATGATTGTGTTTATCTGATGGTGAGGTTTCACTTTGTTCTACATGATCCTGAGTAATTTGAATTGTTTTAGTTGGATGAGATGATATAACAGAAATATCCTTAACACGCCCCCTTAAACTTCACAGGAGGGAGATGACGTTGAGCTTGGTTCACAAGAGAGAAAATCTTGATGTAGAGAGAGGCTTAGTGAAGATATCAGCCAATTGATCATGGCTAGATAAGGACCTAATGCCAAGAGAATGATTGGCAACCATGCCATGAACAAAATGAAAATCTATCTCCACATGTTCGGTGCGGGTGTAGAAGACAAGGTTGGAGGAAAGGTATGTAGCTCCAATGTTATCACACCAAAGAAAGGGAGGTTTGGACATGGTGATGCCAACCTCATGTAGAAAAGACTTCAACCAAGTGATTTCGGCAGCAACATTTGCTAGGGCTTTGTATTCGGCGCCCTAAATTTCTACCTTTGACTTACCTCCCCCAAGAGAGTGGATCTCTCTAATTCGCTTAATACTTATGCCTTTTTCATTATCTCCTCATTACCTAATGCCCTCTCTTTTTTCAATAATATCAAAAGCACATAGCTCTTCCCAAAGGATCTTTTTCTTTCTCCCTACATTGCCAAACACCAACTCATTCCATGTGACGTCCCACAGCGCCTGAGTACGGGGATGTGGATGCGCTTATATGTATATTCGCACCATTCTTGACACAATGCATTTTAAAGCCGCGATAGCCATGATAGCCATGAACCTATCAGAACTCCGCAGTTAAGCGTACTTCTGCAAGAGTAGTACGAGGATGAGTGACCTCGTGGGAAGTCTGATTCGGGAGAACCAAAAGCAAACAATATTGTGTCATTGGGAGTGGGTTGTTAGAAATGGTATCAAAGTTATTGCCCAGCCTGATATGATTGCACAAGCCCATGAGGGTTGCTAGTGTGTATTCGCTGGGATGCCAAGAATGAGGTGATCTCATGAAGGTCGCCAACGGGGACGTAGGGTCCCAAGATGGGGGTGATTGTGACGTCCCACATCGCCTGGATATGAGAATGAGGATGTGCTTGTATGTATATTCACACCCTTCTTGACACAACGCGTTTTAAAGCCGTGATGGCCATGAACCTATCAGAACTCCGGGTTAAGTGTGTTTCTGCGAGACTAGTATCAAGATGGGTGACCTCCTGGGAAGTCTGGTTCAGGGGAGAAAAAAGCAGACAATATTGTATCATTAAGGGTGGGTCGTTACATTCCATCTCCTTAAATCAACTTTCAAAGCATTGAGCTTGTTAGCCACAATAAAACTTGAAGAGCCTTGGAACTGATAAGAGTCCCACCAATGTTTCACCCTATCCACAAAACTCTCAAACTTCAGCCACATGTTCTCAAATTTGATGTACTTACTTCCCCTATGAAAGTCACCACAGTCAAAGCGAATCAAGAAATGATCCGAGCAAAGTCTTGGAAGCTTTTTCTGGGACAAACTTGGATACTGAGTTTCCCAAGCTAGAGAAACAAGAAATCTATCAATCCTGGACCACGAGAGAGACTCCCGATTGTTTGATCAAGTATAAGTACCACCAATAAGAAGGAAGTCCATTAAGCCCTAATCATAAATGAAGTCAGATAACTCTATCATAGTTGGGGGCATAAGCGACCTACTTTTGATCTCTCACTGGGGAACTGGGTGACCTAAAATCACCTCCAATACACTAAGGCAAGTTCCACCAATTGAGCATGGCAGCTAACTCATCCCAAAGAAGCGTTTTGTCCATAATAGAATTAGGGCAATAGACACCAACAAAGGCCCAAGTGAAATGATTTTCAACGTTTTTGAATGCAAAAGCCAGGGTAAACTCCCACACACACTCATCGATCTTTCTACCACCCTTCTATCCTACATAATCAAAACGTCACCTAAAGCCCCTCTAGAATCCAAACATCAATCCACATGATGGCAACCCCACAAGCTACGCACTATTCTACGAGACATTACCTCAAGCTTAGTTTCTTGAAAACAAACAATGTCAACTTTCTTCTTTGAGTAAGTTTCTCACCCTTAGGCATTTATTCCCCTCGTTCAACCCTCTCACATTCGAAGATAAGATTTTCGACTTCATTAAAAATTGAATGGCCCTTCTCCTTTCCTATTCCATGGCTAGAAGTCTCAAATTTAGAATCATAATTAATAAAGTATTCCAACCTTTTCAACTCACTATTTCCTTTGCTGCCAAGTTTAGAATTGGAACCCAACACCTTTTGAAGACGACCCGCCACAATAAATTTCATCCTGATGATAGCATCTACTACTAGAAAACCTACAAAGCCAAGTGAAGTTAACCTGATGCTAAATCAAACCAGGTTATTTACAGTTTAGAAAGAACAGTATAGAAACAAATGATAGCATCTACTACTAGAAAACCTACAAAGCCAACATAGGATACGGATTTGCAGCAAGACCTGCATTACATAACAATTTTAATCGAGAAATAAAATCCGTATGCAGTAAATGACAATTCCCACATGGCACAGACATACTTTACCAACTACTCACAGAGTCATTCAGAAAGCTAACCAAAACTAATTAGGAGGGGATGGGATATTTTTGCTGCGCATGTGAGATATGAGATCGGGAATGGCTCGAAAGTTTTGTTTTGGCATGATGTTTGGTGTGGGGAAACTCCCTTGAAGATCCTCTTTCCAGATTTGTTCCTGATTGCTCGAAATAAGGATGCTTGGGTGGAGGATATCATGCAGAGACAAAATGGCACCATCTTATGGAATATGGTCTTTTCTCGTTCAGTTCATGATTGGGAGGTCGAAGTGGTTAGTAGGTTCTTTGGGATGTTGTATTCTCTCAAAGTTAGCAGCGAGGGTGAGGATAAGTTGTGTTGGGTGCCAGCGAGAAAGAAATCTTTTGAGGTTAAGTCATTCTATAAGTTGTTGTCTAGTCCTACTCAGTCTTCTTTTCCGTGGAAAAGTATTTGGAAAGTTAATGTTCCCTTGAGAGTGGCTTTCTTTGTTTGGACGGCTACTTTAGGGAAATCTTTAACTTTGGATAACCTTCGAAAGAGAAACATTATCGTCATGGATTGGTGTTCTATGTGTAAGACAGCTGGAGAATCTATTGATCATTTGTTTCTGCATTGTATGGTGGCTACATATTTGTGGAGGGCTCTGCTGCAATTGTTTGGGGTGGAGTGGGTTATGCCGGGGTCGGTGATAGACATGTTGGGGAGTTGGAGGGGCCAGAAGGGTAATCGGACTGCGATTCAGATTTGGCGCATGGCTCCGTTGTGTTTGATGTGGTGCGTTTGGAGGGAACGGAATGCTCGCTGTTTTGAAGATTGTGAGAATTCTTTGGTGAATCTGAAGAGAAAGATGCTTCAAATGCTGTTTTTGTGGAAAGATAGATTTAAGTTATTGTATGATTGTTCCTATTTAGATTTCTTAGATAGATGTTCTCTTTGTTCTTTTCATTAGGGGTTCCTTGTATACTTCCTGTGTACTTTGGGTTGCGCCCCTTTGCGCCTTTTTTAATATATTTTACTTATAAAAAAAAAACATCCTCAGGTTGATCATAATGACTTCTTATAAATTGTGGTTAGAATTCCGAATGACAGTAGGAGGTCCAACAGCGTCCTTTACATTGGTCCAGTTCAATATTTATCATCTTCCAAATATATGCGATATTTACTAAGAGCCTACTCTGGTGGCTGAGACCACCCCATCCCATATAACAGTACAAAACACGACTATCGTTCACAATTAGTTTGTCCTTGCTAGCCAAACAAATAGGTCGATCCACCAAGCAAGGTTTTCATTCCTGCTCTGTAGATTACAATGAATTTAGGGCATATATCTCCTTGTAATCACCATCACTAACAACAAAATTACTTTATGGATATACCATTTTATCTTATGATAATGAAATAATCTATCCATGAAAAGTATCCATGTCATGAAATAAAAACCTTTTTCTATTTATTCATTAAATAACAGTAAAAATTGGCTTTCTAGGCAGATATTTCTTTCATGCCCCTCCCCACAAAAAAAAAATAAAAATATCATATCATATCATATATATGTAAAAGCCGAGTTCCAACTTAGAGTTGGCATAAAATTATGACATGTGGCGTGAACTCATAATTTTTAAACATTAAACTGGTCTTTTTAAGTAAAAAAACTGGTGAATTTTAAAGGTTAAACCAGTTTTGTCATGATTTTAATAAATTTATTATACTTTAATAGAAAGATCATGGGTGCGAATCTTCATGAGACCAAAATAAGGACTTTTTCGCATTATAGCCACATTAAGTAGTAAGATTTTTTTAAAAAAATTAAAATTAAAAACAGACTACATTAACTATATTCGACCAAATAGGTATGCATGCATTAATTCTAACTAGTGAGATTTTTTTTCTCCAAAATTTTACTTCAAAAATCCTTGTATGAGATTTTATTAAGTTCAAAATTTTAATATACAATATTATGGTTTCAGAATTTACTACTCTCCAAAACTATAGAGACAAAATTTAAAATTAAGAAAATTTTCCATTAACTGCCCATAATTGACCATATAGGTATTGCATGCATTAATTATAAAAAAAAATTGACATATTAGTAATGCTTCAACATATAACAAAACAGTGAAGAAAGAAACCGTACAAGTAAGCTGAAAAGTCATATTACTCTCTTAGATTGGTTATTTCTACCTCTCTCTCTTTAGGGCTTGAAAGATCTTGAATTGTGAAATCAAGAGCATCCAACAGCGACATTCAAGAGAAGAACAGAGTGTTGAAGTACATAATTTTATTTTGTTTTGTTTACTTGGCGTTGATTCAGACTGGGGTTTCTATTTAATCAAAAACTTTGTTTCTGTTTTGTATCTTTGTGATCTATGCATTTTTATAATTAGAATCCAAATATTCTTCTTGCTATATTTTTTTTCTTTATACTTTCCATTTTCAACCATGTATACCTATAAGAATAAATTTTCATTAAAAAAAATGTTTACTTTTCTTTGTTATTTTTTTTTCTTATGAAAATTATGTGTTTTATTTGTATTGACATATAATAGGTATCACACAAAGATATTCTGAATAATTTTGTATTAATGCTTTGATAAATAGATTAAACCATGTATTCTTCTTGCTATTTTTTTTTTCATTATAATTTTCATTTTAAATCATGTATACTTACTGGAACAAAGATTTAAACATGTTTTAATGTATTGATTAAACTAAGATAAAAACTCTTTATGTTTTCCTTTTTTTTTCTTTTTCTTTTTTTTTCCGTTTATCTGATTTACTCCATTTTTCAGGCATTTTTGGAAAGTATTTTTATGCTTTTGAAAGCAAAACACGGCAAAAATTTATTTGATTGTTGTGCATAAAAGGAATATAAATACTTTTGAAACACCAAAGAAATATTAAGCATTGAACATGATGTGATGATTTATTTGATTGCGTTAAATAATATTAGAGACTCCTGCTAATTTTTTATTAATGCTTTGATAATCATAATATTCATGTCTTCTTCTTGCTGTTTTTTTCTACACCTATGAGAACAAAGATTTTAAAAAGTTTTATTTTGTATGGATTAAAATAAAATTAAGGGTCTTAACCTTTAATGTCTTTTTATTGAAGGATGTGTGATATTTATTTTTACATGCATTTTTTAACCTATAATAAAAAGTACGATGAAGATGTGTTTAAGTTCTTAAATTAAATTATAATGAAGAATCTCGTGCATAGCGCGGATTATGAGCTATTCTCAATAATTAAGGAGATCATTCTTTCTTTAAATAAAAATTGAAGTATGCCCCACTCTCCCAAAAAATTATTTATTAAATTATGGCCCCAAACTGAACTTTGTTTTGGTGAAACCCCGAAGGATAAAGCCTTTCGACTTGTTAAATCAACTGTAATAATCATTTTAATGAAGAATTATTTAGATATTGTCTCATAAAAGACAATTGAAACATACATAGAAAATACATATTTACTACAATACTTAAATATTTCTCAAATTTAGCTATGGCCCCCCTCATGATTAATTTCTAATTTTTAGTATACACAAACCAAAAACATGAAGCCATAGCAGTCAATAATCAACATTTCAATTAAAATAACAAACATCAAGAATTATTTTGGCTGCAGCTTTTGATAGAATATCATATATCACAAATTTACCACTGGAAAACAAATTATAAGCACAAAATGTAAAGCAAATACCTCCAAATTAAGCTCCTTTTAGAAACGGGAAGGTGTCCTTTTGGTACTGCTTAATGGATTCAATTACTTTTACAGCAAAGGCCTCATCCTCTGGGTAATAAGCTATGGGATCAGATAACAGAGGAAGTGGTTGGTTGAGCACACCTTCAAGTGTTGCATGAAGACAATAAGCTGAATATGTAACATGATATCCACCCTCTTGGACAATAAGAAGGCGACCACCACTTTGCCTAGCTGCCAAGCTATGAACTATCCGTCCAATCTCTCGATAACCCTCCATTGTCAAGCATTGCCTTCCATTTGGATCAAACTAAATCACAAGCAGTGTTACTGTATAAGAAACTCCAACCTCTATCAACATCAACAGTCAATCTCTTATAAAGTTAACACGAAAGAATATTTAAAATCCAGACTTAAAGGAGAAAATAGTTTAATGATCCATTTTAAATTACAATTTTTGCAATTTTGTTTACAGAGATCATAGTTGAGGTAGGCTGCCTCTTGATGTTGATATTGCAGCTGAGTTTTCACCATTGATTTTATAGAAAAAGAAAATAAAAACAAAAATAAATTGAAGAGGACAGTTTTTAGTAAGAAGAAAATTCTGTTTCTAAGTGAAGGAGAAGCACAAATTCTTATTTCTAAGTGAAGGCTGTAAACCATGTCCTTCTACATTCATCAAAAAGTTCTGTTTCCAAATCTGTTAAACAAAAACATGTTCAAACAAGTACCGACTTGAAGAAGAAATCATGTGTATCTGATTATATTCAATGACTGGATGACCTCAAGAGCAAACTAGAGTATTGAAACATCAAACTGGTATCACAAGGCATCACCAAAAGGATGAGGGATAACCTTAATTTTATCAGCAACTTCCAACAGAAAGCACACAAGAATGACTAATATTTTCATTATCTCCTCGAATAATGCTGGACCAATAACTGTTTTACAATTCTTTTACAACTTACTGAACATATCTAAATGTGATTGGAGGGTGTTAAAAAAAAAAAAAAAAAGTGGCTTCACATTCTGACACGTCAACAAATTATAAAAGAGTTGTAGGTCTAGCATTACTCTATCTCTTCACAACAAGGAAAACCCGTTACATGCACTTGGAAAAACCTAAATGTCTAATTTGCTCTTACAACATTTTCAACAGATTACCATATGTGTTCATTTTCTGAGGACTTCAACAAAGTATGCAAGACAAAATGAGATATGAATAGATCATATTATTAACCTAAATTTAGAGTCCACTCTTCTCCTAAATAGTTCACCACTGCTTATTGTATCTGGATTTGTTGTCTACAGCATTTAAGCTCAAGGTAGCTCATCAACTTCTATTAAATAAACCGAGACTATTTATCAATACTTTAATTCATCCAAACATCTTTGTCATCTTTCTATGTATTCTTGCAAAACAGCTTCTCTTGCTTCATCTAAAGAAAGGACAAACTGATAAACAAAACAAGGACCAAATACAAACCACTATTGAATCAAGGAAATCCACATTCATCTCATTGTTTGCCTTGAGCGCACTGCAACTAGAGAATAGTAAGAATGTTCAGATTTCTTTGTTTTGAAAGAAGTGTTATATTGTTAATTACTTCAAACTCAAAACTTTTTTGCAGCCACAAAGCAAAGGATATGAGCTGATCCTTGATCTGAAGTGCCTATCAGGAATAACATTTTAGTTGATATGGCTTATATGTGAATGATCTGGTCAGTTAATTTTGTAATATTCCTTAAAATGTGCTCTTTAAAGCAATGTTAGGTACTGAAGACACCTGAATTATCACAGCAAGAAACATTAGGTACTGAAGCTTAACCACAGAAATGGTCCAAAGTCCTCAAATAAGTGAAATATACACAAACCCAGAAAATGGCAGTACCAAGTAGACCAATGATAGCATATTTTTCTATCACATATCCACAGTTTAGTCCATTTACTGATCTTTAAAGCAACGCTTCCATCCTTAACTGTTTATAACATTCAATTTTGAACACTCCCCCCCCCCCCCAAAAGAAAGAACAAAATTAGGTGTCATTATAGATATCAATTTCTTGTATGATGGTCATTTTAGCACTTCAAATCTCCCTTTTCAACAGTCTATCCCCATGAAATTCCACGGTTCATGTCAAGTCCTTTTTCTGAATAATCAGTAATCCATGGGTCTTATGCTGGCTCAATTCAAAGATAAGCAAATAACACTCAATTCTGGATATACTATTCAAATACAATTCAGTAGTTAAGATAAATATTTTGAATAGAAACCTACACACACACACACAGGAGGAACTTACAGCACTTGAATCTTGGCCAACAACCAAAACCATCATATCAGCCTTAAACTTTTGAACAACTGGAACGACCAACTCGGTCATGGCATACGCATATCCTGTGTCACCAGTTCCATTTGGTAGAGGTATATTCATATTATAACCAAACCCTTGTCCTTCACCAATCTCATCAACCGATCCACTCTGTGGATGAGAAGGACCCCATGACCCATGATTCATGTGAAGGGAGATGGTAAGAACATTATTTGACTTGTAAAACCCCTCTGCTGTTCCATTGCCGTAGTGAACGTCAACATCAATAACTGCAACTTTTTGACACCCAGAATCTAAAGCCAATTGAACAGCAAGACCCGCATTGTTAAGGAAGCAGTACCCATCAGCTTGAGTAGGCTGAGCATGGTGACCTGGAGGCCTAACCAATGCATATGCAATTTTCCCATGCCCATCAAGTATATGCTTCATTGCCGACAGTGTAGTACCAGCAGCAAGCAGCGCAGCATCCCATGATCCAGGGTTCAAGAAAGTTCCAGCACAAAGCATCTTCACTCCATTTCTATCAGCTTCGATTAGCTCATTTATGTATTCTGGGAGATCAACATATCAGACTCTGATATAACTCATACCCAACATTCTTTATAATGAAATAACTTGCACAAATTTTCATCAATCAAAATAATCCCTCCCCCAAGAATTCTTCCACATATTATTTAATTTCCTACAAATTATAGGAAATGCAAAAATCCATTTCTGCGTAGTTTGGAAATCTTGCTTCTCTTGTTAATTAATTTTTTTTTTTTCTACTAAATTTGCACATCAGGGAAATAAAATTCAACTAAGAAAAAAAGCAGAACAGAGGTTCACTCCAAAACCCAAGTTTTAATAATGAATTAACATTCAAAAATCATCACCTAGCTTTTACGTTTACGATTCTCAGCCGAATATTAACAATCAAACAATCAGGGCTCACACTAATTTTAAAAAATCAAACAAGAAGAAGAATCGAGCAATTGAAAGTGATTGAACTGTAACCGTAAGCAAGCAAAGTATTACCCGCGTACCTTGAGTGTGGAAGGAGAGCAATTCGGGGATGCGAGCAGGTCTGCCGCAGTGCCAAGAGATGTAGGGAGAGATGGGGCCTCGTTTGAGGATGGAGAGCATGTTCTTGACCCTGTCTGCGTTCTCCGGGTGCTTCTCCAGAACGTCAAGAAAGCCCGGGTCCATTCCGGAGTCGAATACGCCACTGCCGCTGTCATGGGTGAGCATCCCCTCGTGCCAGAAGGCATCTATTCGGTCCATTGGGGTAGGAGTAGGAGTAGGAGAAGCATGCATGGAAGTATTCCAGTTTGATGAGAAAGTAAAAAGATTGTGCCACCCTCGAACTGCACACTGAACTAAAAGCGTAAACTGCACATTATCGGAATCGATTTGTACGATGACAAACGCGGCTGGTGTGATCTCTGGTGCCGGTCCATCTCAAGTTTTTTGAGGAATTTTTTTTTTTTAATAATAATAAAAAATTGATTAATATGATATAAACTAAAAGAGAAAAGGGTTAAATATATAAAAGCCCCCCAAACTACCATCATTTCTCCGGATGGCCCCCCAAACTACCAACACTGACACTTCGACCCCCCAAACTACCAAACTCTCATTTTTTGGCCCCCTCCGTCAGTTTAAGTCGTCAAATTGGATGGAAAATGCCCACCTGCCGTGCACGTGAGTTTTTAAGCCCCAAAAGCCCGAAATTTCCCCTCTATACAAGTATGATGGTTCTAATGGTTCTTCTAATGACTCGATCACGTCTTTAGGTGGAACCAGCCCCCGAAGCCCTCGAAAGTCGCCTCTCCACACGCCGACGACGCTTTCCAAAGCAGCAGCTCGAAGGAGGACATCGGTCGACGCATTCCGGCAGCCCCCGAAGGTCGCCTCTCCACACGCCGGCGACACATTCCAAAGCAGCAGCTCGGAGGAGGACACTGGTCGACGCATTCCGGCAGCCCCAAAAGGTCGCCGCCGTTTTTCGTCTCTGTTGACAGAGGCCGACGAGCTTGCCACCCTTGACATCCCGAAACAAGGTCGGTTTTAGGTTTTATTTTGTTTCAATTTTAGGGTTTTATTTGATTAATTTGGAACAATTCTTAGGGTGTTCTATTTGAGTTTGAGTTTGATTTTGTGGACGAATGGGTGTTTGATGGGGTTTGTCTTTGTTGAGATTTTTGTGATGCACAGTGAGTGTTTGATGAAATGCCAAAATGGGTGGGTGTTTGATGGGGTTTGTCTTTGTTGAGATTTTTGTGATAGACATCTCATTTAACTAATTTGCAATAATTAATGAAGATGCACATTTGGATAACGGACCACTAGCTTTGATCACATGCAGTTATTGAAACTTTTTAATTTGGCAAACTAATCTTATCAAGATCATCCAATGATAAGAAAACTTCGTCCAAGCATGAGAGCTCTGTTCCGTCGTCGTCTTCAGCATGCTCATACACTTGGCATATCACCCAGTTACTGTAATCCTGGAAAATTCACAACAAACGACGAACTGATAATTAATTAAGGTCTAAGGATCCCTTGTTTGAATTAATTTAGTAATTAAAGTGAAACAAGTAAAGTAGTTAACTATTTTTCTTTTGGATGATCTGGTAGTACTACTGGTAGAAGAAGCAGGGGAATCTGAGAGACCATATTCTTGCATTGTCCAATTGGATTTGATGCCGGATGGAGCTTCCCAGACGAAAAACACAAAATATTTCTTCACTCCAACCTTGTTGCCAGAGGTATTGATGACCGGTTCCTCAATGCCCACTGGTTTCCAATAACCATTACTTGTCATTCTATTTTACGTCGACCGGCTATAGAAGTACCACTTGTTACCCTCCGCCAAAGCTTTCCCTACAAACTGATCCAAATTAGATAGTTTCTATCGAAAGTGCTTCCATGCATGCAAGAAATAAAAAAATAAAAAGAAAAGAAATATAGAATATATATATATATATATATATATATTACAAATCTACTATGTACGTACCATCAAGTTGCCATGAATCATATGGATAAAGACCAAGATCGGGAATGACATCTGGGTGCCAGGGTAAGAGAGTTGCCTTGCGATGAAGGAAATGAACTACAAGCTCTTCATCTGTAGGGTAAAATCGGAAACCGGGGGGTAGGTTAACATTGTTATCTCCCATTAATACAAGAAATGGAAGAAAAAGTAGTTTTAGTAATTATAGACTGGGATGGTTGGTTTTGGCTGTGGATGATATTGCTTATCTATATATATATATATATATATATATATATATATATATATATATATATATATATATATATATATATATATATATATATATATATACAGAGAGAGAGATTCTGACGTGAGATACACTGTCTATATTACCTCTGGGTGTCCGAAAAACCCAACTCCAAAATGCAGGGCAACACGCAGATCAGCACAACTCTGGCAAGGCAACGCACCTCCGGCAACCGACGTCTGGCGACGCACCTCCAGCAACCCACGTCTGGCAACGCAGTGCCAAGGTCCGAGCAACGCAACTCTCGTGAACCCCGGACGCCCGCGAGCTTTAGATCCAAGCCTTTGATTTCGGCCCTACCCCAAAACCGAAGCCCGGCTAATCGGTCGACTGCTTCTTCCTCCAAGCCTTCGATTGCAAACCTGTAGAAATCGGACCAACTTCGACTAACCCTAAAATAAGACAACTCTGTTTTTTTTTTCCATTAAGATAAGTCTGTTCGTTCAATATGGTGAAAGGTGGCAAAATTGTAATATTTTGCCACTTTTCACCTCATACGGGCACTAAAGGCAAGCAGGGCATTTTCGTAAATTCGGACTTGTACAGAGGGGCAATTTCAGGCTTTTGGGGCTATAAAACTCACGTGCACGGCAGGTGGGCATTTTCCATCCAATTTGACGACTTAAACTGACGGAGGGGGCCAAAAAACAAAAGTTTAGTAGTTTGGGGGGTCGGAGTGTCAGTGTTGGTAGTTTGGGGGGCCATCCGGAGAAAGGGTGGTAGTTTGGGGGGCTGTTATATATTTAACCCAAGAGAAAAATACAATTTAGCTTCTCAAAGTATTATCTTTTCTCCGGAGGGCCTCCCCAAAATATCAAGGCTTGCACTCTAGCCCCCCAAACTACCAAAACCTTTGAAAAATGTCTATTTTGCAAAAATATCTCTATAATACTCCTGCCACATGTCATTTTTTAATTAAAAAATAAAATAAAATTCAAAAAAATTATAAACTAAAATTTTATTTCTTATTTCTTATTTTTAATTTTTTTTTTTAAAATATGGGTATTTGGGGTGGCATTATTTTCTAACCGAGACCCGATTTTACCGACACCCTTCCGGTCACCGTCCGTTTACAATGCCATGATGACCGATTTTATAGCCCGGCTTGGCGAGTTTCGATTCGCAATCATCAGCTCACTGATCTCGGCCGAGCCACTTGAGAGAAAAGCTTGTGATCCTTGAGCTCTAGGTAGCTATTGGCCAACGTTTTGAATGCCAAAAAATCACAGAGAGAAAAATGGATATGAACATCAACAAACAAGCTCACGGTCATTGATTTCTCTATCAGAAACCAATCGAGATCTTCCACAATGATGATAGACTTGCTCGTTATTTGTAACAAAATAAAATTCAAATTGGAATCATTCATAACCTTCAAAAGATCAATATCATAAACATCAAATGATAGAAAATTAGCCATGTCTGCATTTGGAGAGGTGGGGATGAATTCGCCAAGCTGCAGGCTTGCATCGTGCCCAACGACGATGCTGGAAAGAATTAGTACGTCATCCGGTCAATCGCAATATTTTTTTAAAATAAAATTTTAGTTTTTTTTTAAGTTTTTTTTAATTTTTTTAATTTTTAATTGAAAAATGACACGTGGCATGGGTATTATGGGGATATTTCGCCAAAAGGGGCATTTTTCAAAGGTTTTGGTAATTTAGGGGGTTAGAGTGCAGACCTTGGTAGTTTGGGAGGCCATCTAGAGAAATGATAGTAGTTTAAGGGGCTAAATTGTATTTTTTTCAAACTAAAAATATGTTTTGATTTTTGATTTTTATTTTTTTGTAAAAAAAAAAAATGGATAATTTCGCAAAAGGGTATCGAACTATCATACGTTTTGATAGAAGGGTATCAAACGATCATTTTGATCGAACCGGAGTGTTAAACTATCAAAAATCATCACATAAGGGTATTCCGTCAAGATTTGGTATTAAATCCTGACGGAAGTCGAGTCACGTGACTTCCACATGATTTTTTTAACCTAAACTACCTAAACTGCCCCCAGTCCCTCTCTGTCTCTCTCACTCCCCCCCCCCCCCCCTCTTTTTGTGTGCGCCGGCCGATCAAGAGCCAGGTGAATCCCAACCGGTTCTTGTTTGGATTATTATGATGCATCCCTCCCTCCTTCTCTCTCTCAATTTTTTGAAAAGTAACCATTGATCTTCGTCTGTACATGTTTTGATATATTCGGAGAGAAGAGTAGTTGGCTTAAAGAAGCGATTCGAAGAGCTTCGGTTTGAGCTTGACACAGCAAATGCAGGGCTTGAAGATGCTAAGCACTGAAAAGAAACCAATGAGCAAGAGTTTAAAGGTCACAAAGTTGAATTGGCTATGAACGAAGCCTTGATTCAAACCCTAGAGGTTTTGCTACTTAGGATTTCGTGTCAATTTGTGATTGAATTTTTGCTTAATTTGTTCCAGTCTAGTCGAATTGTTATAGTTGAAACAGAGTCTCTTTCTCAGTGTGCATGCACTTAGGACAGTTATCCTCCAGCATGAACGGCCGGTATTGCCCCTCCGGCGAGATTTGGTTGCACAACCAGAGCCGGCACAATCTAGGTCCTCCTTTCCATAAATGTATATTGTTACTTTCATGCTGATCGCCATCGTTCACATACCGCTTCACTCGTTGGCGGCCAAACAAGGAGAGCTTGTCGTCCTCCCTACTATATCTTCACCACTCCTTTTTTCAGCTCCATCTCGAAACTCAATTTCAAGTTACTGCAAAGTTAAAACTCCTTTTGGTTACTGAGAAAAGAAAGAAAGAGAGCAAGAAAAGGCATGGCGTTTGGTCCTCTGTCATTTCCTCGCAAACCAAGCAGTCAACAGAAAGAGAAGAAAAAAAAAACAAAAAGGAAAGGAAAAATAACGAAGCAAAAATGGGAGAAAAACGAAGGAAACGAAGAGGGGGAAAACATGGCACATGTAAGAGTTAAGGTATATTAAGTGAAAAACATAAATGTTTAAAAGAGAGGCAAAATGGGGAGAAGAGGTTAAAAAAATCATGTGAAAGTCACATGACTCAACTTCTGTCAGAATTTAACACCGAATTCTGACAGGATACCCTTATGTGATGATTTTTGATAGTTTAACACCTCAGTTCAATCGAAATGAGAGTTTGATACCATTCGTCAAAACGTGCGATAGTTTGATACCATTCTATGAAGTTATCCAAAAAAATAATAATTTGTTAAAAAATATGGATAACTTCACTTAAGGGTACCGAACTTTTACTCTTTTTGACATAAGATATATGAACATTAAAACGTCTCAAACTATGGTATCCATTTTTCAAAAAGTCTCAATAATAGGTTTTTTGTTAGGATTTTCCGTTAAATCCTGCTAAAATTTCTAAAATACCCCTGTGTTTATTTCTTATAAAAAATTTCAAAGATTCAGACATGAGTATTTTTGTAAATTCCGTTAAATTTTGATCAACACCTAAATCCTAACAATTTTTTTTCTTTTCCTAAAAAAAAGGATGAGTATTTTAGAAATTTTGGCAAGATGTAATGGAAAATCTTAACAGATGACTTGTTATTGAGACTTTTTGAAAAATAGATACCCTAGTTTGAGATGTTTTGAAGTTCATGTACCTTATGTAAAAAATGGTGAAAGTTTGGTACTCTTAAGTGAAGTTATTTCTAAAAAGTAAATAATGTGATATGAAAAGTTAAATGTTTTTAAGTTAATTTTTTTAAGAAAAAAAAATTAAAATATTTGCCAAACAAGCCCAATGTCGTCTCAACTCAATCTGAAAAAATAAAATAAAGAAAAGAAAACCAGTGTACATTGACCAAATTTTATCTATTTATTTATTGGGGGGAATATACTTTTAACCCCCTGAATTACCATCACATTTTTATTTACACCTTCAAATTTTTAAAAAAATGACATTGAGGCCTATGAACTATCATTGTGTTTCGAATTAGACATTTTTATATTTTTCTCTCTAAAATACCTTTGAAGTTATTAAAAAATAAAAAAATAACCCTTTGAGGTAGCTGATATGAAAAGAGCTACCCGCTTTTGGTGTGAGCGTTTCCTTAGACTCCACCAAAATCATAATTTAGATGCTTAATTTATCGGGCTTAAAAATCACCAATACTGAAATTCACGTTTTACCAACCAATACCATTTGCAAGCTAGAAAACGATAGATAGTGATTTTTCTTTCGTTCATATATTCTCACAATGTTGCAAGGTTTTCTTTTCTATGCACACACTCGAAACCATTTGCACACTTGCAATGATAATTATATAAATATACCTTGAAACCTTACATGAGTTATACATTTATGCCTAATGTTGTGGTTAGTGGTTAATTACTCCACCATTTATTATTTTGTTTCAATTGGGCTGCCCAATTATGGGCATTAATTGCTACAACCACCCTAATTAAATCAGGCTCCTTTGACCTTAATTATCTCCTCTTAACCTTTTTTTTTTTTTTTTTTTCTCTGTTTATATATATATATATATATACATTCTCCAATAAAAGATGATCAAATTACAGTTTAAAGACAAGCAAGGTCTTTACAAACAACATGATATATGAATAAAGGAATCTCCTCTAAGCAAGTCCTAGAAAAGCACACAGAAGAAGCCGCCTTAGCAGTCACATGGACACCACAATTAGATTCTCCGTAGCAATGAGCCCAAGAACAAGAAGAAAAGCACCTCATCTCTTGCTTAATAGCATCCACAAAGTGACCAATATGTGCATGAAGAGAATGAGGAGCATTTATCTCTTGGATCACCTGTAAACCATCACCTTAAAAAATGATATTTCTAAAGCCTGCTTCCTTACAAAAAAGAATAGCATGAAGAGCCGCCATAGCCTCTACCAAAGTAGGATCCACTTCCACCTTACAGGCACTGCATTTCACACCCAGAACCTGACCCTCAGAATTTCTAATAACACACCCTAATCGAATGAAACCAGTCCTTCTATTAAGAGAGGCATCCCAATTAACCTTAAAAAATTCCATACCAGGGGCCTTCCAAGATTTGCTACTAGTAGAGTTTTCACCATTTAAGATCACAACATCCTTCTCCTATCAAGAACAAAGCAGAAATTCATCAAAAGTCTTAGAGGCTTATGAATAGACCATAGAAGGAGGTGAAAAAGTATCCTAAAAAACCACCCTATTCCTTCTACTGTTCTACACCATATACGGTGAGCCAAAATTGCCATCAAACAAGTCAAACCTTCATCCAGTCTGTTTAAGAGCAGAACCAATAAATCCACCAAATCTGCAATATTTGTTTGGACATTTCTGAAATAGAATAGGGCCACAACTCCACACATCTTGTGCACTAGGACAGCTCCACAAAGCATGGATGGTAGTTTCTTCCTTAATTTTACAGCAAGGACACCAACTATCCTCAACCACACCTCTCCTAAACAAATTTTGTTTAGTAGGAAGTAAGTTATGGCATGCTCTCCACAGAAAAAACTTTACATAATTTGGAGCTTTAATAAACCAAAGCTTCTACCAAAAATCACTTCTATCAAATCTACTAGAACACTCTCCCTCCAACCTTCTCAACATATCCATCCCTAAGTGATAAGCACTTTTAACAGAAAAGATACCAGAAGAAGTGCCATTCCAAATAATTTTATTAGGGGGGAGAGAAGGACAAATAGGAATACCCTTGATGATCTTTGCCTCAGTAACAAAGAAAATATTATTGATTAAAGTATTATTCCAACCCGACAAGGAAGGATCAATAAGATCAGAAACTTTTGCATCATTATGGGGGATAGAGACCGGGGAATAGTTAGAACTAGAATTGGAATGCCATTTATCACCCCAAATATTAATAGAATGACCATCACCAACTCTCCAAATAATACCTTGAGAAAGAAGATCTTTTGCTGCATTAATTGAAACTTCTCCAAATCTAGAAATGAAGACTTAGGGTAATATTTAGCTTTGATGATATGAGCAGTTAAAGAATTAGGATTCTGAATTAATCTCCAACACTGCTATCTAAAAGAGCTTTGTTGGACATGACTAAATCCCTGAAACCAAGGCCTCCAGCTGTCTTTGATCTCCCCAATTTTGTCCAACTCATCCAATGAATCTTTGAATCATTAGCCAAGTGCCCCCACCAAAATTTTTGCATCAATCTGTTCAATTCCTTGCAAAGGGAAACTGGAAGAAGAAAAACATTCATGCTGTAGGTTGGAATGGCTTGGACAACAGCCTTTAAAAGAATCTCCTTGCCTGCAAGTGAAAGAAATTTAGCCTTCCAATTATTAAGTCTTTGCCACACTCTATCGTTAATATCTTTGAAAGCTTTTAACCGGGATTTACCGACCAAAGTAGGCAAGCCCAAGTAGGAGTCATATCTGTTGGCTTCAGACAAACCAGAGAGAGAGAAAATCTCCTGTCTTCTAGCCAAACTTGTATTGCGGCTAAAAAAATACAGCAGTCTTGTGCAAGTTAATCTTTTGCCCCGACCCTCTTTCACTGACTTCAAGAATACGCAGAATTCTTCTCCATTCCACCTGATTAGCCTTGCAAAAAATCAAACTATCACCAGCAAAAAATAAGTGACTGATCTTTGGTCCCTTCTTGGAAGTAGGAACACCAGAAATTGCACCTTTCCCTTTTGCATGTTGCAAGAGTGAGCTAAAAGCTTTAGCACAGATAATGAACAAATAAGGGGAAATGGGGTCCCCTTGTCTAATCCCTCTAGAAGGAAAAATCTTCCCCAGTACATTCCCATTGATAATAATAGAATAATTGACTAAAGGAACACATGCCATAATTAAATTAATCCAAGATTTAGCAAAATCCAGCTTACCCATAACTGCTTCCAAAAAAGACCACTCAACTCTGTCATAAGCTTTACTCATGTCAAGCTTAATGCCCATATAACCCGCTTTACTTCACATTCTAGTTTGCATGGCATGCATGGTCTCATAGGCAACAATAATATTATCAATGATTAAACGACCAGGAATGAAGGCACTTTGACATCCAGAGATAATAGTAGGCAAAATATTCTTAAGCCTACTAGCAAGAATTTTAGAAATGATTTTACAAGTCACATTACAAAGACTAATAGGCCTAAAGTCAGTCACATAAAGAGGGTTTTGACATTTAGGAATCAGAGCAATACATGTAGAATTTATCCTTTCATCCATCAGAGCAACACTACATCACATACCTCCTAATGCAAGATGTCCCAATTTTGTTGGAAGAAATAGGCTGGAAAACCATCAAGGCCTGGGGATTTGAGGGGAGCCATCTGATTGAGAGCAGCATAAATTTCCTCCAAAGAAATAGGAGCAGTCAGAGATTGGTTCATTTGGGGAGTGACTTTTTGATCAACAGTTCTAACACAATAATCAACATCCCGATCATTCCCAACTGTAAATAACATTTGGAAATAGTTGATGAAAGTCCCTTCAATATCCCTCTGGGTAAAACAATGCTTCCCATCCAAATCAATAACCTTCCTAATATGATTTCGACAACTTCTATGGGAGGCACAAGCATGAACGCACTTTGTATTTCTGTCTCCATATCTAAGCCAATTCTCTTTTACTCTCTGCCTCCATTTCAAATCTTCAATCTCCAAGAGGGCATCCAGTTCTTCCTTTAAAACCTTCTCTAACTCAGCCTTTCTTGGGTCTACCTCTTGTTGTACATCTTGTAGAGCCTTCAGTAAATTCTGGATTTTCATATCACCCATATCACTATTAATCCTCGCCCAACTTTTTAGTTCTTTTTTACAGCAATCAAGCTTACTCCACAGAGCCTTTCACTTATCTCTTGAATCAACCTTAACTCTCCAAACCTTTTTGATTAGCTTTTTATAATCTTTATGTTTCACTCAGCTAGCTTTTGGGGTTGAGAGAGGCCCAAGACCGCCTAACACTGGTATCAGAGCCCAGGTTTACCAACAAGTTTCAGACCCTATAATATGCGGGAGAAACAGGTTGTCCCTGCTCCGACCCAAGGCCCGATGTGTGAGGGGGAGATTGGTATGTGTTAAGTGGTCTTAGGCCTCTCTCAACCCCAAAAGCTAGCTTATGAGGTGAGGCTTTCCCTCACACTTATAAACTGACCACCAACCCCTTCCATAACCGATGTGAGACAACCCCAACACTGCCAAGGTACATTACTAGAATTATTAAAGGAAATGAGTAAGGGGCTATGGTCAAACTGGTACCTGGGAAGAATTATCACCTCCACCACATAAAAAATCAAACTCCATTCAGAATTCGCAACCGCCGTATCCAGTCTTTCTAGGGTAAGATCCTTGCCACTTCTTCCATTAGACCAAGTGAAAGCCGATCCCTTAAAGCGTAAGTCTTGCAAATTGTAGTCAATCAAAGCAGATTGGAACAAATACATCTGACCATTTGATCTTCTAGTAGAACTAGACTTTTCAGAAAGGGAAACAATCTCATTGAAGTCTCCAATACACAACCAAGGAACTGGTTGAAAGCCAGAGAGAAACCTCATGAGAGACCAAGATTCCATACGTTTTGCAGTTTTCGAATTCCCATAGAAGCCCGTAAATTTCCACGAGGGCCCAAACTCGGAAAGGTGGATAATGGCGTTTACATGTCTCTGGCTAAAATTTTGCACCTCCAATCTCAATTCAGATTTCCAAAGTAACATCAAGCCACCATTGAGACCTTTGTTATCAACAGTAAACATATTATCAAATCCTAACTTTGATTTCAAGAAACTAGCTTTGCTTTGCATGATTTTGGTTTCCATTAGGAACACCAAAAAGGGCTTCTTGATCTTCACCAATTGGCAAAGACTTCTGATTGTCCGGGGGTTCCCAAGCCCCCTGCAATTCCAACTTAGAAAATTCATGCAGAACAAAAAAAAATGGCATTTATGGACGGTTTTTTTCTAAACGGTTTCTAAAACCGTCTAGAAAACAAAATTTGCAGACGGTTTTTCCGAAACCGACTGTAAAAAATTTATGATGGACGGTTTAGTTAAAACTGTTTGGAAATTTATATTTCAAGACAGTTTTATAAAAACCGTCTATAAATTTATAGACTGTTTTTTTCCGAAACCGTCTGAAGTTTTATGGACGGTTTTTACCAAACCGTCCATAATAAATTTCAGTTCTAGAAGGTTTCAAAAAAAAAAAAAAACCGTCTGAAATTTTTTTTCCATGCCATGTCATCAATCTGTGTGATGCCCCCAAATTTCATCACATCCCTCTGATTTTTTTCCCAACCAAAATCACAACCGTATATTTCTTTTGATATGTGCACTTCCGTTAAAAACCCCGAAACTGTACACATCTGCGCATTCCTATTCATTCTTTTCATTTTCATTCAACCAGCCTCTTCAACTCTGCTTGTTCAAGAGTCCAAAATCAGAAATTGAAGCAGATTGACAGCGATTGGGTTTGCTTTCTGGGTTTCAAGCAGATTGACAGCGAATGGTATAATCGCCGACCGGTTCCCCCAAATCTTTCCCTTATTCTTGTTGTTGATTTTCGGGTCTTATTTTTAGCATGGGTTTGCTTTCTGGGTGTGATTTCGTTGTTGGTTTTTTGGGTCTTCTTTGGGTTACTAAAATAGGGTGAAATATTTGGGTCTTCATTGTTGTGCTTTGAGTTTTGGGCAGATGCTTCGGACGAGACGAAGAAAATTGTACATCGAAGACAACGACTGCTATAGACCAAAGGAAATCGAATGAAGAGGAATGGAAATCAGTTGAAGACGAAGAGACAGTGATTTTCGGAGATGAACCTAGTGATTCTTTTGGGAGATGAACCCAGTGATTTTCGGTGCCAGGTTTTGTTTGCAAATGAGGGAGATATTTAGAACTACAAATGAGGAAGATGAACGGTGAACCCAGTGATTTTCGGTGGATTTGCAAATGTGTATAAAATTATATTGGCCAATCCTAACTCAACAAATTTAATTTCGTGTTGAATTCGTGTCGAGTTTGTAGATTGTATCAAAAATACCAGCTGAACTAAAGAGGAGATGGTAATTAGCGGAAGCAAGAGATCAAAATAGGTCCAACCAAACCTAGGACATCAAAGATTTCCAACTTTAATTTGTTTGTATTTCGGAGCGTACGTATTAGATAATTTAAATGGATTGCAGGCACAAGCTAGGCATTAGATCTAATTTCTAAATCTGTGAACTGGTACTGGACTATCAGGGAGGCGCCGTCTTGGTTGTGAAGGGTCAGAGCTATGTCAAACGAGAGTTCGGGTGGGAAACCATGGCCAAAGGTCAACAACCACAAAATAGCTAGCCAAATTCATGACATGACATCCATGATCCATGCATCATGCATGCGTTCTATTCCTTCAAACAAAACTCCACGCCCTACAACTTAAATAGAAGAAAATTAAGAAATGCATGCTGTAAACACGTGAATTTCAACGCCGCCCTCCCGACCAATGATGATTATCAGTTTCTTGGCAAAAAAGAAAAAGAAAAAGAAAAAGAAAATAGAAGAAAAGACAAGAAAAGAATTAAGTTGTTATTTCTGTATTTCGGTGGGTTCTTAATTAACTTGTTATTAATACCATTATAGCTATAATATCAATAATAATACGTCACCTCCGGAACTCGATCTTTGGGCTGTATATATCGGAAAATGAGAATAAAATAAAATAAAATTAATATAATCGAAAATACAGTTTTTTTTTTTTTTTAAAAAAATAATAATAATAATCGAAAGGAATGCAAAAAGAATAATATTTGACAAAAAAAAAAACTAAATGGTTTAATGGTCTGTTTAGAAAAAGAGTTGAATTCTTTTTTTTTTTTTTTTAAACCCGGTTCAACCCTGATTTACACCCGAATTCAAGAGAAATTTGATTCTACGCGTGGGTCCCACTCCACGCATAAAGCTGGTCTCCAAGGAAAGGTGTAAAGGCGGTCAATTCCACAAATTATTTTACACGTCGATCTCACCCTTTAAATAATTAAATAATATTTATTTACACTAAATAATATTTTTTAATTTTTTTTTATAATAAATAAATATTATTTCAATCATTACTCCACACTACATTTTTACAATAATAATCATTATACAGAATTCACATGCTCAGCCTTTAATATGTGGTGTCCTCACTATACAGAATTCATATGCTCGGCCTTTAATATGTGGTGTCCTCACTTGGTCTTTGGTCATCAAAATTCTCATTGATTAATTATTAGGGATAATTGCACCGTTGGTCCCTGTGGTATACCATAATTATTTTTCACTCCCTATGGTTTAAAAAGTTCACTGGAGGTCCTCGTGATATGCAATAATTACAAATCGATCCCTGACGTCAAATTCTGTTAAAATTTTTAACAGATTCCGTCAAATGCCACGTCAGCGCCACGTGTCGCCAATAAGATGGCGACACGTGTCTATCGTAATAAAAAATATAAATTTATTAAAAAATAAATAAAAATACTTATTTTTTTATAAAAAAAATTCAAAAAAAATTCAAAAAAAAAAACAAAAAAAAAAAAAGCTGAAGGGGTGGCCCAGCCACCCCTTTGGGGGTGGCCTGGCCGCCCCCAGCCACTGGGGGTGGCCGCGCGCCACCCCCAGTGGCTGCAGGGGGTGGCCGCGCGTCACCCCCGGCGGCCTCTGGGGGTGGCGGCGCGCCACCCCCATGGGCTGTGGGTGGCCTGGCCACCCCCTTCTTTCCCATTTTTGTTTTTTTCTTTTTAGAAAAAATAAGTATTTTTTATTTATTTTTTAATAAATTTATATTATTTTATTAAAATTAGACATGTCAGCGCCACGTGTCACCAATAAGATGACGACACGTGGCGCTGACGTGGCATTTGACGGAATCTGTTAAAAATTTTAACAGAATTTGACGCCAGGGATCGATTTGTAATTATTGCATATCACGAGGACCTCCAGTGAACTTTTTAAACCATAGGGAGTGAAAAATAATTATGGTATACCACAGGGACCAACGGTGCAATTATCCCTAATTATTATCTCTTTGTAAGAATCGGAAAAGAAAAGAAAAACAATTGACTCGAATAAAAGAATATTTCATCAGAATCAATAACCGTTGTCGTTTTCACACATGTTTTTATTTTTTTGAAGTCATTTTCATACATAGTTATTTGACCAAAAGAAAAACATCCTTTGCTTACCAGATCGCGTTTTCTTCTTTAAATATTTTCGAATTATCAAAATAATTTCGAGAATTAGATATCTTAATTATAAACTGTTCGTTATAAGATATTCCATTGAAGAATATATGGAAAAAAATATAATTAGATATGTACGTGCTTAAATGGAACAAATTTTTTTTTTCCAAATTGAGTTTAAGGAAATTTCTTCCAACTGATCGATCAAGCTATAATTTTGCTACGTGTCCCTTAGCAATAAAAAAGTACATACTTTTTTAATTAGCTTATGAGAATTGCATGGTCTTTTAATAGAATTATCAGAAAAGCATGTATCCCGACCCTTAGCAGGTAAAAAATATATACTTTTTTAGTTAGCATGCAAGAAACACATTTTTTTTTAATAGAACTATTAAAAGAATGTGATTCTCGCATTCTCAAGGGACACATAACAATTTGGCGTAAATTCCTGCTCGCTTAAAAATTAGATGATCTTGAGTGTTATCTCTAGTACAATTATTCTTGGTGTACCCAAATTACGAGAGGCCTATCGGGCCAAGAAACAAGGCCTGGGCCCTATGGCCCAATAGCGAGGTATTTGGCCCTTTTGCCATTTTGATATTAGTAAGAGATGTTGTTACCGTGCATAATAATAATGAATAATATGGAATGAAAAATAGAGAGAATAAGAAAATCAAGACATTTACGTGGTTCGGCAATATAACTACATCCACATGAATGCAGTTATATTAATAATGATTTAAGATTACAGTATAACATATTTATAACAAAATTTTACTATATGGACAGATATGGAAAACTCCAAAAATACTATGTACTGTACCATTCTATATATGTGTACGTCCACAGATATGTCACGATGCTCCGCCAACTGACTACTATATTAATACTTTTGTATTACTCTTTATGCTTAAAAGAAATATGAGCCACTTATTTCAACGGATGCATTACAAAGGATCGATCATCATATCGCTTTGCCACATCAAAATAATTGTCCACGAACTGACGAGGGTGGCAACTGTAGTATGTTAGGGAGTAAAGGGCATTTTAGTTGCCCTCTCACAAGTACGAGTGATTGGCAAACGACTAGTGGCAAATAGTCTTATTACAAAACACACATCATACAACGAAAGCTTACCCAATGTTAAAGTGACACCAAGCCAAAACGATTATCTGAGAAGGAAGTCATGTCCAGTATAAGAGGAAAAAGCCACCCATGCATTGCAAGTAACTATACTCTTTGAATATCTATTCCACCAAAAATATATATATATATATATATTTTTTTTTTTTTGTGCTCTATACTCTTAAAAAGTACCCCCACTAAATTAAGCATCGGAGACATCCCTCGCCAGCATACCCGGCAAGCACCCAAGCTTACCTTCGGCTCCTTTGTTGGTATTCTCGATCGGGGTCTCAACATGTATGTGGTGATCATCTGCATCAACAATTCTCATCGCTTTGACATTGAAATATTCCATGAGCATGTTATGGATTCATTTGGATAGTATTTAACACATTTATTTATCAATATGATAAATATCTTAAGCAAATTTGAAATGAAAGAACTAAAATATGTCAAATCACCATCATTCTACATTAATATTCCAACACTCATCTTCATACGTGGACTCAAATTCTCTCTCCATAAATAAAGCCCGGCCAACACTTGAAATATTTGACTAAAATTAAGATAAAATGTGAAGTCAAAGTGTATCTAATAATTTTAAATTAACATTCTAATTAATACTCCTCCCACATATGAACTCAAACTCACTCAACCACTTGCTTTATTAATTGATTTGATTTGATTATTTCATGATTTATTGAATTTTCATGTATGAGGAGTATAACTAATTTTGAATGAAAGATCTGAGTATTTGATTGATCAAAGATCACAAGTATAAAGCTCTTACATCACAAAGCATAAAACTCTGCAAAATCATAGCCACATGCTATGAGGTTAAATAGGCATAGATACAAACAAAATTTTTACAACAAAGTGTTATCTATGATTTTCATCTCCAGTTAACTCATGTACAAAAATAGTTAAAGAGCAGATTTGTTCCGAGCAAACTAGATCTAAGACAACTGTAGCCAAATATCCTAGAAAAAATTTATTTAAACTAGCCATGAGAAATAACCTCTCACACCGAACTATCCAGACCGTAAGGGATAACCCCTCATACCTGACTAACTTTTATTTCATTGATCATCCATAACAGATTTATGGAGAAGAAAACTCTTATTCAAAACAAAAACACAATTGACAAACAGCAGCAGTGGTCATAGAGGAGATGAACAGCACAACACAAAGGTAGATGAAGATATGCATAGCAGAGAAGCTAAAATTATTGAGCTGGTCGGAGAACACTTGCAAACAAAAGAAAAAACCAAAATAGGAGGGGGGATAGGAGCGGGGAGTAGAAAGGGAAAGGGACTGCTCCCTCCTCCTCTTAGATCTGTTTTCTGAGAGTTTTTTCTGTAAGGCCGACTAAGAAAACGACTTAAGAGTTTTTAGGAGCATATCTAATTATTTAATTGATCAATATAAATAATAAAAAAAAAAGACCTCATTTAATTAAACTTTTTCGCCTTTTAGGCATCTTAGTCTATCGAGCCGCCCTTCACACACGAACAAGTAATGGTACCACCGACTTTAATTACGATGGATTCATGTCACACTTCAACATATACAGAGAGCTCATTCACTTTCTTAAGGTAATACAAATGACTTTAAATGAAGCCTTCTTATTTCCTGTCACAACCACTTGTTATAGACGTACGATAGGATCGATGAATTATCGGAAAGTGGCTGTGTTGTTCTCCGATGGAGCAAATATATACGCATGTGATTACTATGGTGACACTCTGGCGTCCTCCCTCTTGAAACGTGCAAGGAATGCTAATTCTTGAATCGCCTCTGAGATCTTCTCGATGTATGGTACAATATCCATTACAATCAAAACTACTGCAACAGTTGGTATGGTCTCCTGGAGATTGGCATTTTCCCAAAGCCACGTCGTATTGAGCAAGGATTTCAGGTTCTCCACGACCATATTTGAGTTTACAATATGGGGATTAACTGCTGTTGTCTGTGTCATTTTTTTGAGCTCTGCTGCTATTTCCTTCAGTGCTTTGCCAGATTCTGAGCAAATTTTAGCGCATGGCTCTTGGATTTTGCTTTGGAACTCACTGGGTGTCTGAAAGGAAGAAAATAAAATTTTAATCCACTTGATCTGTGGGGAAAAGTGTCATATATATACATCATGACATGTCTACAAAGAGATGATCTATTTAGAAATGGGCATTGCTGCTTTTACTTGGATCTTAGAGTTAAGGTAGCTGTTAAGAACGTCAACTTTGTAGGCACATTCCCGACTAAGGGCTCCAATTTTAAGGTACTGTTTCCAAGGATGACGGAACCCAAAACGACAGTTCCACAGCTCCCATCTCGCTAGATTAGCCTGATGAGACATTAAAATCGATCCATATCAGCAAACAAAAGAAGCTAGTTTAAATCTTACTTTTGCATGTTTGGTACTGGAGAGATATAACGAGGATGACGATGACAACTTAATTTATACCCACCATAGTTTCTTCAGTGTCTTTTGAAGTGAGAACGCTTTTATATCCTTGACGAAATGATTTATCATCCATATTCGACAGCCCTTCTTCTGGTATGTTGAAGTATTCACCCCCAAATCCTGTAAAATATATAAAATAGAAAGGAGTTATATATATGGCTTGTAAAGTATATACGGGTCGATATTATTTTGGAAGTATATATATATATATATATATATATATACCTTCTAAGAAATTTCCAAGCTTTTCCATGTTGGTAGCTGCCCGATTGTGAAGATTCTCACCAATCCAAACAGGTCATATACATATGCATATAACTATAGCAACAAAGCTACCAATGATGATTGTCGTAAGCCTCTGATGGGCCATCTCTATCACTTCATCCTCTCCGTAACTCGATATAGATATCAAGCAGAAGGTCAATATGAATATCAACAGCCCATAATCGTATCTTGCCTTCATTGCGGGAATGAATCTCACAAATGTTACTGTTGCAGCTGCATCACGTACACCTCCAACAATCAAATGAGTTTGACAAATTTTGAACTAAACAGTAAGGTGAAACTACACTCACACGATTTGCAATCATGATGCCCCCATTAAACTTTAAACAGTGATAATATTCTCCTTCAAATTATCAAACACTTTCAAGTTGTTCATTTTATTAGCATTTTCTGTTAACTTGACGGAAAATGCATCATGCATGTGACCCGTACCTGACTCAAATTGGCCAGATTGTGGGTCTCAATGGCAGAGACTCATGGTCTGGCCGTGAGTCTCTATGGATAGTGCTTATTAGTTTGAGGGGATCTATTGTCACTTAATCACATTTTGTAGTTTTGGTAGCTATATAGGATAACTAAAAAATGAAGTGTCAATTCGAAGAGACAAGTGTAGTTTCCCAAATATTAAATAATGCCAATGTCTTGTTACACATGTACCTATCATAAAGACAAAGAACCCAATTACTATGGGCTGTCCTGTTTCACCCGACAGAGTTGCTAGGTAATGGACTCCAACACCTAGAGCACTGCCTGATAAGGTTGCCAGCATCCTGTTTAAGCCTTTTCCCAGTGTTGCTCCTTTAAAAGATGGCAAACGGAATGCCGAAATCAGAATTGTTAGCCCCATGTCATAAGTTTTCTATTGTATATTAGTTTTTCTCATAGTAAATAAATTCATCAATCAGAATTTTTGGAAACAAATTGCAAGCTTACCAACAGAAAACTCGAGGACAAGAATGACTGTCAGAATAGCCCATATTGCATTGTCACCAAAACCATCATAGAGTGGTCTGATGTAGTTGAATAAGGAAACCAAGGTGAGAGCCAGTCCTACTTTTAGCGAATGGATAATTCTTCTTGGATCATCTTCTCCGAGTTTCTTCATCTTCTTTGCAACATCGACTGCCTTAGCCCATAACTTCTCAGGCAAGGCCTTGAGCCATCCCCATGCACGAGTGAAAGGTCCACCATTTTCATGACTTAGAGATTCAATATTCATGCTATCCGTTGAAAGGAAACAATATTGCAGTAGTTGAGAGACAATGATGCGGGAAGAGGCCGACAAGAGATAGTGCAAGGAGATGACGGCTTGGGAGCTATATATATATATATATATTGTGACAAACCAGTCCTCACTAATTTGTAGGCGGAAAAATTGTTTGGTACGTCTACACTGCATGCATGTCACACACTCGCAATTGTTATGAACAACGTGTAAGAGATGGCCAAGAAAAAATAGATTCTTTTTTTCCCGATATATCTGTACGTAGTTGAGTTTCTTTCCTAGCGGTTTGCTAGATTGTGTAATTGGTTGGCGGTTTTATATAATTGTTAATATATCATCCAAAAGGAAAAAAAAAAAAAAAGATTAAGAAGAATAGAAAAAGAAAAAGAAAAAAAGGATAGAGATGTTAAGTCTAAAACTCTCTGATTATAAGTGAGGTCCAATAGAAAAATATTTATTTAAATAAAAAGTGAATTACAATGACAATACTTGAACTTAAAATATTTTCTATGATGCTATGATAAATGACCACTTATTTCAAAAGATAGACCGATAGAAAATAGTAAGTTTAATCATTTTAATTAATATTCTAACAAAAGAGCGGAAGGTGGTTTTGGTACCAACTAGGAGTGGCAATTTGTTCTCGCGTATTGGGATCGAGTCATGTCGAGGCATAGGTATAAAATTATATAGGTTAACAATAACCCAACTCATTTAATTAAACGAGTTAAACCCTTCAATCTTAACATTCTAATTTTTTTATTGGGTTCGTATTGGGTTCATGAGTTATGTAAAAAATTGTCTGTCATTAGGCCGCGTGTTAGGTTCGAGTCATGTCGAAGCATGTGTATAAAACTATATAGGTCAACTCTAACCAGACAAGTTTAATTTCGTGTTGGATTCGTGTCGAATTTGCAGATCGTATCAAAAGTGCCGGCTGAGCTGAAGAAGAGATGGTTGTCAGCGGAAGCACGGAATCAAAATAGGTCCAACCAAACGAAGGACAGATTTCCAACTTTAATTTGTTTGTATTTCAGAGCGCATTAGATAATTTAAATGGATTGCAGGCACAAGCTAGGCATTAGATCTAATTTCTAAATCTGTGAACTGGGACTGGACTATCAGGGGGGTGCCGTCTTGGTTGTGAAGGTCAGAGCTATGTCAAACGAGAGTTTGGGTGGGAAACCATGGCCAAAGGTCAACAACCACGAAATAGCTTGCCAAAGTCATGACATCCATGATCCATGCATCATGCATGCGTTATATTCCTTCCAATAATGACTAAATTAACTCCACGCCGCCCTACAACTTAATTAGAAGAAAATTAAGAAATGCATGCTGTAAACACGTGAATTTCAACGCCGCCCTCCCGACTCACGATGATTATCAGTTTCTTGGCATAAAAGAAAAAGAAAAAGAAAATAGAAGAAAAGACAAGAAAACAATTAAGTTGTTATTTCTGTATTTCGGTGGGTTCTTAACTTGTTATTAATACCATTATAGCTATAACATCAATAATAATAGGGATTTGATTCTTGTACAACACCAATATAACAACTGTACAACAACCCCTCACATGAGGGTGAGCCCCAGTGTATCTGGGGCTCACCCTCATGTGAGGGGTTGTTGTGCAGTTGTTGTATTGGTGTTGTAAATCTAACATTTTTCATAATAATACGTCACCTCCGGAACTCTTTGGGCTGTATATATCGGTAAATGAGAATAAAAAAAAAAATTAATATAATTGAAAATACAGTTTTTTTTTTTTTTTTTTTTTTAAAAAAAAATATAATCGAAAGGAATGCAAAAAGAATAATAATAAAAATATTATTTGAGAAAAAAAATATCTAAATGGTTTAATGGTATGTTTGGAAAAGAGTTGAATCATGATTCTATTTGGGTTTTTTTTTTTTTAACCCAGTTCAACATGGATTTACACATGAATTGAAGAAAAATTTGATTCTACGCGTAGGTCCCACTCCACGCATAAAGCTGGTCTCCAAGGAAAGGTGTAAAGCCCGTCAATTCCAAAAATTATTCTACACATGGGTCCCACCCTTTAAATAATTAAATAATATTTATTTATACTAAATAATAATTTTTAATATTCTTTTATAATAAATAAATATTATTTCAATCATTATTCCACACTACTTTTTATAACATCGATCATTATAAAAAAGTCACATACTCAGCCTTGAATATGTGGTGTCCTCACTTGGTCTTTGGACATCAAAATTCTCATTAATTAATTATTATCTCTTTGTAAGAATCGGAAAAGAAAAGAAAAACAATTGACTCGAATAAAATAATAAAGTAATTTTTGTCTTTTTACTGGCCTTAGAATGTACATTGAGAATGTTTTAATAGTTTAAGAAAAATATTATCCCAATTAAAAAATAAAAAAAGAAAAAAGAAAAGCAATTGACTTGAATAAAAGAATACTTCGTCAGAATCAATAACCGTTGTCGTTTTCTACATGGTTTTTTTTTTTTTTTTTTGCCAAAAGAAAAACATCCTTTGCTTACCAGATCGCGTTTATAATATTAATTGTTTATCATCCTACGTACCCTTCTAGTACTACGTCCTACTCAAGCTCGTTTGGACCTTAGAAGTTTCATTTTTCTTCTTTAAATATTTTCGCATTATCAAAATAATTTCGAGAATTAGATATCTTAATTATAAACTGTTCGTTATAAGATATTCCATTGAAGAATATATGGAAAATATATATATATAATTAGATATGTACCTGCTTAAATGGAACAAAAATTTCTTTCAAATTGAGTTTAAAGAAATTTCTTCCAACTGATCAAGCTATAATTTTGCTACGTGACGTCCCTTAGCAATAAAAAAAATACATACTTTTCTAATTAGCATATGAGAATTGCATTGTCTTTTAATAGAATTATCAGAAAAGCATGTATCCCGACGCTTAGCAAGTAAAAAATATATACTTTTTTACTTAGCACGTAAGAAACACATTTATTTTTTTAATAGAACTATTAAAAGAATGTGATTCTCGCATGCTCAATGGACACATGACAATTTTATAGGCTGGGTTGAAGGAATTTCCTCCAACCTAGTCAATTTGGCGTAAATTCCTGCTCGCTTAAAAATTAGATGATCTTGAGTATTATCTCCAGTACAATTATTCTTGGTGTACCCAATTACGAAAGGCCTGTCGGGCCAAGAAACAAGGCCTGGGCCCTATGGCCCAATAGCGAGGTATATTGGCTCTTTTGCCATTTTGATATTAATATGAGATGCTGTTGTTACCGTGCACAATAATTAATTAATGATGAATAATATGGAATGAAAAAGAAAGAGAATGAGAAAATAAAAACATTTACGTAGTTCGGCAAAGTGCCTACGTCCACAGAAATGCGGTTATATTTAATAATGATTTAAGATTACAGTATAACATATTTATAACAAAAGTTTACTATATAGACAGATATGGAAAACTCCAAAAATATCATGAACTGTACCATTCTATGTGTACGTCCACAAATATGTCGCGATGCTCCGCCAACTGACTATTATCTTGATTCTCTTGCATTACTCTTTATTCTTAAAAGAAATATGAGCCACTTATTCCAACAGATGAACTACAAAGGATCATCGCTTCGCCACATCAAAATAATTGTCCACGAAATGACGAGGGTGGCAACTGTAGTATGTTAGGGAGTAAAGAGCATTTTTGTTGCCCTCTCACAAGTACAGGTGATTGGCCATCGACTAGTGGCAAATAGTCTTATTACACGACACGCATCGCACGACCAAAGCTTACCCAATCTTAAGGTGACACCATGCCAAAACGATTATCTGATAAGGAAGTCATGTCCAGTATAAGAGGAAAAAGCCACCCATGCATTGCAAGTAACGATACTCTATGAATATCTATTCCACCAAAAAAAAAAAAACCTTCTTTTGCTCTATACTCTCAAAAAGTACCCCTACTAAATTAAGCATCGGAGACATCCCTCGCCAGCATACCCGGCAAGCACCAAAGCTTACCTTCAACTCTTTTGTTGGTATTCCCGATCGGGGTCTCGACATGAATGTGGTAATCATCTGCATCAACAATTCTCATCGCTTTGACATTGAAATATTCCATGAGCATGTTATGGATTCCTTGGGATAGTATTTAACACATTTGTTTATCAATAGGATAAATATCTTAAGCAAATTTGAAATGAAAGAACTAAAATATGTTCAATCACCATCATTCTAAACTAATATTCTAACACTCATCTTCATACGTGGATTCAAATTATCTCTCAATAAATAAAGCCTAGCCAACACCTGAAATATTTGACTAAAATTAAGATAAAATGTGAAGTCAAAGTGGATCTAATAATTTTAAATTAACATTCTAACTAATACTCCCTTCACATATGAACTCAAACTCACTCAACCACTTGCTTTATTAATTGATTTGATTATTTCATGATTTATTGAAGTTTCATGTATGAGGAGTATAACTGATTTTGAACGAAAGATGTGAGTATTTCATTGATCAAAAATCACGAGTATAAAGCTCTTACATTATAAAGCATAAAGCTTTGCAAAATCATAGCCACATGCTATGAGGTTACATAGGCATTGATACAAACAAAATTTTTACAATAAAGTGTTATTTATGACTTTCATCTCTAGCTAACCCATGTACAAAAATAGTTAAGACAGCGGTAGCCAAATATCTTAGAAAAATTTATTTAAACTAGCCATGAGGGATAACCTCTCACACAGAACTATCTAGGTCGTGAGGGATAATCCCTCACACCTAATTAACCTTCATCCCATAGATCGTCTATGGCAGATCTACGGAGAAGAAAACTCTTATTCAAAGCAAAAACACAACCGACAAACAACAACAGTGGTCATGGAGGAGATGAACGGCACAACACGAAAGTAGATGGACATATGCATAGCAAAGAAGCTAAAATTATTGATCTGGTCAAGAACACTTGCAAACAAAAAAAACTACTAAAATAAGAAAAAAAGAATAAGAGCGGGGAGTAGAATAAGAGACCCCCGTCTTGGTTGCGAAGGTCAGAGCTATGTCAAATGAGAGTTTGGGTGGTAAACCATGGCCAAAGGTCAACAACAACGAAATAGCTAGCCAAATTCATGACATCCATGATCCATGCATCATGCATGCGTTCTATTCCTTCCAATAATGACTAATGTTCCGTTTGTTTCGGCGTAAAATGATTTCTAGAAAATGATTTCGGCATTTTCCGGTGTTTGGTAGGGGCAAAAATAATAGTCAACCGGAAAATGATTTCTGTTTGACAAAAAATGCTTAGTAAATTTCGGAAAATGATTTACGCTTTTTAAAAGCGTAAATCGTTTTCTGAAGACGCCAGACGTAATCGATCTATTTTAAACGGCACAGTCGACTTTCACGTTCAAGCAGCCGACCACCAACGAAATATTGCCGGTATCGGAATCCGATAACATCCGGTTAATGTCGCCGGAATCTGGCCACCTTCGCCGGAATCCGGTCAGCCAGATTCCGGCGACAATCTGACCGGATCCCGGCCAAACCGGCCGGATTCCGGCCATCTGACCGGATCTGGCCAGAGAGCCAGATTCCGGCCGGATCTGGCTAGAGAGGCCGGATCCCGGTCGGCCCTGGCCAGAGAGACCGGTTCTCGGCCGGCTGGCCGGACGGATCTGGCCATATCCAGCCAGCCTGCCGGGATCCGGCTATCCCAGATTCCGACGAAACTGTCCGGATTCCGGCCTTTATCTCGAATTCTGGCTATATTAGTCAGAATCAGGTAAAAATAGTCAGAATCTTGTCGGTCAGTGACCGAATCTCGTCATCGATGATTTTTATATTATTTTACATTAATATTTTTATGTTGTGAATAAAAATTGATTTTTATAAGTTAATATAATTGAATAAAAATATAAAAAATATTTGCGATTTTCCATACGCGCCAAACACCGGAAAATGCTTTCGACGAAAAATGGTTTCTTGAAAAATGACTTCTCTGAAACTATTTTACGTCGAAACAAACGGAGCATTAGTGAAGGAGAAGCGCAAATTCTTATTTCTAAGTGAAGGCTGTAAACCATGTCCTCCTACATTCATAAAAAAGTTATGTTTCCAAATCTGTTAAACAAAAACATGTTCAAACAAGTACCGACTTGAAGAAGAAATCATGTGTGTTTGATTATATTCAATTTACAGGATGAACCATCAAAGAGCAAACTAGAGTATTGAAACATCAAACTGGTATCACAAGGCATCACCAAAAGGATGAGGGATAACCTTAATTTTATCAGCAACTTCCAACAGAAAGCACGCAAGAATGACTAATATTTTCATTATCTCCTCAAATAATGCTGGACTTATAACTGTTTTACAATTCTTTTACAACTTACTGAACATATATACATGTGATTGGAGGGTGTTAAAAAAAAAAAAATTATGGCTTCACATGCTGACACATGTCAACAAATTGTAAAAGAATTGTAGGTCTAGCATTACTCTATCTGTTCACAATAAGGAAAACCCGTTACATGCACTTGGAAAAACCTAAATGTCTAATTTGCTCTTAACAACATTTTCAACAGATTACCATATGTGTTCATTTTCTGAGGGCTTCAACAAAGTATGCAAGACAAAATGAGATATGAATAGATCATATTATTAACCTAAATTTAGAGTCCACTCTTCTCCTAAATAGTTCACCACTGCTTATTGTATCTGGATTTGTTGTCTACAGCATTTAAGCTCAAGGTAGCTCATCAACTTCTATTAAATAAACCGAGACTATTTATGAATATACTTTAATTCATCCAAACATCTTTGTCATCTTTGTATGTATTCTTGCAAAACAGCTTCTCTTGCTTCATCTAAAGAAGGGACAAACTGATAAACAAAACAAGGACCAAATACAAACCACTATTGAATCAAGGAAATCCACATTCATCTCATTGTTTGCCTTGAGCGCACTGCAACTAGAGTAAGAATGTTCAGATTTCTTTGTTTTGAAAGAAGGGTTATATTGTTAATTACTTCAAACTCAACTTTTTCGCAGCCACAAAGCAAAGGATATGAGCTTATCCTTGATCTGAAGTGCCTATCAGGAATAACATTTTAGTTGATATGGCTTATATGTGAATGATCGGGTGAGTTAATTTTGTTACATTCCTTAAAATGTGCTCTTTAAAGCAATGTTAGGTACTAAAGACACCTGAATTATCGATCACAGCAAGAAACATTAGGTACCGAAGCTTAACCACAGAAATGGTCCAAAGTCCTCAAATAAGTGAAATATACATAATTAGGTGTCACTATTGACATCAATCACTTGTATGATAGTCATTTAGCACTTCAAATCTCCCTTTTCAACAGTCTATCCCCATGAAATTCCACGGTTCATGTCAAGTCCTTTTTCTGAATAATCAGTAATCCATGGGTCTTATGCCGGCTCAATTCAAAGATAAGCAAATAATACTCAATTCTGGACATACTTTTCAAATACAATTCAGTAGTTAAGATAAATATTTTGGCTAGAAACCTAAACACACACACAGGGAGGAACTTACAGCACTTGAATCTTGGCCAACAACCAAAACCATCATATCAGCCTTAAACTTTTGAACTGCTGGAACGACCAACTCGGTCATGGCATACGCATATCCTGTGTCACCAGTTCCATTTGGTAGAGGAATATTCATATTATAACCAAACCCTTGTCCTTCACCAATCTCATCAACCGATCCACTCTGTGGATGAGAAGGACCCCACGACCCATGATTCATGTGAAGGGAGATGGTAAGAACATTATTTGACTTGTAAAACCCCTTTGCTGTTCCATTGCCGTAGTGAACGTCAACATCAATAACTGCAACTTTTTGACACCCAGAATCTAAAGCCAATTGAACAGCAAGACCCGCATTGTTAAGGAAGCAGTACCCATCAGCTTGAGTAGGCTGAGCATGGTGACCTGGAGGCCTAACCAATGCATATGCAATTTTCCCATGCCCATCAAGTATATGCTTCATTGCCGACAGTGTAGTACCAGCAGCAAGCAGCGCAGCATCCCATGATCCAGGGTTCAAGAAAGTTCCAGCACAAAGCATCTTCCCTCCATTTCTATCAGCTTCGATTAGCTCATTTATGTGTTCTGGGAGATCAACATATCAGACTCTGATATAACTCATACCCAACATTCTTTATAATGAAATAACTTACACAAATTTTTATCAATCAAAATAATCCCTCCCCAAGAATTCTTCCACATATTATTTAATTTCCTACAAATTATAGGAAATGCAAAGCGGATTGGAAGTCACACAGCCGTTAAAACTCCAATACATCACAACATTTTAAGCTTCAACGCCCAGAATAGTACTTCATTAAAAAAAAATCTATTTCTGTGTAGTTTGGAAATCTTGCTTCTCTTGTTAATTAATTTTTCTACTAAATTTGCACATCAGGGAAATAAAATTCAACTAAGAAAAAAAGCAGAACAGAGGTTCACTCCAAAACCCAAGTTTTAATAATGAATTAGCATTCAAAAATCATCACCTAGCTTTTACGTTTACGATTCTCAGCCGAATATTAACAATCAAACAATCAGGGCTCACACTAATTTTAAAAAATCAAACAAGAAGAAGAATAGAGCAACTGAAAGTGATTGAACTGTAACCGTAAGCAAGCAAAGTATTACCCGCGTACCTTGAGTGTGGAAGGAGAGCAATTCGGGGATGCGAGCAGGTCTGCCGCAGTGCCAAGAGATGTAGGGAGAGATGGGGCCTCGTTTGAGGATGGAGAGCATGTTCTTGACCCTGTCTGCGTTCTCCGGGTGCTTCTCCAGAACGTCAAGAAAGCCCGGGTCCATTCTGTAAGATATTGGAATGTAATGCAGAAATGCTTGATGTTATTCACAGTAATAGCTTTACAGTATTTATACAAAATAGGAGGGATAGGAGCAAGCACTCAATGTGCTGTCCATTTACAGAAAGTGAACGTTGGGTGTGTGCTTGTAAGGAATCTGTCCTTTACAGAAGGTGAGCGTTGGGGGCTTGCCTTGTATGAGATGTGTTGCCATCCTGGTCTGTATGACTTGCGGTGGCTTTGATTCTGGTTGATAGTTTCCTTGTAGAGGGCATGGTATACGATTGCTGAGACTTTCCTATCTTGGTTCCTGATATTGTGATAGTGTATCTCCTTGAGTGATTGGTGGGATTTTGTCTGGAGAGATTGATGGAGTATGGTCTAACAGCCCCCCGCAAGCTGAAGGGGGTACGGAGACAACCTTGAGCTTGGATCGGAGGAAGCTAAAGCGGGTGGACGTCAAGCCTTTGGTGAAGACATCCGCGAGCTGATCGTGAGTAGAAACAAACTTGACAAGAACATCCTTGTTGACGACTTTTTCGCGGACAAAATGGTAGTCGACTTCGATGTGCTTGGTACGGGCATGATAGACGGGGTTGGAGGCGAGAGCTAGAGCGCCAATGTTGTCACACCAGATGGATGGTGGGACTGGGAGAGAGAGGCGGAGGTCCTTGAGAAGCATGCGGAGCCAGTAAATTTCAGTGGTGACAGTGGCGAGGGCGCGATACTCGGCCTCGGTGCTGGGGCGAGCGACGACGGGTTGTTTCTTGGCGCACCAAGAAACGAGACAGGGTCCAAGGAAGACACCAAAGCCAGTGGTTGAGCGGCGATCGTCAGGATCGCCAGCCCAATCAGAGTCGCAATAGGCTTCAAGGGTAAGGGAGCCTTTGCTGAAGAGGAGACTGTGATCAACACTACCTTTAAGGTAGCGCAGCACTCGTTTTGCAGCAATCCAGTGGGCGGAGGTGGGAGAATGCATGAACTGGCATAATTGATTGACGGAGTAGGCGATGTCCGGCCTTGTGATAGTGCTGTATTGCAGGGCGCCCACGACCTGGCGGTAGGTGGCAGCATCCGGATCGGAAAGGGGTTCACCGGCAGCAGCTGAGAGTTTGGAGCCTGAAACAGTTGGAGCAGCATATGGTTTGGCACCAGCCATCGAAGATTTATGGAGGAGATCAATGATGTACTTGGATTGCCGAAGGTGAAGGCCACGGGAATCGCGATGTGCTTGCATGCCAAGGAAGAAACCAAGCTCTCCAAGATCCTTCATAGCAAAAACGGATTGGAGTTGTGCAATGATGGAATGCAATGCAGTGGAGTCAGTCCCTATGATTAAGATATCATCTACATACACCAAAAGATAAAGAGTGACATTAGAATGATAGTAAATAAAGAGAGAGGTGTCAACAGCAGAAGAATGAAAACCGAGCTCAAGGAGAGCTTGAGAGAGGCGGGTGAACCAAGCCCTTGGGGCCTGTTTGAGGCCGTAGATGGCCTTGTGCAATCGGCAAACATGATAAGGGTGAGTGGGATCAACAAAGCCGCGAGGCTGCTCCATGAACACGTCCTCGGTGAGGTGGCCGTGGAGAAAGGCGTTCGAGACATCCAGTTGACGAATGCTCCAGTTGAAGTGAACTGCAATGGCAAGGACCACACGGATTGTAGTGGACTTGATGACGGGGCTGAAGGTTTCGGTAAAGTCGATACCACTGCGTTGGTCGAAGCCCTTGGCAACCAAGCGGGCTTTGAACCGCTCGACAGTGCCATCTTGCTTGTGTTTAACCTTGTAAACCCATTTGTTGCGAACGACGTTGTGATGCCGAGGGCGCGGGCAAAGAGTCCAGGTACCGTTGGCAAGGAGTGCATCAAACTCAAGGCCCATAGCAGCCCTCCATTCAAGGGATGTAGCAGCTTGGGTGTAGTAGGTGGGCTCAAGGGGGGTGACCATAGTGGAGAGAGCTCTAAGTGGATGGTGGGTGGAGTAAAATAATTGGTAGTCCGAGAAATCCTTAGGTCGTGAAGAACCATTACGGGAGCGGGTGATCATAGTGTGAGTAGCAGGGGGAGGGGAAGGAGAGGATAAGGCAGGGGGTAAAGGGTCTGGAGGGGCAGCCGAGAAGGTGGAGGAAGGGGAAGCAGGGACAGTCGGGGAAGGGAGGGAGGCAGGGGAAACAGGGGAAGGGGGAAGGCTGGCTGGGGTGGAAGGGTAAGTAGGAAGGTCCATTGGGGAGGAGGGATCTGGAGTGAGAGGTGAGGAGGGGAGGCTGGCTTGAAGCACAGGTAGGATAGCGGCAGTGGGAATGAGGAGAGGATCGAGTGCAGGGGAGGGGGCAGCAAGGATGGTGGAATTGGTGAGTTTGGCAGGGAAGGTGGATTCATCAAAGACAACGTGGCGAATGATGAACACCTTGTTGGAGAGAGGGTCTAAACATCGATAGCCCTTGTAGTGCATGCCGTAGCCCAAGAAGATGCACCTTTTGCTGCGAAACATTAACTTGTGAGAGGCATAAGGACGTAAAAGAGGAAAACATAAGCAACCAAAAGACCTAAGCAAGGAATAATCAGGAGTTTGTTGAAATAACATAAAGTAAGGAGAACAATTCTGCAACAAAGAGGTAGGCAACCTGTTTATCAAAAAAACAGCAGTAAGAAAAGATTCTACCCAATATGTTGGAGGGAGGCCAGAATGGGCTAACAAGGATAGCCCCATTTCTACAACATGGTGATGCTTCCGTTCGGCTAGACCGTTTTTTTGAGCCGTGTAGGGGCAGCTAATGCGATGAAAAATACCATGAGTTTCTAAAAAGGAGGTGAATTGCTTAGACAGGAACTCACCACCACCATCGGACTGCAATTGTTTAATGCGAGTAGAAAATTGATTTTCAACTAAAGACTTAAATTTCTGGAAAGCATTATAAACATCAGATTTGAGAGACAAAGGATATAGCCAAGAGTATCTAGAAAAATCATCAATAAATAAAACATAGTATCGAAATCCACTCAAAGAGACAATTGGAGAACACCATACATCAGTGTGTATCAACTGCAAGGGGGCAGTGGATACACGGGTGGAAGGGGGAAAGGGGAGTTGTTTACTTTTAGCTAATTGACAAGGTTCACACACTTCTTTATTGGATAGAGACCCAGTGAAGGGTAAGTGGTGTTTATTCAAAAGATCACGAACGATGGAGGAGGAGGGGTGGCCAAAGCGAGAATGCCACACATCGACAGAGGTCTTGACACCAAGGAGGGAACTGAGCAGCCGGGTTTTAGGAACAACCATCCTGGATGTGTTGATCGGATATAGTCCTCCTTCACTCTTTCCCTCCAGGAGGGTTAGGCCCGTCAGCTTGTCCTTAATAAAGAAGTGAGTGTCAGTTAGAATAAAAAAACATTGATTCTCTTTACAGAATTGATTTATAGATAAGAGATTTGCTAGAGCTTGAGGACAATGAAAAACACGAGACATATGTAACTTGGCATTATCAGTAGTTAAGGTTAAGGAACCAGTATTGGTGATTCGCAAACCTGAGCCATTGCCAACCGCAATGGTGTCAGAACCGGTGTAAGGTTCATGGAGATGGAGATTATCCAGTGCAGGAGTCAGGTGATGGTTAGCACCGCTGTCTGTATACCAGGTGGAGTCCTCGGGTTGCACTGAATTTTGAGCAACCATGGCAGCAAGTTGAGCAGGAGGGTAGCGTCCTTGGAAGGCGTAGTCCATCCGGTGAAAACAATCTAGTGCACGGTGACTCGTCTTACCACATATTTGGCACGGAGAATACCGGAGAGGGGAAGAGGATTGCTGATTGGTGGGATTTCTGGGGGAGAATGGACGTGGTGCAGGGGCCCGTGGAGGAGTCTGGACTGATGCAGGGAAGCGGCGGGCAGTATTGGTGCGTGGAGGAGGGCGAGGCTTCCTTGGAAACGAATGAGATGAAGGCTTGTGGGAAAGCAGTGCAACTGATGTATCTGTACCAATGGATTGTTGTTGATTCTCAATGAGTTGCTCAATGGATTGGAGTTCAGTGTTGAAGTCTTCAACTGTGAGGGAGGAGTCTCGGGTAGCAAGTGAGAGGGAGACCACAAATGGATTGAAGGACGGATTCAGACCACCAAGGATGTAGGTGATCAGTTCGTCATCATCAATAGCTTTGCCAACCGTAGAAAGTTGGTGTGCCAAGAGTTTGGCAAAGTTCACATATTCAGCACATGATTTGGAGCCTTGTTGGAGAGTTTGCAATTGGCGATGAAGCTGTGCAATTCTGGTACGAGACGGAGATGCAAACTTGGTGGCAAGAAATTTCCAGACTTGATGAGAGGTCTGTAGACCATAAATGGTGGATAAAACATTCTCAGAAAGAGTAATATTTAGCCAACTAAGAATAAATTGATCCTTCTTAACCCAAAGGGAATAAGCAGGATTCAAGGTTTCTTCCTTTTCAGGAGTAGGAGGAAGAAATTGGGAAGGGCACGGTTCGGATCCATCAACGATACCCATTAATTCATGGCTTTTCAATATTGGAATGATTGTAAAAGACCATGTGATGTAGTTGGGACCCTCAAGCTTGAGGGAAACCAAAGGAGTGAGGTTAGGAAAAATATAAGTGGTAACTGTGGATGAAGAGGAAGCCATAGGATCGAAAATAGCGTGAGCTTCTTTTAGGGAGGCTCTGATACCATGTAAGATATTTGAATGTAATGCAGAAATGCTTGATGTTATTCACAGTAATAGCTTTACAGTATTTATACAAAATAGGAGTGATAGGAGCAAGCACTCAATGTGCTGTCCATTTACAGAAAGTGAACGTTGGGTGTGTGCTTGTAAGGAATCTGTCCTTTACAGAAGGTGAGCATTGGGGGGTTGCCTTGTATGAGATGTGTTGCCATCCTGGTCTGTATGACTTGCGGTGGCTTTGATTCTGGTTGATAGTTTCCTTGTAGAGGGCATGGTATACGATTGCTGAGACTTTCCTATCTTGGTTCCTGATATTGTGATAGTGTGTCTCCTTGAGTGATTGGTGGGATTTTGTCTGGAGAGATTGATGGAGTATGGTCTAACACATTCCGGAGTCGAATACGCCACTGCCGCTGTAATGGGTGAGCATCCCCTCGTGCCAGAAGGCATCTATGCGGTCCATTGGGGTAGGAGCAGGAGTAGGAGAAGCATGCATGGAAGTATTCCAGTTTGATGAGAAAGTAAAAAGATTGTGCCACTAGGGGGTGTAAACGAGCTGAGCTACTCGTGAGCTTATTCGATATCGGCTCGAATAAACTCGACTCGTGCTCAAATTGATTATTAAATGAGCTACTCGTGAACACGAAAATCAAACTCGATTATTAAACGATGCAAACTCGTATAAACTCGACTCGACTCGACTAAAGCTCGTGAACCCGCTCGTATAAGGATCGACTCGTATATATATATATATATAACTAGTTTTGTAATATAGTATATTAATAAATAATATACTATATGTAAGAATATATTAAGTAATAAATAACAATAGTTATTAGTTAGTATATATTAATTAGTTATAGGTATATAAAATAATAAAAGTGAATAATATCAATAATTAATTATTAGTCATATGATATAATGACAATTTGTATACTTAATCATATTATTCATGTTATATAATAAGGTTATATGACTATATGATCATATAATAATATAACATTGTGCCATATGACATGTAAATATAAAATATGCAATCACTTTATTATATATTATGAGTTTATCATTAAATACTTAATAATCATTACATCACGTGATCTAAGATCTAAGATTTAAGGTCATACGAGTTGTTAAATCATGTTAATACATTAAATATGCTATCATATGATAATACTTAGATCGTATGATCATATAATATTAGTATTATTACTAGGTAGTTATGAATTATGATTTATGACTCATAAATTCATAATGATCAATTTGACCATATTTAATTACTTATTATAAATTCATAGATAATTGTCATACAGATTCTAGACTCATTGGCAATTGCCTTATTGTTTGCTTTTATTGCAAAATTCTAATACGTGCAATTGCACATTATTTTAAAAATTTGTGGTTTAATTTTTAATTTTTTTTTATTTTGCTAAAGTCAATAATTTAAATTATGATACGAGCCAAGCTCGAGCCGAGTACTCGAGCTCGGGATCGACCAAAATGGCCGAGCTCGAGCTCGAGCTCGGACAATAGTTTTTGTTACGCGAGCCGAGCTTGCACAAGATTTTTCAGCTCGTGTCGAGCTCGAGCTTTACTGTTTGTTAAACGAGCTGAGCCCGAACAGGCAATACCCGCTCAGGATCGGCTCGTTTACACCCCTATGTGCCACCCTCGAACTGCACACTGAACTAAAAGCGTAAACTGCACATTATCGGAATCGATTTGTACGATGACAAACGCGGCTGGAATGAACTCCATCTCAAGTTTTTGAGGATTTTTTTTTAAAATAATAATAATAATAATAAATGATTAATATGATATAAACTAAAAATATGTTTTTTTTTTTTTTGCAAAAAAAAAAAAGGGTAACTTTACAGAAAGGTATCGAACTATCACGCATTTTGACGGCAGAGTATCAAACTATCATTTCGATCGAATCGGAGTGTTAAACTATCAAAAATCATCACATAAGGGTATTCCGTCAAGATTCGTTGTTAAATCCTGACGAAAGTCAAGTCACATGACTTCCATGTGATTTTTTTAACATAAACTGCCCCCAATCCCTCTCTGTCTCTCTCAATCCGCCCCTCCCTCTCTTTGTGTGCGCCGGCCGATTAAGAACCAGGCGAATCCCAACTGATTCTTGATTGGATTTTTCTGATGCATCTCTCTCTCTCTCTCTCTCTCTCTCTCTTTCTCAATTTTCTGAAAAGTACCCATTGATCTTCGTCTGTATATGTTTGATATATGCAGAGAAGAGTAGTTGGCTTAAACAAGTGATTCGAAGAGCTTCAGTCTGAGCTCAACGCAGCAAATGCGGGTCTCGAAGACGCCAAGCACCGAAAAGAAATCGATGAGCAAGAGTTTAAAGATTACAAAGTTGATTTGGCTATGAACGAAGCCTCGATTCAAACCTTAGAGGTTTTGCTACTTAAGATTTCATGTCAATTTGTGATTGAATTTCTGCTTAATTTGTTCTAGTCTAGTCGAATTGTTATAGTCGAAACAGAGTCTCTTTATCAATGGAGTAATGCTATACATCATCCCATTGTCCTCCTTTTGTCCCCCCAAAATTGATGTGGCTCTTAAAATCACCATTGAATTTTTGATATATCACTATTGGATTTTGATCCAATGGTGATTTTAAGAGCCACATCAATTTTGGGAGGACAAAAGGAGGACAAGGGGATGATGTATAGCATTACTCTTATCAATGTGCATGCACTTAGGACCGTTATCCTCCAGCGTGAACGGCCGGTACTGCCCCTCTGGCGTGATCTAGTTACACAATCGGAACCAGCACGATTTGGGTCCTCCTTTCCATAAATGTAGATCGTTACTTTCATGCTGATTGCCATCATTCACATACTGCTTCACTCGCCGGCGGCCGAAGAAGGAGAGCCCGTCGTCCTCGTCGTTGGACAAGTTAATGGCGTCTGGGTCGATCAAGGAGAGCTCGTCGTCCTCCCTGTTGTATCTTCACCACTCCTCTTTCCAGCTCCATCTCGAAACTCAATTTCAAGTTACTAAAAAGTTAAAACTCCTTTTGGTTACCAAGAAGAGAGAGAGAGAGAGAGAGAGAGAGAGAGAGAGAGAGAGAGAGAGAGAGAGAGAGAGAGAGAGAGAGAGAGAGAGAGAGAGAGAGAGAGAGAGAGCAAGAAAAGGCATGGCGTTTGGTCCTCTATCATTTCCTCGCAAACCAAACAGTCAACAGAAAGAGAAAGAAAGAAAAAAAAAAAAAAAAGGAAAAAAGAAGAAGGAAGGACACAAATAAAAAGGGGGAAAACATGACACATGTACAAGTTAAAGAATATTAAGTGAAAAACATAAATGTTTAAAAGAGGGGCGAAATAGGGAGAAGATGTTAAACAATCACATGGAAGTCACATGACTCGAGTTTCGTCAAGATTTAACACTGAATCTTGACGGGATACCCTTATGTGATGATTTTTGATAGTTTAACACCTCGATTCGATCGAAATGATAGTTTGATACCCTTTCATCAAAATGAGTGACACTTCGATACCCTTCTGTGAAAATATCAAAAAAAAAAATTGTTAAAAAGTATGGATAACTTCACTTAAGTGTACTGAGCTTTCACTCTTTTTGACATAAGGTACATGAACTTTAAAACGTCTCAAACTATAATATCAATTTTTCAAAAAATTTCAATAATAGGTCATCCGTTAGTATTTTCCGTTAAATCCTATCAAAATTTTCAAAATATCATTGTGTTTATTTCTTGTAAAAAATTTCAAAGATCCAGGCATAAATATTTTTGCAAATTCCATTAAATTCTGACCAACACCTTAATCCTAGCAATTTTTTTTTTTTTTTTAAAAAAATGAATACTCTAGTTTGATACGTTTCAAAGTTCATGTACCTTATGTAAAAAATGGTGAAAATTTGGTACCTTTAGTGAAGTTCTTTCTAAAAAGTAAATAATGTGATATGAAAAGTTGAATATTTTTAGTTTAATTTTTTTAAGAAAAAAATAAATATTTGCCAAACAAGCCCAATGTCTCAACTCAATCTTAAAAAATAAAATAAACAAAAGAAAACCAGTGTACTTTGACCAATCTTTATCTATTTTTTTATTAGGGGGAATATACTTTTAATCTCTGAATTACCATCAAATTTTTATTTATGCCTTCAAACTTTAAAAAGTGACATTGAGGCCTATGAATTACCATTGTGTCTCAAATTAGACAGTTTTGTATTTTTCTCTCTAAAATACCCTTGAAGTTATTAAAAAATAAAAAATAATCATTTGAGGCGGCTGATATGAAAAGGGCTACCCGCTTTTGGTATTTTCAGTTGTTTTTTCCTTTTTTTGTATAATTATTTAATAAATTTAATTTTTAGAATGATATATTTTTTAATAAATTTAAGGGTATTTTGAAAGAAAGAGAAAATGCAAAAATGTCTAATTTGACAAACATTGGTAATATGGCGGGTTCTATGTCACTTTTCAAAGTTTGGAGACATATATAAAAATGTAATGATAGTTTAGGGAACTAAAGTATATTTTTCCTTAAAAATTTAAAATTTCTCACCCTCATCGAGAATAGGAGCATTTCCTTGACTTCACCAAATTAAAAACATAATTTAGATCCTTAATTTATCCGGCTTAAAAATCACCAATACTGAAATTCACGTTGTACCAACTGATTTGAGGTGATAAATTGAAGACAATTTGTTAGGATTGAGGTGGCAAACCATTTGCAAGCTAGAAAACGATAGAGAGAGATTTTTCTTTCGTTCATATATTCTTCTCACAATGTTGCAAGGTTTTCTTTTCTATGCTCACGTACACTCGAAACCATTTGCACACATGCAATGATAATTATATAAATAAATACCTTGAAACGTTACATGAATTACACATTTATGCCTAATGCTGTGGTTACTCCATTTATTTTCTTTCAGTTGGGTTACCCTAATTAAAACAGGCTCCTTTGACCTTATCTCGATCCTCTTAATCTTTTTCTTCCTTCTTTTTTTTTTCTTTTTTTTTTTAAAATAAAAAATAAAAAATAAATCTACATCCTCCATTTGGTCGATCTGCTAACCTTCTTCAGTTTTTCAATAATCAGTTTTCCAAATGGAATTCTAGAAAAGTATAAAAGTTGACCCCGTGAGGCATATGTTGACTTTCAGAATCTGAAAGGAGCGAAAATCAAAGGGAAAGTAATTTTTTTTTTTTAATAAGAAGAATGAATTCATGTGACATAAAAGTGGGTTGATTTAATAAAAAATTAGGGAAGTTTTAAATTTTTTTTAAGTTAAAAATGAAAAAAGTTGTTTGTCAACGTGAGAAAAGAAATTTAACTTTTTGGAATAAAAACAAGAAAGGATAAAATAAAAATAAATAAATAAATAAATAAAAATAAAATAAAAAGGAGATGGTTGCCTAAATAAACATAATTTTTCATAATAAAAATTGGTTTGTAAAATTTTTTTTACAAACAAGTAAACTGATAGAGTGAGAGATGAAGGTGAAGACTTGCAAGAGATGAGAGTAAGAGATTGTGCAATGTGAAGTCTGAGAGAGATGGAGAGAGACATGTTTTGTTTAAAGTTTAGAGTTTGAACCCTAAACATGAAATGATGTTCTTTCATATATATATATATATATATATATATATATATATATATATATATATATATATATATATATAAAGGCGGTTGACGGTTTTTTCAGCTCTACCACTATACTCTAACACAGTACTCATATGGAGGTGTTGGATTTATTCGATCTCTAGTGATGGAGATAATTGGAAGGAAAATATATAACTTTTACCTCACAAAATTAATATCAGAGAAAATTGATTAAGAGGGTGCTTATTTTCACATCTTGTAGACCTATATATACATATATAGGCTTCAGAAAAAATCTTGAAAGATCAAGAAATAACCTTCTAAAATCGACCATCACCGGGCAATACAATAAGATATTAATTAGGATGTTTGCTTTTGGACTAAAACACCATTAAAATCTTAAAAAATAGAAAATAAGAACTGGTGCTAAAAATATTCTGATATTACTAATTATTAGAAATGATAGCAGCCGTTAACTGATGATATATATATGATATTATATATATATATATATATATATAAATGTCAAGTTAGTTAAATTTTCAAATTCAATGAAGTACGTCATTGCATCTTTTGCAATGATGTCCGAAAATTCAGCGGGATTGTGGAACTCGTTGGTTCCAAGTTTTCCTTCAAATATGACTGCAATCAATATTGCATAATTTTTTCAACAATCTTTACCTCGTGATCTTTGTTTACATAATCATTTACATCAATCTTAATTTCCAAGCAACTATATATATACTGTACGTCTTTGACTTTATTAATTGTAAACTTCGAGCAAAAATATTATCTTCAAAACTCAATATTAATGTTCAATTGTTTTGGTTTTTGTAAACCTTAAAGTTATGTTCGGTATGCAGAATGGAGATATGACACGTGCGTTTACAACTTCTATACAATTGTTGTACAACTTTAACAATTTTTTTTTTTTTTCAATCAACCATTGAATATATATGACCTATATATAGGAAAACAAATCTAATAAAGTAATGATTAGTTTGAAAAAAAATTGTTGGAATTGTACAAGAGTTGTGTCAAAAATTGTATAACAATAATTTCTCTGCAGAATAATTGTTCTATTAGAAAATATATAAGTCGTTTACAACTTTTGTACAACCTTTTTTCAAACTAATCATTGAATCTGTTTTTCTACGTGTGGATCATATATATATATTCAATGATTGATTTTAATAAAAAGCTGTTGGAGTTGTACAAAGGTTGTAAACGTATCATATCTCATGAGAAAAGTGAATAATTTTTATTGTAATTGGAAGAATATGGAATAACCATTTCCATGGGCAAAGATAATGGTTATTTCAAGTACTAGATCCTTATCATATACTTTAATAACACTAGTATTATATTTCACATTCTTTCATTCCTATTATTATTATTTTTTTTTAATAGAATAATCATTCTGTTAGAAATAATCAACATATTATTTAATCTAACATGCGCAGCGGAAAACGAATAAACAGGATTCAGGCTTACCTCTAGCCATATTTTCTCAAGCGTCTCCACGATCCATCTGAAGAACAAGAAAACGTTATTTGAGGGATCTTCTAACCTATGCCTATGACAGTATTGCCGTACTGATGGTGTACACAGGCTGTTTATTTATAGGATAGGTCAGGGACCCTCAAATATAGTAAGTACCGTATTGTTCCTCCCATCAAGGAAACAATATTATTAATTGATTTTGAATCAATTAATCGATTCCATTACGGTAATTTAATTAATTAAATTACCTAACCGTAATACCGTATATACTATTCATTTATTAAATTATTAATAAATGCTTCCTTATGTGGCATATAGGCCATATATGGAGATAAAATCTTACATTCTCCCACTTCGCCTTTATGACACATAACCTTATGGTATTAGGTTATTTAGTTTGGCCAATCACTTATGGAATCCTCCCACTCAGATAAGAAATGTTTCACACGAATCATGGCGGTAAAACCATTATAAAATTAGGTCGTCCCTTCCATGTATCACGATGTAAAACACTCCTTACATGAGTACCTTATGGATAATCAAGCTTTATGAATGAACTTCTTATAAGTCATTCGGGTCCAACTTTATTTATCCTCATGGATAAAATAACAAAATGTGCACAAAATCTTTATTATTATAACTTTATGTCTATAGACAAAAAAAAGACAAACCAAGCAAAAAATGAATTAATGAGTCTCATATATTCCGCATGACTTTATTCTTTATTTACCAGTAAACTTTAAGTCATGGGATCCGCAATCATTAATTCAGTACTTATATGCTCAATAGACCCTTTATGTCTCTTAATGTTATCTCTCGTACTGAGATACTTGATGTCGATTTACTTCTGCTTCTACTCTTTATTCTTATAAAAGAAGATTATAGTAGAATTACCGCAGAGTATCTTTATGGTCTAACTGTAAAATCGACAAGATTAAGACTTTCAACAAATGTCTCAACCATCATGCCTGTGTACTAAATTCATAGCACGCTAGACTTTTAGCTTTCTTGGTAGACGTAGCAACTATAGTCTGCATACTGCATCTCTAGGATATATCCTTCAATAAAAAGATATATACCCTAAAGTAGACTTTCTACTATCTACACAATCAGCAAAACTCAAATCTGAACAACTAACCACCTTCAAATGGAAAGTGTATCCTTAGGTTAAGTTGTACTTCTTGGTTCCTTGCATATACCGCAAGACTTTATTTGCAGCACTTTATTGACTCAATATACTTATTGTCAGTCATATGGTTATGTATAATGCAGACACTTAAAACTTTTCATCTGCCCTTATTCCAAAACCTTTTGGGACATTAATCTGTATTTAATTAGTCCCTCTTAATTGCTACTGAAGGTGCAAATCCTTCATTCTAAATTTTCCCAAAAATTTTTCAATGTAGGCCTTCCGAGACAATGTTAATATTCTTTATGTCTCTGTGAATCTCTATGTCAAAAGACATAAGAGGTTTCACCCAAATCCTTCATTTCAAAGTTTTGTGAGCTTTATGTAGCAAGCCTAAATCACCACTTGCAATTATAGGACTAGAAAGATTACTGTACTCCCACTGACCTTAAGGTATATATACTAATCAACAAGGTTTTCTATAAACAATAACCTTGTAAAAAGTATCTTACCATTGAGAGATCTATCACAGCCCATAAATAGAATTCTTTAATTTGCAAGCTTTCTGACTGTTATTTATAAAACCTTTTGATTGTTTCATGTAAACCTCGTCCTTAAGATCCCCATTCAGAAAAGTCGTTTTCGCACCCACTTGATGTAGCTTTAGATCAAAAATGAGCTACTAATGCTATGATCATCTTGATGAACCATCCTTAGACACTGGAGAGAATGTTTCACGATAATCAATGCCTTCCTTATGAGTAAAACCATTGGCTACGAGTCTAACTAGATTGTTGAGCAATGGATTTAACTCTTACTTCATGGCACTAAATCTCAATGTGGAGTTTTCTCCACTCATAGCATGTGAAAACAAACTTGGATCATTTTTATGTCCAATGTCAACATCAGACTCTGGGAGATATACAATATGATCACTAAGACTTGTTGATCTCCTTATTCTATAGGATTTTTCTTAATTCTACTTCCTCTGCATTTTTGCAATGGGAGAATAGACTTTTGAACCTGTTCTGTATGAGTTGGTTGTTCCATAACTGATTGTGGCTCAGGATAATCAATCTGATTTTCCCTGAATACAATCAATCATCCTTTATTAGGAGGAGATTTGGCCAACTCTAGTGCTTCCTCAAATTCCAATTTATGTGAATGAGCACTCCCACTAGGTTCTGCATTCTCTATAAATTTTATAATCAACAACCCTAGGATTATATGAAGGATAATAAAACATTAAAACCCTTTAAAGTTTACTAGATAGCTTATAAAAGATCCGTTGGTTGTCCTTGAATCTAATTTTCTAAGGCGATGATTATAAATCCTCTCTTTAGCAAGGCAACCCTATATGTGTAAATAATTTAAACTAAGCTTCCATCTATTTCATACTTTAAAAGGTGTCTTATGGACAACCTTAGATGAAATCCTGTTTAACATATACACAACGGTCTTTAAAGCTTTACTCTATAAGGGTAATAGCAGATTAGTATTACTTTTTATTTCCCCTTTGTGTGTACCTACCTTAATACTCTATGCCTATATTAGATCTTATGATCTTCATATTGTTTCTCTTCTTCTTCCTTATAGATATTGAAAGCATTCAATACCCCAGCTTTAATATTTAGAAGATAGAGATACATAAACTTTATATGGTCATCACTAAAAGAGATAAAAATATCTCTGACCATTTAGGCAATGAGTATGGAAAGGTTAACATATTTCAATGTACATGATCTCAAGAATTTTGAAAAGTTCTCTTTGGCACCTCTAATGGTCTTGTTGGTATGCTTTTCCTTATGCAGCCCACACAAGAACCAAAGTCAGTAAATTACCGACTTTTATTTACTGTATGGAGATATATTTCAATCTCCAAAGCCATAACAAGAGCATTTTTTTAAATTCTCAAAGACTCTACTTTACGTCAACATCACTATGCAGGAATAAACAAACAATTTTGTTTCAAAAATTGGGACGTAGGTCAATTTTAAATAGACTTTAAATAAACCTCAACCAATATTCCACCAAAAATAAGAAAAATTTCAAGTTTAAAATAAAATTGAAATTTTTAATAAGCCAAACTAGAGAAAATGGATTTCAAAAAGATTATGGAATATAAATCATTTTTGAGGTCAAAATTATAACTGAATTTAGAAATTAACCTATAGATCCCAACAAGCTCAAATAATAAACACGTGTTAAAGACTCTGCATTTGTGTTGACAATGTGGATTGTTAAACCATAATCAATCCACAATATTTTTGATTGAGTCATTAAAAGAGATTCACGACATACTAGATATGGAGATTATCTTTATTTTAAGTCATTTCTTATACTTCATGCAATCTTTCTTTATATGCCCTTAATTTTCCTTATTGCATGAGAATTATGTATCTTGATTGCCATAATACTTTATTGGCACTTTATTCTCATGCTTTAAGTGTTGGACATGATTGCATTTATTGGTCATTCCCTTGACATGAGTAATCATGTGAACACTTTATGAATTCTCTCATATCCTTGAACACACATGGTTAGAAGTTTATTTACTAACCATTTATTCTTACGTGTGTTACAAGATAAAATTTTACACTTAGAAGAGAAAATTCAAAAAATAAAATGACCAATAATGACTTAAAAAATCTCAATCTTTAGGGACTTAAGCTAAACTACAATATCCTTCATTCCCATAATGGAATTAGAAACACTCAAATGAAAAAGTATATTAATCTTTTTCCAGTCAGAAAAATATTACCATAAAGTATTGAAATATAAAACTACCAAAGTAGAGTAATATGAACAGCTGCAATAACCAAGAAAATAAACACTTTAATGCTATGAATTAACATTATTTTAAATTAGCCAATGCCAATTTAAATAGTAAATTTCAACCTACTTGTGGGCAAAGGTTGCATCACGCATGAAATTTACTCTTTATCAATAAGACTAAGGCAAATTTAAATATTGAAAAATAAAATTCTCCGTACCTGTGGGCAACCGAGAGAAATTTTACTTTCAATACCAAATTTGTTATCTTATTCTAATTAAGTCATAAAAATAAAAACTTCCCTGTGGGGATAAGTAATTAAATTTATGAATTAATTACAAGACGATGTTAATTTTTCTATATGAAGTTCACGTGTACGATCTTTATGCAATTATTATAAAATCGAGATGCTGTGGCTCTCCCAAAATCATAATAATCAATCTGCAGTTTATGAACATCTAACAAAATTTTTTATGATGTTCATATGTGTAATCCTGATGTAATTATCATTAAAATCGGGATGCTGTGGCTCCCTTAAATCATAATGATAATTACGTGTGTGTAATCTTGATGCAATTGTCATTCAAAATTGGGATGCTGTGGCTCTCCCAAAATTATCATGATAATTGCTACTTCATTAACATCTAACAACTTTATAGATGCCCATTTAATAGCCCAGGAATATAACAAACCAATACTTAAATGGGGTAAACAGCATTTTCCAAGGTGCAAGCAGATGAGCTCCCAGGAAAGTGAGGGGGGTCACACCGGACACACTTAAATCCCAAGACTTTCCTTGCCAGAACTTTCCCCGACATTGCATTCTTAGATATTACTGTAAACACGCCAGTATTAATTTATGGTATTGTTGATTATTCTTAGGTCTATAGGCATCAAACAATTTATATATAACAATATAAATTCAACAATTAAAATATATTCCTCAATATATGTATTAAAGAACCAATAATCTTAAAATACAACACTGTAAATAATAAGTGGAATAAAACTGCAATATGATGACATAATAAAAAATATAGCCCAATGGTTTAGTAGGTGGCCAAGGCCCTTTACACTTGGTGAACCCAAGTTTTAAACCCCACATGAGCCTACTATTTTTTTAATTCTTGATGGGCTACTGAAATGGGTTGCTGTACTGGGCTGACCCAATTGGGTTAACCCACTTAATTGGGTTGGGTATCTGTATTGGGCTGACCAAAATAAATCAGCCCACTTTATGGGCCCTTTTTTTTTTTTTTTTTTAATTGCAAATATTGCAATTGGGTTGACCCATTCGGGTCGGCCCGCAAAAATAAACCGACCCGACCCGGATTCACTTGATTGGTTGAAACCCTACCCATAACCCGAATGTCGACCCGACCCGTCATGTTCTATTGGGTTGAAGCCCTAGAAACCCTAGTCGCCACCCCTGCTGCCGCCGCCCCTACCGCCGCCACCCTTCACTTCTGATGCGGCGGCCAAGATAGGCCGCCACTGTGATGAGCCCGGCGACCCATAAGGGTCGCCGTTTGCTGGAGAAGCAGCGGCCATAAGGCCGCTTCCTGGAGCACTGTCAGCGACCCATGGGTCGCCGACTTCTGGAGAAGCAGCGGCCTAAAGGCCGCTGCTTTAGCGCTGTCGGCGACCCTGATGGGTCGCCGATTGCTGGAGAAGCAGCGGCCGAAAGCGCTCTCGGCGACCCAAAGGTCGCCGATTACTGGAGGTGCAGCGGCCTTTCGGCCGCTGCTCGCGGCGTTGTCAGCGACCCTGGGGTCGCTGACTACTGGTAATGCTCGGCAACGGTGGGTGATCCTCCACTGTAGCTCTGTCGACAAGGGCAGATCTCTATGGGTTTCACAGGGGCAAAACAGTAAATATAACATCTCCATATCAAACTTCATGGCTTTTCACAAACAAGGGCAAAAGGGCAATTGGCACAGATTGATGGGTTTCTATCACAGTAACCTGTAATGCTTAAACAATATTGCAATCCAGAACAAAATATTGCAATAGTGCGTAAACAATATTATAAAAAATAATGAACAACAACAAATAAAATATATTGAATTCATTATTGATAATGCATAGCAAAACTATACGCTAAGCAACACAGCACAGAGGCTGGCTCTGATACCACATGTTAGAAATAATCAACATATTATTTAATCTAACATGCGCAGCGGAAAACGAATAAACAGGATTCAGGCTTACCTCTAGCCATATTTGCTCAAGCGTCTCCACGATCCATCTGAAGAACAAGAAAATGTTATTTGAGGGATCTTCTAACCTATGCCTATGACTGTATTGCCGTACTGATGGTGTACACAGGCTGTTTATTTATAGGCTAGGTCAGGGACCCTCAAATATAGTAAGTACCGTATTGTTCCTCCCATCAAGGAAACAATATTATTAATTGATTTTGAATCAATTAATCGATTCCATTACGGTAATTTAATTAATTAAATTACCTAACCGTAATACCGTATATACTATTCATTTATTAAATTATTAATAAATGCTTCCTTATGTGGCATATAGGCCATATATGGAGATAAAATCTTACACATTCTGCATGTCAAACTAACCTAAAAATATTAATTTAAAAAAAAAGAGGTAAAGTCAACGTACCCCACTTAAACTTGACAATGGCCCTGTTCACTAAATAAAAATTCTCCTTTTTTAAGTTTAAAAAAGTTATATATCGTTTCTTTTTTAAATTAAAATTCTCCTTTTTTTTTCTAAATAAAAATTTCTGTTTGTTATTTTATTTTTTATTTTTTACAACTTATATGGGTTTTTGTCAATTTGTTTTTTGTTGGCCTTGGAGGGTACATTGACAATATTTTAATAGTTTAGAAATGACATTGTCTCAATTAAAAATTTGAAATGACTACTAATTTAGTGATAATTTGAGGGATACGGGGACTTTTCAAGAAAAAAAAAAAAAAAAGACTTCACAATTCACGTATACCCAGCCTTAAAGAATATAGGGAAAACTACGCATAACCCCCTCAAACTACCACATCATTGTCAATGTACCCCCCAAACTACCAATTGTGTCAATCTCCCCCCTTAAACTACAAGAAAATGTCAATGTCCCCCTAATGACAGAAATGTCATTCATAAAATTATTAAAATAAAATAAAAAATAACAAAAATTATTAAAAAAATCTAAAATAACAAAAATTTATTCCAAAAAAAATAAAAATAAAAACTGTTTTTTTTTAAAATAATAATTTTCAGTTTTTTTTAATTTTTTTTCTTTTTAAAAAAATTGTTCTTTTTCGTTTTTTTTTAATTTAATAAAAACAGGTTTTTTTTCATTTGTTTTATTTTAAAAAAAAATAAATAAATTTCAGTTACTTTTTGTTTTTTCGTTTTTTTTTTCTTTTAAAAAAAAATGTTATTTTTCGTTTTTTAATTTAATAAAGACTGGTTTTTTTTTTCATTTGTTTTATTTTAAAAATAAATAAATATATTTCAGTGAGCTTCTTTTTTTCTTTTTTCTTTTTCGTTTTTTCGTTTTTTTTTTCTTTAAAAAAAAAATTTCAGTTATTTTTTGTTTGCTTTTTTTTTTAAAAAAAAAAAGACACAAATTAAAAATTTTGTTCTTTTATTTTAATTTTATTTTTTCGTTTTTTTTTAAATATTTCTTTTTTAGTTTTTTTTTATATGTTTTTTAGTTTTAGTTTTAATTTTTTGAATTAATGAGGACATTTTTTGTCTTATTCAAAAACAATTAGGGTCATTTTTGTCTTTTTGTTGGTCTTAGGGGGGACATTGACATTTTTCGTACATTGACACAATTGGTAGTTTATGGGGTACATTGACAATATTTGAGTGGTAGTTTGAGGGAGTTATGTGTACTTTTCCCAAGAATATATGTGGTGTCTGGCCTCTCTTGGTCTTTGGAAATCAAAATTGTCATTAATTATTATCTCTTTGTAAGAATCAGAAAAGAAAAGAAAAACAATTGACTTGAATAAAAGAATATTAGAATATTTCATCAGAATCAATAACGGTTGTTGTTTTCACACATGTTTTTTTTTTTTTTTTTTTTTGAAGTCATTTTCATACATAGTTATTTGACCAAAAGAAAAAACATCCTTTGCTTACCAGATCGCGTTTATAATATTAATTGTTTATCATCCTACGTACCCTTCTAGCACTACGTCCTACTCAAGCTCGTTTGGACCTTAGAAGTTTCATTTTTCTTCTTTAAATATTTTCACATTATCAAAACAATTTCGAGAATTACATATCTTAATTATAAACTGTTCGCTATAAGATATTCCATTCAAGAATGGAATACATATGTGTGTGTGCGCGCATGCACGCGCGCTTAAATGGAACAAAAATTTCTTTCAAATCGAGTTTGAGAAAATTTCCTCCAACTGATCAGGCTGAAATTTTGCTATGTGTCTCCTAGTAAGAGAGAAATACATACTTTTTTAATTAGCATGCGAGAAGCACATTTTTTGTTTTAATAGAACTATTAAAAAAAATATGTTTTTCACATGCTCAAAGGACACATGACAATTTTATAGGTTGAATTGGAGGAATTTCCTCCAACCCAGCCAATTTGGTGTAAACTCCTGTTCGCTTAAAAATTAGATGATCTTGAGTGTTATCTCTAACACAATCATTCTTGGTGTATGTACCCAAATAATTACAAGAGGCATGTCAGGCCAAGAAACTAGGCCTGTACCCTATGGCCCAATAACGATGTATATTGGCATATTGGCCCATTTGCCATTGTGAGATTAGAAAGAGATGTTACTGTACACAACAATGATAAATAGTATAGAATGAAAAAGAGAGAGAATAAGAAAATTAAGACAAATATACGTGGTTCGGCAATGTGTTTATGTCTACAGGAGTGCGGTTATATTCAATAATTTAAGATTACAGCATAACATATTTATAACAAAATTTTACTATATGGACAGATACTAAAAACCCTAAAAATATCCTGCATGTATTGTACCATTCTATGTGTACGTCCACAAGTATGTCGCGATGATCCACCAATTAACCACTATTTTGATACTCTCGTATTACTCTTTATATTAAAAAAAATATGAACCACTTGTTTTAACATAGGCATTCCAAAGATCATCACTTCACCCTATCAAAATAATTGTCCACAAAATGAGGAGGGTGGCAGCTGTAGAATGTTAGGGAGTAAAGGGCATTTTTGTTGTAGAGTATGGGTGATTGGCAGACAACAGGTGGCAAATAGTCTAATTACACGACACGCATCATATAACCAAAGCTTAGCTTACCCAATCTTAGGGTGACACCTTGCCAAAACGATTATATGACAAGGAAGTCATGTCCGATATAAGAGGAAAGAGGCTCAAAAAGCCACACATTGCAGGTAAGGATACTCTTTGAATATCTATTCCATTTTTTTTTAAAAAAAAAATAAAAAAAAAATAAAAACTCCTTTTGCTCTATACTCTACAAAAGTACCCCAAAAAATTAAGCATCAGAGACATCTCTCGCCAGCATACCCTGCAAACACCCACGCTTACCTTCAACTCTTTTTGTAGGTATATATTCTCAATTGGGGTCTCGACATGTGGTGATCTACATCAACAATTCTCATCGCTTCCAAAACTCCTACTGCCATTGAAATATTCCATGAGCATGTTTTGGATTCATTTGGATGGAATTTAACACATTTATTCAGAAATAGGATAAATATCTTGAGCAAATTTGAAATGAGAGAACTAAAATATGTTGAATCACCATCATTCTAAGTTAATCTTCTAACATCACTCATCCTCATACGTGGACTCAACTTCTCTCTCAATAAGTAAGGCCCGGCCAACACCTGAAATATTTAACTAAAATTAAGATAAAATGTGAAGTCAAGGTGGATCTAATAATCCTAAATTAACATTCTAATAACCCCTCACATATGAACTCAAACTCACTTAGCCACTTGTTTTATTAATTGATTTGATTTGATTCTTTCATGATTTATGCTTTGTTTGTTTCGACGTAAAATATTTTCAATGAAATAATTTTTCAGAAAAAATGATTTTCCTAAAAATATTTTCTGGTGTTTGGCTCGTACGAAAAAAAATACCAACGACGTAAAATGAAATTTGGCAACCGTCTCCAGAATCCGAAAACATCCAGCAGCCGTGGCCAGATTCTGACAAACCAAATTTTGGCCAAACTGGCCGAAATCTAACCTATACGGTTGGATTCCAACAGAAATTTCAAGATTTCGGCCAAATTAGCCAAAATCCAGACAAAACGGCTAGAGTCTAGCTATACTGCTCGGATTTTGGCCAAATTAGCCAAAATCCAGACAAAACGGCCAGAGTCTAGCTATACTGGCCAGATTCAGGCCGTAATTGTCAAATTTCGGTCAGATTGGCCAGAATCTGGTCTGCCGAAATCCAGTAGAAGTTTCAAGAGTCCAGTCGTATTGGTCAAATTCCAGCCAGTCTGGCTGGAATCTAGTCTGTCGGAATTCGGCCAGTGCCGCTGGATTCCAGCGATCGGATACTAAAATTAGAGGGTCTTCAACGGTAGAGTCGAGTTACAAACAAACTCTAGTCTCCGGCGGTGATGGATTCCCACAAACGTGAGTACAAGAATGAAGAGTTTAACTTCAAAAAGCGATTTATTTACGGTTTTCAGAATAGTTTATCGTTTTTCAAAAATTAAAGAGGCTTTTACGATCAAACTAAAAAATGATTTCCGTTGACCATTATTTTCACTTTCACCAAACACTGAAAAATGTAAAAAAATATTTTTTTTTTTTAAATATTTTATCCTGAAACAATTAGAGTATTATTGGATTTTCATGTATGAGGAGTATAACTGATTATCCGTGTATAAACCTTAGATCGATCTATATAACTAATTATTATTTAAAAAAAGAAAAAAGAAAAAAAAAGAAAAGGCCTATTTAAATTTTTCGCCTTTAGGCATCTTAATCTATCGAGCCGCGCGCACCCTTCACACTCCTCACATAAACCTGCAAGGAAACTTCAAAGCAACACAAACAAGCTAGTAATGGTCCTACGTACCGACTTTAATTATGATGGATTCATGTCACACTTCAACATATACAGAGAGCTCATTCACTTTCTTTCTTAAGGTAATACAAATGACTTTAAATGAAGCCTTCTTATTTCCTGTCACAACCACTTGTTATAGACGTACGATAGGATCGATGAACCATCGGAAAATGGCTGTGTTGTTCTCCGATGGAGCAAATATATATGCATGTGATTAATTACTATGGTGACACTCTGGCGTCCACCCTCTTGAAACGTGCAAGGAATGCTAATTCCTGAAGCGCCTCCGAGATCTTCTCGATGTATGGTACAATATCCATTACAATCAAAACAACGGCAGCAGTTGGTATGGTCTCCTTGAGATTGGCATTTTCCCAAAGCCACGTCGTATTGAGCAAGGATTTCAGGTTCTCCACGGCCATTTTTGAGTTTACAATATGGGGATTAACTGATGTTGTCTGGGTCATTTTTTTGAGCTCTGCTGCTATTTCCTTCAGTGCTTTGCCAGATTCTGAGCAAATTGTTGTGCATGGCTCTTGGATTTTGTTTTGGAACTCACTGGGTGTCTGAAAGGAAGAAAATAAAATTTTAATCCACTTGATCTGGGGAGAAAAGTGTCATATATATACATGCTTCATGACATGTCTATGAAAGAGATGATCTATTTAGAAATGGGCATTGTTGATTTTACTTGGATCTTAGAGTTAAGGTAGCTGTTAAGAACGTCAACTTTGTAGGCACATTCCCGACTAAGGGCTCCAATTTTAAGGTACTGTTTCCAAGGATGACGGAACCCAAAACGACAGTTCCACAGCTCCCATCTCGCTAGATTAGCCTGATGAGACATTAAAATCGATCCATATCAGCAAACAAAAGAAGCTAGTTTAAATCTTTCTTTTGCATGTTTGGTACTGGAGAGATATAACGAGGATGACGATGACAACCTAATTTATACCCACCATAGTTTCTTCAGTGTCTTTTGAAGTGAGAACGCTTTTATATCCTTGAAGAAATGATTTATCATCCATATTCGACAACCCTTCTTCTGGTATGTCGAAGTATTCACTCCCAAATCCTGTAAAATATATAAAATAGAAAGGAGTTATATGGCTTGTAAAGATCTATTGGGATCGATATTATTTTGCATGGAAGTATATATATACCTTCTAAGAAATTCCCAAGCTTTTCCATGTTGGTAGCTGCCCGATTGTGAAGATTCTCACCAATCCAAACAGGGCATATACAGATGCATATAACTAGAGCAACAAAGCTACCAATGATGATTGTCGTAAGCCTCTGATGGGCCATCTCTATCACTTCATCCTCTCGGTAACTCGATATAGATATCAAGCAGAAGGTCAATATGAATATCAACAGCCCATAATCGTATCTTGCCTTCATTGCGGGTATGAATCTCACAAATGTTACTGTTGCAGCTGCATCACGTACACCTCCAACAATCAAATGAGTTTGACAAATTTTGAACTAAACATTAAGGTGAAACTACACTCACACTATTTGCAATCATGATGCCCCAATTAAACTTTAAACAGTGATAATATACCCCTTCAAATTATCAAACACTTTCAAGTTGTTCATTTTATTAGAATTTTTCTGTTAACTTGACGGAAAATGCAACATGCATGTGACCCGTACCTGACTCAAATTGGCCAGATTGTGGGTCTCAATGGCCAGAGACTCATGGTCTGGCCGTGAGTCTCTATAGACAGTGCTTATTAGTTTGAGGGAATCGAGTGTCACTTAATCACATTTTGTAGTTTTGGTAGCTATGATAACTAAAAAAAAACGTGTCAATTAGAAGAGACAAGTGTAGTTTCTCAAATATTAAATAATGCCAATGTCTTGTTACATATATATATATATACCTATCATAAAGACAAAGAACCCAATTACTATGGGCTGCCCTGTCTCACCCGACAGAGTTGCTAGGTAATGGACTGCAGCACCTAGAGCACCGGCTGATAAGGTTGCCAGAATCCTGTTGAAGCCTTTTCCCAGTGTTGCTCCTTTAAAAGATAGCAAAGGAAATGCCAAAATCAGAATTGTTAGCCCCATGTCATAAGTTTTCTATTGTAAATTAGTTTTTCTCAAAGTAAATAAATTCATCAATCAGAATTCTTGTAAACAAATTGCAAGCTTACCAACAGAAAACTCGAGGACAAGAGCGACTGTCATAACAGCCCATATTGCATTGCCACCAAAAGCATCATAGAGTGGTCTGATGTAGTTGAATAAGGAAACCAAGGTGAGAGCCAGTCCTACTTTTAGCGAATGGATAATTCTTCTTGGATCATCTTCTCCAAGTTTCTTCATCTTCTTTGCAACATCGACTGCCTTAGCCCATAACTTCTCAGGCAAGGCCTTGAGCCATCCCCATGCACGAGTGAAAGGTCCACCATTTTCATGACTTAGAGATTCAATATTCATTGCTATGCGTTGAAAGGAAACAATATTGCAGTAGTTGAGAGAGAATGATGCGGGAAGAGGCCGACAAGAGATAGTGCAAGGAGATGATGGCTTGGCAGCTATATATATATATATATATTGTGACAAACCAGTCCTCACTCATTTGTAGGCGGAAAAATTGTTTGGTACGTCTACACTGCATGCATGTCACATACTCGCAATTGTTATGAACAACGTGTAAGAGATGGCCAAGAAAAAATAGAATCTTTTTTTCCCGGTATATCTGTGAGTTGCTTTTCTAGCGGTTTGCTAGATTGTGTAATTGGTTGGTGGTTTTATATAATTGTTAATATATCATCCAAACAAAATAAAAAAGAAAAAAAAAAAGGATAGAGTTTTAAGTCTAAAACTGTCTCTTGATAAGTAATTTAGGTTCAATATAAAAATATTTAATTTAAATAAGAAGTGAATTACGGAGACAATATTCGAAGTTAAGATATTTTCTATGATACTATGATAAGTGACCATTTATTTCAAAAGATAAACCTATAGAAAATAGTAAGTTTAATCATCTTAATTAATATTCAATTCTAACGAAAGAATGGAAGGTAGTTTTGGTGCTAGTTAGTTTTCGCGTGTCGGGATCGAGTCATATTGAGACATGGATATGAGATTATATAAGTTAACTATAATCCAACCCATTTAATTAAACGGGTTAAACCCTTCAACCCTAACATTCAAATTTTTTATTGGGTTTGCATCGGATTTACGGGTTATGTTAAAAATTGTCTGTCATTAAACTACATGTTGGATTCAAGTCATGTCAAAACTTGTATATAAAATTAATCTGACACATTTAATTTCGTGTTAGAGTGCCAGCTGAGCTTAAGAAGAGATGGTTGTCAGCAGAAGCACGAGATCAAAATAGGTCCAATGACCAAACCAAGGACATGCATCAAAGATTTCCAACTTTAATTTGTTTGTATTTGGGAGCGTATTAGATAATTTAAATGGATTTCAGGCACAAGCTAGGCATCAGATCTAATTTCTAAATCTGTGAACTGGGACTGGACTATCAGTGAGGCGCCGTCTTGGTTGTGAATTGAAGGTCAGAGTCAAACGAGAGTTTGGGTGGGAAACCATGGCCAAAGGTCAACAGCCATGAAAGGACCAGCCAAAGGTCAACAACCAGGAAATTAATAGCTAGCCAAATTCATGACATCCATGCGTCCGTTCTATTCCTTCCAATAATGACTAAACTCCACGCGCTAGAACTTAATTAGAAGAAAATTAAGAAATGCATGCTGTGTAAACACGGAAATTTCAACGCCGCCCTCCCGACTAATATAATGATCGATGATTATCAGTTTCTTGGCAAAAAAGAAAAAGAAAAAGAAAATAGAAGAAATGAAAAGAAAACAATTAAGTTGTCATTTAATTTCTGTATTTCGGTGGGTTCTTAACTTGTTATTAATTAATGAATAATGATTCAATGCCACCCAAATATACAACTTTTCACCACCTTGCCTATGTGGCAAGGTGGTCCCCCACTACTTTTTGAATTTTTTTATTTTTTAAAAATAAATTAAGGTGGAGGACCACCTTGCCACATAGACAAGGTGATGAAAAGTTGTATATTTAGGTGGTAGTGAATCATTACTCATAATTAATACCATTATAGCTATAATATCAATAATAATACGTCGCCTCCGGAACTCTTTGGGCTGTATATATCGGTAAATGAGAATAAAATAATAATAATAATAATAATAAATCGAAAATACCTCCTTTTTTTTAAAAAAAAAAAAGAATTGAAAGGAATGCAAAAAGAATAATAAAAAAAATATTATTTGAGAGAGAGAGAGAGAGAAAAACCAAAAAAAAACCAAACTAAACGGTTTAGTGTTTTTTTTAGGGGTTTGGTAGCCCGACCACTCCATGCAGAGGGATCAGAATGGAGGACATCAAGCTTACATACATGAATAAGGCTGCAGCGTTGTCGTGTAAGAACATAGGTGGAAGCGGTACCGGAATTCTCCTGTCTGGTAGCTGCTTATAAAAGTATTAGCAGTAATTTCTTTTAATTTTTTTTAAAAGATTAGTAAACCTCTCATGTCTACCAGTTGTCCTCAAGGAATCTCGAGTCCATGTGCGCCCGCGCGCCTTCCACGGACATTGATATTGACATGTCATGAACGGCAGGCCTAAGAATTCTCCATGCCCTATTTGTATTCTAGCAAATGGGTCGAGTTTTCCATTCGTTTTCAATCATGTTCACTTTCCTTTTTTCCTTTTAATATATATTTGGTTTTTTTAATAGTTTTGTATTATAAGTGGCACGTGTGACAATATGATTAACGTTGATGTAACATATTAATGAATTCTATCAACTTTTTTAACCGCAATTCTTTTTCTTTTTCTTTTTTGCTTACTCCAAAGGATGTTTAGCCGCTTCTTAAACCCTTTCCCTAAAACTATTTGTCAAAACTCTACATCATGTTGACCAGTTCAATTTTTTTCAAAAATTATTAAATAAATGTAAAGTAAAATATGGTAAGAACAAAGAGAAAATATATATTTTTACATTTTTTATATGTCTTTTGTACATCACCTTTGAATTTATGAGACCTAAATGTAAGTCTCACAAATTCAATGGTAGATTTATTGAGATGTATATATAACAGATGTAACTTTATCATTTTTCAAGAAGAAAATCACAATATATTAGTGCATGCTACCTGGCAAAATGAAAATGACGTGGTTTAGAAATAAGACTTCTTATTTCTTATCACACCCAATTCTCTTAGACGACTTGGACTTGATGAAAAGAAAAAGGAAGTCTTATCACACCCTTTCATTTTTTTCTTCGTTTTTTTAAAAAAAATAATAATAATAATAATAATAATTCTTTAAGCTAAAACAAAAATTGCGTGTGATAAGAATAACAATTCATTTTATTAACTAAATGAAGCTCATCACAAAGATAAAAAAGAAAGAGAAACAGAGTTAGAAAAAAATATAGAAAAGAGAGGAGAAAAGGAAGAGTCTAGCATCTGTTTTTCTAGAATACTTACGTACAGCAATCAGACCGTAGAGTTTTATCTTTGACTTTTTAATTTTAGAACTTGCATATTTGATTCAAACCGTACAGCTTCCTTTTAGTTTCTAAGTGTTGAAGGAGAAGTTGAAAAGGGTTTGGATTGGAAGAAAATGTGAGATTTGGACTGCTTTAATTTGATAACACAAAAAGCAAGTTTCATGTTCCAATTTTTTGTGCATGGCTCTTGGATTTTGCTTTGAAACTCACCTATCTGAATTTCTTTTTAAATTATGTGAATTTAGATCGTTTCATTCATTGAACGGTATAAAAAATGCTACATATTAAAAATGTAACATATTAACAATAAGAATTGAGTATATTTTTATCAGGTTCTTACATTTTATGTCGTATAAAAATTTTGAGCAAAAAATTATTTTTTTACTTGGTAAAAAAAAGAAAAAGAAACGCCTCTTCAAAAGTGAAAAAAAAAAAAAAAAAAAAATCCCTTTTGGAATTAATTTTTCTCACAGTTTCTGTACGTAGTTGAGTTTCTTTTCTAGCGGTTTGCTAGATTGTGTAATTGGTTGGTGGTTTTATATAAATGTTAATATATCATCCAAGGAAGGAAAAAAAATAGAAATGATATAGATGTTAAGTCTAAAATTCTCTGTTGATAAATGATAATTAAGTGAGGTCTAATATAAAAATATTTAATTTAAATAAAAAGTGAATTATGGAACAATGTTCGATCTTAAGACATTTTTTATGATACTATATATGATTAGTGACTACTTATTCCAAAAGATAAACAGATAGAAAATAGTAAGTTTAATCATTTTAATTAATATTCTAACGAAAGAGCGGAAGGTAGTTTTGGTGCCAGTTAGGAGTGGCAATTCACTTTTGTGTGTCGGGTTTGAGTCATGTCGAGGCATGGGTATAAAATTTTATAAGTTAACCATAACTCCACTCATTTAATTAAACAGGTTGAAGAGTTAACTCTTCAACGACCCTAACATTTTAATTTTTTATTAGGTTTGAATCGGGTTCACGAGTTAATTATGTAAAAAATTGTCTATCATTAGGTTACGTGTTGGGTTCGAATCATGTTGAAACATATGTATAAAATTATATAGGTCAATTCTAACTCGACGCGTTTAATTTTGTATTGAATTCAATCGAGTTCACAGATCGTACGTACCAAAAGTGCCAACTGAGCTTAAGAAGAAATTGTCGCCGGCCAGTGGTAGCACGAGATCAAAATAGGTCCAACAACCAAACCAAAGGACATCAAAGATTTCCAACTTTAATTTGTTTGTATTTCGGAGCGTATTAGATAATTTAAATGGATTGCAAGCACAAGCTAGGCATTAGATCTAATTTCTAAATCTGTGAACTGTGACTGGATTATCAGTGAGGCGCCGTCTTGGCTGTGAAGGTCAGAGCTATGTCAAACGAGAGTTGGGGTGGGAAACCATTAACCATGGCCAAAGGTCAACGACAGCCATGAAAGGGCGACCCAAAGGTCAACAACCATGAAATTAATGGCTAGCCAAATTCATGACATTCATGCGTGCGTTATATTCCTTTCAATAATATGACTGACTAAATTCCACGCCCTAGAACTTAGAAGAAATGCATGCGCGCCGCCCTCCCGATTAATGGTGACCTATTTTTAAAGTTATTATCAGTTTCTTGGCAAAAAAGAAAAGAAAAGAAAACAATTAATTAAGTTGTCATTTCTGATTTCTGTCCTCCGGTAGGTTCTTAACTTGTTGTTAATACCTTTATAGCTATAATATCAATAATAATACGTCACCTCCTGAACTCTTTGGGCTGTATATTAAAAAAAAAAAAACAATTAACATAATAAAAAATACTGTTTTTTTTTTAAAAAAAAATAACTAAAAGGAATGAAAAAGGAATAATAAAAAAATATCATTTGAGAAAAAAAACATAAAAAGAAAACTAAATGCTTTTTTTTTTTTTTAAGGGGTCGGATAGTTAGCTTATTGGGATGTGTCTTCTCTTTTTTATATATAAAAAGCCCATCGTAAGTTTATTGGATTCATTAAAGAAACTATTCCGAACATTCATTCTTTATTTCATTTCTTAATTATCTTCGCACTATTTTAGTTTGTGTTGGGTTTGTAGTTACGAAGTCTATCTTATTTTTCTTCGTTTTTATGATCTCCACTCCTTCCTTTCAAATCAGAAGTGGAAAGAATTCTCTCCATCAACCCCTTTCTTATTCAATTTAAAAATAAAAATAAAAAAATCTTCCAATCCATATTTCATTCTACTACCTCATCCATCATAAATTTCAAATATCAATCCAATTACACCTCGGTTCAAGAAAATACATTATAAATGATATCAAAATCGACCCTTCGATGGATCCTATAATTGATTGGCTGCATGAGTTGCTACTAAAATTGAGCAAACTGGAAGATTGAATGGGGCTTTTAATAAATGATGAAGGGAGGTCAAAAAAACCAAACAGAAATTAGGCTTTCTCTCAAAATTACACAAGGCCCGAAAACCTTTATTTTACAAGAGGAAAAAAAGTCTATGGGTCCATGTGTGGGATCCATCTGGTTTCACAGATTTAATAGTAATTTTAAGAAATAATTAAACGAGAGAAAGACAATATATATATATATATATATATATATATATATATAACAAGCTTTAATAATTAATGGTCTCACAGGCATGTGACACTTCGACACATGTACAGCGAGCTCATTCACTTTCTTAAGGTAAGACTTCTTAATTATTTCTTATCACACCCAATTCTCATAGACGACTTGAATTTTTTTTTTGTTTTTTTTTTTTTTTTTGATATGTCCACTCAAGAGGGGAAGATGGATTCAAACTAATGGCCTCCACTTCATGAGGCGTGACCCCCAACCGATTGAGCTACCCCTTGGGGACATAGACGACTGGGACTTGATAAAAAGAAAAAAGAAGTCTTATCACACAATTAGTGGAGAAAATTAAGGAAGAGTCTTGCATCTGTATTCAACTTTTTTCAGGAATGCTTACACAGCAATTCAGACCGTACGTAGAGCATCTTTGATTTTTTTTATTTTAGAAAAGTTGCATATTTGATTCAGACCGTAGAGCTTCCTTTTAGTTTCTACGCGTTGAAGAAGAAGTTGAAAAGGGTTTGGATTGGAAGAAAATGTGAGATTTGGGTTGCTTCCATTCCATAACACAAAAAGCAAGTTTCATGTTCCAAGTCCAACGGCCTGGGAAATTAAAAAAGTAATATATCCTCACAATTTCTCTAAATTGCCGGGGATTTTGATCCAATTTTGTGTGCATACGGCTCTTGGATTTTGCTTTGGAACTCACCCATTGGGATCTCTTCTCAAATTATGTGAATTTAGGTCGTTTTATGTATTGAACGGTATGAAAAATGTTATATATTAAAAATCTGGCATATTAATAATGAGAATTAGGTATATTTTTATCAGGTTTTTATACTTTATGTCGTATAAAAATTTTGAACAAAAAACTGTCTTTTTGTTTAGTAAAGAAAAAGCGTCTCTCTCTCTTTTTTGTTTTTTTGGCCCCGATAACAGACTAATACTCTCATATTATTCTCTATATCCAACAAAATATAAGCCACTAATTCCAATAAATGCACTACAAAGAATCATCGCTCTGCCACATCAAAATTATTGTCCACGAAAGGACATGGGTGTCAGCTGTAGTATGTTAGAGAGTAGAGGGCATTTTGGTTGCCCTCTCACGAGTACGGGTGATTGGCAAATGACTAGTAACAAATGGTTTCATTACTTGATACACATCGTACAACCAACCTTACCCAATCTTAGGGTGACACTTTGCCAAAACGATTATTTAAGAAGGAAGTCATATCTTGTATAAGTGGAAAAAGTCACTCATTGCATGAAGTCATATTGTGTCATTAGGGGTGGGTCGTTACATTCCATCTCTTTAAATCAACTTTCAAAGCATTGAGCTTGTTAGCCACAATAAAACTCAAAGAGCCTTGGAACTGATATGAGTCCCACTAATGTTTCACCCTATCCACAAAACCCTCAAATTTCAACCACATATTCTCAAATTTGATGTACCTAATTCTCCTATGAAAGTCACCACAATCAAAGCGAATCAAGAAATGATCTGAGAAAAGTCTAGGAAGTTTTCTCTGGGACAAACCCAGATACTGAGTTTCCCAAGCTGGCAAAACAATAAATCTATTAATCCTGAACCACGAGAGAGACTCCCAATTGTTTGATCAAGTATAAGTACCACCAATAAGGAAGTCCATCAAGCCCTGATCATAAATGAAGTCAGATAACTCTATCATAGTTGGGGGCATAAGCGAGCTACTTTTGATCTCTCACCGGAGAACCAGGTGACCTAAAATCACCTCCAATGCACTAAGACGTACAAGTTCCACCAATTGAGCATGCCAGCTAACTCATCCCAAAGAAGCGTTTTGTCCATAACAGAATTAGGGTTATAGACACCAGCAAAGGCCCAAGTGAAATGATTTTCAACGTTTTTGAATGCAAAAGCCAGTGTAATCTCCCCCTCACACTCATCAATCTTCCTACCGCCCTTCTATCCTACATAATCACCACAAGCCCCTCTAGAATCCATACATCAATTCACATGATGGCAACCCCACAAGCTATGCACTACACTACGAGACATTACCTCCAGCTTAGTTTCTTGAAAACATACAATATCAACTTTCCATTCTTTGAGTAAGTTTTTCACCCCTAGGCATTTATTCGCCTCATTCAACCCTTTCACATTCGAAGAGAAGATTTTCAACTTCATTAAAAATTGAAACGCCCTTCTCCTTTCCAATTCCATGGCTAGAAGTCTCAAATTAATTAGAATCATAATTAATAAAGCATTCCAACCTTTTCAACTCCCTATTTCCTTTGCTGCCAAGTTTAGAATTGGAACCCAACACCTTTTGAAGACGACCCGCCACAATAAATGTCAACCTGATGATAGCATCTACTACTAGAAAACCTACAAAGCCAACATAGGATATGGATTTGCAGCAAGACCTGCATTACATAACAGTTTTAATCGAGAAATAAAATCCGTATGCAGTAAATGACAATTCCCACATGACACAGACATACTTTACCGACTACTCACAGAGTCATTCAGAAAGCTAACCAAGACTTAGTAACATCCTCAGGTTGATCGTAATGACTTCTTATAAATCGTGGTTAGAATTCCGAATGACAGTAGGAGGTCCAACAGCGTTCTTTAGATTGATCCAGTTCAATATTTATCATCCTCCAAATATATGCGATATTTACTAATTAAGAGCCTACTCTGGTGGCTGAGACACACCACCCCATCCCATATATCAGTACAATACACGACCATCGTTCATAATTAGTTTGTCATAGCTAGCCAAACAAATAGGTCGATCCACCAAGCAAGGTTTTCATTCCTGCTCTGTAGATTACAATGAATTTAATTAGGGCATATATCTCCTTGTAATGACCATCATTAACAATAAAATTACTTTATGGATATACCATTTTATCTTATGATAATGAAATAATCTATCCATGAAAAGTATCCATGTCATGAAATAAAAACCTTTTTTATTTATTCATTAAATAACAGTAAAAACTGACTTTCTAGGCATATATTTCTTTCATGCCCCCCTTCTCCCCCCCCCCCCCCCAAAAAAAAATAAAAATCATATCATATCATATATCATATATCATATATATATATATATATATATATATATATATAAAAGCTTTCTTTCTTTCTTGGAAGGGCTTAAAATCTGTACACATTGCATGAACCGATTATTTTGAAAGGCTGAACCTATTGTTTTAAAAATTGAACCGTGCCATGAACCGGTTATGTGTTTTAATGCTGAATTTTTTTTTTTTTTTGTGAAATGTTTTAATGCCGACTTTTAAACAGTCATTTAGCGTCCCTCTCCCTCTCTTTCTTCCTCTTTTATGTTCTTTGCCTCTTCTTTTTCTTCTTCTCCACCATTCTCGATCTCTTCTTTCTTCTTCTGATTTCCTATTCTTCTTTTTCTGTTGTGCCACGCGTCCGCATCCCCTCTCTTTCTCCTCAACTCTCCTCGTTCGGGACCCCGTAGCTTGGCCTGTCTATCAAGGTCTGGGACCCCTACAACGTCCTGTGTCATAGTGCTGGGAGTGGAAGAAGGGTAAAGTTGGAGTCTTGAAGAAATGAAGAATTCAGAAGAAGCCGAAGATGAAAGGGAGTTGCGAGAGAGACACGTGGTTCAGGAGTTATCATTAGCTAAGGAGTTGCGTTCCAGCTGGAGTCACTAATGCGGTCCAAACAGTGCGTCTAGGAGAGCAGATCTGGGCCACCGATATTAGTAAATAAGGGCCAGCTATTGGGCCTGGTGTGGGACTATGCTTATTGGGCCTGGTGCGGGTCTATTATTATCTAGGAATTAATGGGCTTAATTGTAAGGGGCTATAAATATAAGGCCTCTAGGTTGCTAGGGTTATCTTTTTGGCATTTACTGCTTTTGTCTCCTGGAGGGTGGCACCTCGAATTCTACCATTATTGTTATTCTCCATTGTCATTAATACAACTACTACCAGCAGTCCTCCATTATTTTCCCCTAATACCCAGCATTATATCTATCCTGTTCCAATTTGGTATCAGAGCCCAGATCCCAGTCTATGAAAACCCGTTCTGCTGCAATGGCTGAAGATTCTCAATAGTTGGCTCAGCTACAGGGACAAGTTACTAGCCTCCAAGCTGAGATGGCCACTCGGGCTGAAATTCAGAGCACCCGTGAGGCCGTGGATCGCCTAACACAGATGGTACAACTCCTTATGAACGACCACCCCAGAAATCCAGAAAAACAACCTATCCTAAACACTGAAACCCACTCAGACACTGACTCCCCAAATAGACACACCCACTGTAACGCCCGGCCTTTTACAAAAAGACGTAAGTGAAAATTTTTCAACTTCCACGTGATATTACTACAATATCATCAGAGTTAAGATTTGGCAGCGGAATATAATATATCCAACAGACTTGGAATGAATAACACGACAGAGCTTCTAACTGATATACTTCTAGACATCCATAAAGAAGATATTTAAAACAAATACATGAAAACATGTGTCAATAGTGACACAAGAGAATACATGGACATTATTAGCAATCTTGTCAACATAAAATGTTATAAACACAGAAAACTATAAACAAAATGCAAACTATGCGTCCTTAGCTTTAAAACCTCTTGAGCTCTAATCCTTGTCTATAAACCTGCACCAATATACATATATATATATATAGAAACAAAAACATAAAACACTAAAGTGAGTCCGCTGTTTCCTATAATATAATATGAATGCTGATTTATTTATGAAATGCAACATAATAAAATATAATTTCATAATCACATGTATACGCAATATATAGTCTACGGTCGCGAATCATAGACATAGATTGAATATAAACATAATTATGAAGCAGTAATATGATAAACTTAAATGCAAAGTTTAATTATCATTGTTTTTGCACTCCTCTCATGATGGAACCAACGGTCCGGATTAGCGTGTTGTGGGAGCCAACGGTCCCAGCTGGCAATACCATCACCCCCCCGGCTGTATTAGTCAACTCTCACTTAAAACTTATTTGTTTAACACTGGAATCCAAAGGTCCCAGCAGACTATGAGCCAAAGGTCATAACCCGTTTATTTATTAAGTTTCACGGAAGCCAAAGGTTCTACTGGCAGCCATTACCCCCCCGCTGCATACCAGCTTTGTTATTAACCGTTTTAGTTATAAAAAAAAATAGAAAACATGTAAGATCACATGCGCACGCAAATAAATAAAGCAGTAAACACAATATTATGGAAAAATCCACCAGCTTCGTCCTCAGTAAGTATAGAAATACTTACATCTTTTTGGTGCAGTTCTCATAATAGCTCATTTTTCTGCAATAAATATATATTTATATACAATGTGTTAACATCATTACTTGTGAATATTAATTATATTCACTTAGCCAATTATATCCATTATCATTATGAGTTTATGGAACTCAATATAATAGTCATACACTAAACTTAAGCATCTAATTTCCATCTTTGATTAATATCATAAAATTAATTATTTACTAATTTTAAAAGCTCAACTCAGCTAACAAAAGCCATTAATAACACACAGCCAAAACAGGAAAATACCCAATATTCACAATACCCTCGGTAACAGACTGAACAAGACCCAACAATTATACACAGCCACAATAAGTTCAAAACAGAAACTCAACCCCAAAACAATATCCCATCCGGCCAACTTCAAAGCTACAACTCAAACACTGTCTATACCAAAATAAGAAATACACTCAACTCAGTCAACATCCAACCACAAACCAGTAAACACCCAATATTTACTCATGCCCACACACTGGCCGGAACAGGATACACGAGCAAACCCACAAAGAAATTCATTCTAGTTTACCCACAAACCCAGTCGTTCAAGGGACTCAACACAGGGGAAAAATACCACACACACATACACGGGTTCTACCCAAAAATACATACAAACGGGTTAATACACATTAAATCCAAATACACAGCAGAAATCCACAATAAAACATCAGGAATTTCTGTTTAAGGTTGTAGGAATTCACCAAAAAACATATCTAGGATTCACCCGAATAACACCACTGGAAGTCGCCGGATTTCCGGCCAGAACCGCCGGAAATCGCTACTGGGACCGTCACTGGCGATGACCCATGGAGGATCGGGTCTGGGTCTCGTCGGAGGGCCGGGTCTCTGTTTCGGTTCTCCTGGGTTTCGGATCCTCCTGGGTCCGAAGAGTTTTCTAGCTCCACCGGAAGCTTGGCCTCCGGTCGGGTCTTCTCCGGGCTTCTCCCGGTTTCACTCTCAGCTCCGGTCTCTCTCCCTCTCACGATCGGCGTCTCTTCTCTCTCTTTGATTCTCTTTCTCCCTCTATCTCTCAATCTCTCTCGGTGAGAAATAGAAAAGAGGAACAAAAAGGAGAAGGAAGAAGAACAGAAAAGAAGAAGAAAGAAGGGAAAGAAGAAAGAACAATAAAGGGGAAAAAAGATCGGGTCTTTCCTTTCTCTGGCTCTAGTCTCTGCGTTTCATCTCTCTCTCTCCCTGATCCTCCCTTCTCCCCAACGATCATCTCCTTATCGGAGACTCGGATGGAGAAGATAAGGAATGAGTAAGGAGAAGAAGGAGAAAGGAAGAAGAAATAAAGAGAGAAAAGAAGGAAAACTCAGTGAATTAAACTGAGTGGTGCAAATTTTGTTGAAAGAGATGGGTTTAATTTATAGAAGCAATATACTATGGTTAATTTTTATTTCAGTTAAATTAATTTGAGTTAAAAGTAAAATATCATATTAATCTATAGTTAAATTTTACCTTAGTTAGACTAACCTTAATTAACTTTAAAAATATCTAGTTAACCCATAGTTAACTTTTATCTAGTTAGATTAACTAGAGTTAATCTTTAATAATATATATATAGTTAACTCATGGTTAACTTTTATCTAGTTAAATTAACTAGAATTACTTTTTAATAAAAACTAATTATTATTAATCATATGTAATTTTATATAAGGTCTTTCTCATTTAATAACTCACTAGGGTATAATTTTAAACCCGTTTTGAGTCCTGTTCATTTAATAAATAATGTTAATTTTTGAATAACATTATTACACTGATAATATTATTATACAAAATAATATCATGTACGATAAATATTTCAAAATAATATTATATATCAATAATATTATTTCACAAAATATTTGCATATAATAATATTAGGAATAATATTATCCCAACTAATTTTACCAAATATTTAGGTTTGTCTATTAATCAATTAAAACAAGTGGCGCATAAATGAGCAATTATCAGAATAATGTCGATCGAGCAATTAAAAGTGTTAAAAGTGTGAATTGATCGCCATAGATCTTAAATTCTATTTAAGACACATTGTCTTAAAATCTAGGGTGTTACAACCACCACCATTCTGAGTCTCCTCCTCCTCCTAACCCGCCCCCCACCAGCTTTGGCGGGGAGTCCCATTCCCTTCCGGAAAGTTCCCATTCCGGGGAGGGTCTTAAACCCAAGACCGTTAGGCTGGAATTCCCACGTTTCAATGGGGAAGATCCGAAAACTTTGTGTTACCGGGCTGAGCAATTCTTTGAAATGTATTGTACTCTGGACACTCAACGTCTCTCCATTTCCGCCTTCCACATGGATGGAAAAGCCCTGGTTTGGTTCCAGGAGCTCAAGGCCAGCAATGAGGTCTCCTCTTGGACGGATTTCATCCGTGCTATTCAGATTAGGTTCAGCCGGGGTCCCTACGACGACCCCATGGAAACCCTTTCCAAGTTAAAGCAGGAAGGTCCCTTGGAGGATTACAAGAACCAGTTCGACATTCTTGCTCTCAAGGTACACCGGCTACCGGATGAGCATAAACTCAGCTGTTTTCTTGGTGGGTTAAAAGATGAAATCCGACTACCCGTCCGGATGTTCAACCCAAAGTCCTTAGTAGAGGCATACTCTTTGGCCCGCATCCAAGATGAGTGTTTATCCAATTGGGTTAAGGGCGCCCGACCCCCGTGGCGGTCTATCCCATTTCAGCACTCCCCGCGTAGCATGAGCTCGGAGCTACCACTTGGCGGTGGACATGGAATGTTTCCTCGGGCTAACCCAATGGGGTAATCCAAGGTTAATTCACAAGCCCCTGTGAGACAAGGGTTTAACCAGAACCGGGTCCTCACCCGAACCAGGCATTGGTTCCGGTGCAGAAAATCACTCAGGCACAGATGGAGGATCGACGCCGTCGTGCCCTTTGTTACTCGTGTGACTCCAAATGGACTCGCGGCCATGTGTGCAGCGTGCCCAAACTGTTCCTAATCGAGGGCTTGCAAAAGGAGGCGGAAGAACAAGGGAACCCGGTTGCCCCAGCTGAGGAGGACCCGGGGGAGTTCTTCTTAGAAGAATTTCCAGAGATCTCTCTGAATGCTATTACCGGCACCCCAAGCCCGAAAACCATGCGGATCGTCGGAGTCATCCGCTTCCACAGGGTTATTGTCCTCATTGACTCGGGGAGTACCCATAATTTCGTGGATACGAAGTTGGCAGCCTCGTTGGAACTCCAGCCCCAACCCCAAGACGGAATCACGGTCCAAATAGCTAACGGTCAAGAAGTGGCGAGTCCCGGGCGTAGCAGGGAGGTGGAGGTCAAATTACAAGGGATCAACTTCCGGACGGATTTGTTCATCCTACCCCTGGCCGGGTGTGACGCCGTTTTGGGCATACAATGGCTCCGAACCCTTGGGCCAATTCTTTGGGACTTTTCGGCCCTCACTATGCAGTTTTCATTGGGCGGAGTTCCTTGCACTCTGCAAGGCCTACGGCAAGGGCCTAGGGTTAGCCTAGAATGTGGGGATTCCTTTAAGCTCCCTAAGTTAGAGAAAAAAGGGCTGCTGCTACATCTAGTGGGCCACTCCATAACAGAGGGCCACGAGATCCGGGAAACACAGGGTCGGTTACTAGGCCTAAGGCCAGACAAGCAGTCCCCTATACCCGGCCCAGTAACGGGAGTTTTGCATCAGTTTGAAGGGGTCTTTCAGGAGCCCAAAGGCCTTCCTCCCACATGAGCCCAAGACCATTCCATTGTGCTGGAGGCAGGAGCCCAACCCGTTTCGGTCTAGCCCTATCGGTACCCGTATTTTCAGAAAGAAGAAATAGAGCGCATAGTCCAGGAGCTGTTGGACTCCGGTGTGATCCGGCCGAGTCACAGCCCTTTCTCATCCCCGGTCTTGCTTGTGCGAAAGGCCGACGGCACATGGAGGATGTACATGGACTACCGGGCTCTCAACAAGGTGACGATGAAAGATAAGTTCCCAATTCCATTAGTTGATGAATTATTAGACGAATTATGGGGTTCTAGGGTCTTTTCTAAGTTGAATCTTCGATCCGGCTACCATCAAATTCGGGTAGTGGAAGCCGATATACCCAAAACAGTCTTTAGAACCCATTCGGGGCACTATGAGTTTCTGGTTATGCCTTTCGGGCTAACCAATGCCCCATCCACTTTTCCAAAGTCTAATGAATCACATTTTCCAGCCCTATCTACGGAAATTTGTGTTAGTCTTTTTTTGATGATATCCTAATCTACAATAAAGATATGGACACCCACCTAGAACACCTCACAAAGGCCTTAACCCTGCTGCAACAGCACCAGCTTTTTGCCAAACTCTCTACGTGTAAATTCGGGTGTTCGGAGGTGGAATACCTGGGCCACATCATTTCGGTTGAAGGGGTTTGTGCTGATCCGGGAAAGATCCAAGCTATGGTCGATTGGCCCCTCCCCAAAACTACTAAGGCACTTAGGGGGTTCCTAGGGCTGACCGGTTACTACCGAAAGTTTATCAAGGGCTACGAATCCATAGCCGCACCCTTAACAGCCATGTTGCGGCACAATTCTTTTACATGGACAGATTTGGGCCGAGAAGCCTTCCAAGCCCTTAAAAAGGCAGTGTCACAAACCCCTGTTCTAGCCCTCCTAAATTTCTCCCAGCCATTTTTAATTGAATGTGATGTTAGTGGGGTGGGCATAGGAGCGGTGTTAATGCAGAGTAACCGGCCAATAGCTTTTCTGAGTAAAGCCCTCGAGGGCAAGGCCTTACACATGTCAGTTTACGAGAAGGAACTGTTCGCTTTGGTCACAGCAATCCAGAAATGGAGGCCATACTTATTGGGCAAGCCCTTTGTAGTGAGAACCGACCAGCAGAGTTTAAAATTCCTACTGGAACAGAAAGTTGGCACTCCATTCCAGCAAAAATGGACCACCAAGTTATTGGGGTACGATTTTGTGGTAGAGTACAAAAAGGGAGTGAAAAACAGGGTGGCCGATGCCCTATCAAGGAAGGAGGGATGGGAAGAAGATGGTACCCTCTTCTTACTATCTATTCCTACAGCAGAATGGGTCGAGGACCTCAAGTAGCAGTACCAGAGTGATGAAGACCTACAGCCACTATGGGAGAAATGACTGAGGAACGAGCTGGACATTCGGAAGTACTCAACCCAAGATGGGGTCTTGTTATATAAGCAAAAGATTATCTTGGGGCAATCCCCTGAAATCAAGGCCCAAGTGCTCAAATTTGTACACAGTGATCCTATGGCAGGACACTCAGGGTATGACAAAACTATCCAGAGGGCTAGGCGAGATTTTTACTGGAAGGGCATGCGGAAAGAAATCAAGAGGTTCATTAAAGAATGTGATGTCTGCCAACCAAATAAGCATGAGAACAGTCGGCCAGCAGGGCTTCTTCAACCCCTTCCCATTCCAACCCGAGTCTGGACTGACATATCTATGGACTTCATAGAAGGCCTGCCTCTCTCACAAGGGCACTCCGTGGTTCTGGTAGTGGTGGATCGATTGTCTAAGTATAGTCACTTTACAGCCCTCTCTCACCCTTACACGGTGGCCAAGGTAGCCCAGCTATTCATACAAAATATCTTTAAGCTCCATGGGATGCCCCAGTCCATAGTCTCAGACCGGGACCCCACTTTTACCAGCCTATTTTGGAGAGAGTTATTTTGGTTGCAGGGAACTTCATTGAAGCTCAGCACTAATTATCACCCACAGACCGACGGGCAGACGGAAGTGGTGAACAAAAGCCTAGAAAATTACCTAAGGTGTTTTGCACAGGACAACCCTAAGGAGTAGAACCACTGGCTTCCCTGGGCCGAATACTGGTATAACACCAGTTGGCATTCGGCCATCAAAATGACACCCTACGAGGCGGTCTACGGGGTTCCACCACTGAGACTCCTCAGCTATGTGCCCGGCACTACTCGGGTGGAGGTAGTGGACGAGGTGCTCCGCAACCGGGAGCAAATCCTCCAACTACTCCAACATAACATCAAACAGGCCCAACAACGCATGAAAAAATATGCAGATCTAAAGAGAACAGAGCGGGAATTGAAGGTGGGCCAAAGGGTTTACCTAAGACTCTAGCCGTACCGCCAAACCACAGTCGCCCATTGACGGGCCTTGAAGCTCTCTCCTCGGATCTATGGGCCGTTTCAGGTGCTCCGACGAGTGGGGAAGGTGGCCTATGAGATCGAGCTACCGCCGGAAGCTCGTATTCACCCAGTCTTCCACATGAGTCAGCTAAAGCCGAAAACTGGGATCCGCGGTGGTGCCCTTACCGAAACTGCCTCCCGTTGAAGCACGAGGGGTTCTTCAGCTAGAACCTGTAGAGGTGCTGGACCGCCGATCTCGACTGAAGAACAACCGGGCTCTTGTCGAAATACTCGTTCGATGGGAGGGGCAGACCACCGACGACGCCATGTGGGAGGAGTACCACCATCTCAAGGACGCTTACCCACACCTTGTGGGCAAGGTGTTCTGATCGAGGGGGGGGGGGGGTAGTTGTCACAGTGCTGGGAGTGGAAGAAGGGTAAAGTTTGAGTCTTGAAGAATTGAAGAATTCAGGAGAAGCCGAAGAAGAAAGGGAGTTGTGAGAGAGACACGTGGTTCAGGAGTTATCATTAGCTAAGGAGTTGCGTTCCAGTTGGAGTCACTAATGCGGTCCAAACGGTACGTCTAGGAGAGCAGATCTGGGCCACCGATATTAGTAAATAAGGGCCAGCTATTGGGCCTAGTGTGGGACTATGCTTATTGGGCTTGGTGCGGGTCTATTATTATCTAGGAATTAATGGGCTTAATTGTAAGGGACTATAAATATAAGGCATCTAGGTTGCTAGGGTTATCTTTTTGGCATTTAATTTACTGCTTTTGTCTCCCGGATGGTGGCACCTCAAATTCTGCCATTACTGTTATTCTCCATTGTCATTAATACAACTACTACCAGCAGTCCTCCATTATTTTCCCCTAATACCCAGCATTATATCTACCCTGTTCCATCCTGGCCCCACCCCACCCCCCCCCCCCCCCCGCGTCTCCCGACGATGTTGATCGGACGGTCCTGGAGGTCTTTCTGATCAGCCACGGCGAGTGCGAAGTCAACCTCAGGCCTGATTTGGTCACTGGGAGGCGCCCCGACACCGCTTTGACATTGACCGGGAAACGGCAGGCCAGGGCCTTGGTCATGTTCCTCAAATCTCAGCGGGTGAGGTTCAACGCCGTCTACTCCTCAATGGCGGTTTCGATCTGTCAGGTAATTTCAAATTGTGCCTTTAATAATGCATAAACTCTGATTTTGTAGCGCTCTACAAAGATTCACACTTTTATTTAAGATTTTGTGAATTGGGTAATGTAAGGGTTGTTGAGAAGTTTCTTTGTTAATTTAAAATAGCCGTGTGCTAACTATTTCTTTTGAGTCTTGAGCACGAAGGTCTTGATCTATGGGCGTGTTGGTCTAACTATTTGTATTTGCTTTTCTTTACTCTACGTCGTTTGCTATTTTCATTCGATGAATTCTGTATCAGAGCGACAGTAATCCAACATGCCTATTGTGCTTTTTTTGGCTTATTGATTTCTACTTCTTTATGTCCACTATTATCAACATCTTTGAAATTTTTATATATCAAAGCGGAAATTAAGCCAATTTAAGGAAGCGTAGTGTACGGGTATGTTAACTGAACAATTCATTGTAAAACAATTCTTCATATGTATTACCCATGTTCCCTTTTGTTTCTGCTTATAATTACAACTAGTGATGCCCGCTCTCTTTTTGTATTTATCGTTCCTTTGTGGTGGAATTAAATTGAAACTATTACTGGATGTTCAGTTTTCAACATTCAACGACCATACTGGGTGATTGTTATTCTTTTAGGACTTCATCATATTTGGGTTCATTTCTGGATCCTGCCTTCATGTCTTTAGTCAAAGATCCAGATGAGAGACGGAAAAAACAATGGGAAAAAACTGCTCAAGCACAAAGGGGTTGGAATTGTGCTAAAATGCTTGGATTTTGTAGAAAATTTTATTGAGAACAAAGTATGTTTTTCCAGTTTTTTTTTTTTTTTTTTTTTTTTTTTTTCTGTTTTTCTTGATTTTTCTATTTTCTATAAAATTTTCTTGATTTGTTTGTTTGCTATTTTCATTGGATGAATTCTGTATCAGAGCGACAATACATATTTGGGGCTTTCGGTATGTATGTGTTACGTGTGTGTGTGTGTGTTTACGTGTATTTATATGTATGTGTTATTGGGTCAGCGTTTTTGTTGATAAATGGGTGGTAAAGTTTGTAGATTGTTTTGAATTTGTGAAGAAGGCACGTGCCCAGTGGTTGTTTGGATTGGTTTTGTTTGATTTTGTTCAGAAATGTTCCATTTGGTTGGTGAATCATTGGAAAAAAAGTGAGGATTTGGGAATGTCATATATATAGCTGGTTAAGGCTTGGAGGGACAGTTGAACTTGAGGCTTTTATTGAGTTCTCAGAAGCACTATGGAGGAAAAGGAATAATATGGGTTTTGTTCTTAATGGCATATGTGGATGGAATTTCACAGCAGTTTAGATTTCTATTGGAATTCTTTTGTTGATTTCTATTAGAATTCTTATTGTAATAATGGCAGAAATGGGAGTGTGTAGACCTTCCTATGTAATTGGATACATCTAAGCGGATCATGAAATTTTTTCTGATAGTTGAGACTATAATTCACTGATCGTTTTCTTTTGCTAAAAGAGATATTTGCATTCATGCTATTTCCCTTGGGAATGTTCTTTAGCTAGGGATTATAGCAGAGTTTACATCACTACATAATTAGTGCAAAAAAAAAAAATGAAGCTCTTTTATTCTCATATAATTTATTTTGGTTTGTTTGTGCTAAAAACTGAATTTTTTTCAAACATTCTTTTGTGGAGGTTAAATTTGACATTCATTCAATTTGGGTTTTCTATTTACAAAACCTTTGTTGCTTTTTTGTATCTTTGTGTGTTATGCATTTTTATAATTAGAATCCAGTTATTCTTCTTACTTCTTTTTTTTTTTTTTTTTTTTTTTCTTTATACTTTCCGTTTTCAACCATGTAAACCTATAGGAATAAATTTTCTTTAAAAAAATGTTTATTTTCTCTGTCTTTTTTTTTTTTCCTAACGTTCAGAATTATAGGTGATTGATAGTAATTAATAGTAATTGCTTTCTTCTTCTTCTTTTTTCCTTTTTCCTTTTTTGTTTTGTGGAGGTTAAATTCGGCGTTCATTCGGTCTGAGGTTTCCATTTAATCAAAAACTTGGTTGCTTTTTTTTTTTTTTTTAATCTTTGTTTGCTATGCAGTTTTATAATTAGAATCCAGTTATTCTTGCTATTTTTTTTATATACTTTTCGTTTTCAACCATGTATACTTATGGGAATAAATGTCATTAAAAAAAAATGTTTATTTTTCTTTGTATTATTTTTCTAATGTTCATAATTATTTGCGTTTGATTTGTATTGAAATATAATAGGTATCATACTAAAAAATTCTTACTAATTTTATATTAATGCTTTGATATTTATATTAAACCATGTATTCTTAGTGAAGTCCATCATTATTTTTTTTTTCTCTTATCATATATTTTATATAAATGATATTAATCATTTTTTTATTCTCTTTTTTTATCATTACGATGACATGACTTTTAAATTAACTTCGTATTACTTATATTCAAATGACTTATTTTTCTTTTGTAAATTTTACACTAAATTTAGAGAGAGATAGTGAGTTTCTTATCATTGTTTTTGTACAAGGTATAACGATTTTTTAGTTTACGCTATTACTGATGGTCATGTTTGTGTTTTTTGGGTTCTCAATATTTCTGTCATTGTTTTTCTTTTTTCATTTTTTAAAGGACAGAAATTTTCTGTAACCTAAATTTTTTATGTTCGAACACCAATATAGTTCATTTCGTTTTAAACTACATCTATGTGAACACTTATTTAACATGTTCTAATTTATAAGGATTAAATTTTATGAATTTTTAAATTTATTTAATATGTGCGGTTATACTATTAAATAAATAACTGTACAAGATAATCTTATAAACATTTTATATATATATATATATATATATATATATATATATATATTTGGTAGCAATTAGTTAAATGAGTGAGAAAATAAAATTGATTACTAATAATTTTTTGGGTTAAATACAAAATTGCATCATGTGGTTTGTAAACTTTATTTTTTATCTTTCAAGTTTTCATTTTTATTATAGGTAGTATCTATGTTATGGGAAAAGACGGAAATTGTACTTCTGTCTATTTTTTCACTCTAAACTAACGGATTACCACGTCATCCAATATGTGTCGGTGTACCTGTACGACACTTGTCCCATATCACACCTCAGTCCTCATACATCCTACTTGTTTAAGTAATTCCACCTAATTTATTAAAAATCCACGTAAACTTATTTTGATAAACACCGTTGTCTTCTTCCCCGATTTCCGCCAAATTGCTGAAAACCATATAACCCTAACCCTAACTAACAGCTCTGATTCGACGGATTCTCCCCAATTTAAAAAATCGTAGTATTACTAGTAACGCCGTGAAGTCCCTGTACGCCGTCGTGGATTTCATGGTCGAGGAAGATTGCCTCCACGAGGCGTGCAGGCCTATCGTGGATTTCATGGTCGAGGTGCTCTATGCCTCATTTACATTCCAGATTTCGGAGTAGGTGGCTCTTTATTAGGTAAGAGTAGCCCTAGCACACACTAGGCAGTAATTTTAACCAAACAATTTATCTTCATGTTTAGCATCCCATGTTGAAAACCTTCAATTTCTTGGAATTGTGGGATTAATGAAAAGACTAATATTAGTTTGAAATGCTTGAAACATGTAGAGTCTAGGTGAACTCGCTTCGCGATTCACTAATTAGTAATTAGCGTAGCTCTGCTATTTTGTGGCAGTAGCAGAATGCGAAAATTGCTAGGAAGCCATTACTGAGAGGATTGTTTATGGTTTTGTAGACTAATGGAAGCCAAACCATCAGATCTTACATCGGATGGAAGAAAAGCAATTCAGAAGACAACCTATTAAGTATGCGACTTTTGATGTAATTCTGTATTTTGGTCATTTTGGCACACGTGAAGTGGTGTATGTAATTTTTGATATGGATGAATTGTTGACAATGGTGAAACAGGTTATTTAGGGTTTTGGTCCTTTTTTAAATAGGATTGGTTGTGTTTTGTTCATTTTTTGTTTACGAAGGGTTGAATTGTTGTCAACGGGTTATTTTGATACACAACAAGCAAACATGTTATTTTGATACAAAACATGCATATCAAACATAACAATGTACCATTTGTGATACACTTATAAACCAAGTTACCATTTGTGATACCTAATGAAACCACAGGGTGTATATAATGAAAAAAAAAAATTGTGTTTAAGACATAAACATTTGGTAATTTTTTTGAGTTATTTTGGGTTGTCAACTGTTACACAAATAATTTTTTGTGGTCAATTACACAAGAATGTATCTTTTGTGATACACAATTCAAAACTAAGGTACCATTTGTGATACACTTACAAAACCAAGGTATCATTTATGGTACACAATGGGCAAATCATGAAAGTTATAAAACCACATGGTGTATATAATGAAGAAAAAAAAATTGTGTTTAAGATGTAAACATTTGGTAATTTATTTGGGTTATTTTGGGTTGTCAATTGTTAAACATATTATTTTGTGTGGTCAATTATACAACAAGGTACCATTTGTGATACACAATTTAAAACCAAGGTAGTAGTTATTATGATACTTTATAAAACCATATAGGATAAAACATGATCCATCTTTGAAATTTGAACCTTGACCCCATCTTTGGAATTTGGAAACAGAGAAGCACCTCTGTTTTACATAATGGTTTTGTAGTATAAAACTATCATAAAATGTCTCTCAATAGAAGAGATTCCCTTAATGGTTTTATTGTAACGTTAGGCTTTTATTAATGTTTGGTAAAAGAGCAGACAAATGACTCTTCATGTGCCTTGCAGTTAACCAATTCGTATGTTTCAATTGGAAAACATCTAATTTCATTTACCATGTAATCTTTGATGTTTACATGGAAAAAAAAAACAATCTTGACTAATTGACAAGATACTTCAATATAGAAAATCCTTAAAACTAAAACAAGGTTTTAATCACATATATCCAATTTTCTCTCATTTGGGCTACAAAAGAAAATTTGCATTCCTTTGATGTAGAAAAAAAAAAAAAAGAACATCTGGCCTCAAAACATATTTTCATGGAAGAAAAAAAAAGCAGATCACAAAAATCCAAGAAAGTCAAATAAGAACAGAAACTAGAAAGGTATGCTATTCGCAATTTATGCATAAACTGTTCACGATTCTTTTCTGATTTCCACCAAAAGAAACTTAATACTTCTAAACAATCAGATCAACTAGCACTACTCATTCAAGAACGGACCTCAAACAAATCCATCAATTTTTTTTTTTTTTTTTCCCGTTTATGACCCGTTTATCTTGGCTTGGCGGGTCGTGTCACGGGTCACCCACGGGTGACCCGCCAGAAACGATTATGATTTTTTTTTTTTAATATATATATATATATATATAATTTTTAATTTATTATTATTAGCTGAACAGTAAAAAGTAAAAACACAACAAAAAAAACCTATCATCTTTTCTTCTTCATGCCGCCCCCTGCTCTTCTTTCTTCTTCTTCCATTTTCTTCTTCATGCCGCCCCCTCCTCTTCTTTCTTCTTCTTCTTCCATTTTCTTCTTCCTCTCCCTGTCTCTGCTGCGTTGTCGTCTTCATTGTCCTCGAAGCCCCACGAACCACAGTCTCCCCAATGTGTCCATCTCTGCTAACTCTCGTCACCGGTCGTGGTCTCTGTCCTCGTTGAACTTGTTCAAGCTCAGGCCCTAATCTTTGGTTCCCGCGCCTGAGTTCGATCGCAACACGAAGAGCTTGGAGGTCAGAGGCTCAGCAGCTTGTTCATCAAGACGTTGGAGACTTGGAGCTCAGGGTCCAGGGCATTGTTTGGGCTCGGTATAGTGGTACCTCTTGGTCCTCTTCATTGTTTTCAATATCTACAAGAAGCAGGTGAAGTCTCTGAATCTCTGATGGATTTTGGCATTTTGCGATTTGAATCATTTGATTGTCGATTTAATTTTGTTTTGACTGCTGAAAGTGAAACATTTAGTTGAAATTTAAGGTGCTGATTGTTTGGTTTTGAGATAATGGCTTGCCTTACCTTTGAATGTTCAAACAGGTCGTGTCGGGTTGTGCCGACCCGCTATGCTAAATGGGTTTCACGGGTCGTGTCGGATGACCCGTGAAATTGCCGTGTCGTGTCTGGAGCTCCGACCCGTTAACATAAACAGGTTGTGTTTGGGTCTAGCTTAAACGGGTCGCGGGTCTTAACGGGTCATGTCGGGTACCCGTTTTGCCAGCCCTGTGAACCCAATATTTTTAAACATTGAATCGGTCTTTTAAGTAAAAAACCGATGAATTTTAAAGGTTGAACCAGTTTTGTGATGATTTTAATAAATTTATTGTGCTTAAATGAAAACATCATGGGTGTGAATCTTCATGTGACCAAAATAAAGACTTTTTCGCATTAATATATATAAAAGCCAAGTTCTAACTTAGAGTTGGCCTAGAATTGTGACACGTGGCGTGTACCTATCATTTTTAAACATTGAACCTGTCTTTTAAGTAAAATACCCATGTGTTTATTTCTTATAAAAAATTTCAAAGATTCAGGCATGATATTTTTGCAAATTCCGTTAAATTCTGACCAACACCTAAATCCTAGCATTTTTTTTTTCCTAAGAACAATAGGGGTATTTTGGAAATTTTGACAGGATTTAACGGAAAATCCTAACGGATGATCTGTTATTAAGACTTTTTGAAAAGTTGATACCCTTGTACCTTATGTCAAAAATGGTGAAAATTTGGTACCCTTAAATGTAGTTCTTCCTAAAAAATAAATAATGTGATATGAAAAGTTGAATGTTTTTAAGTTAATTTTTTTAAGAAAAAAAATTAAAACATTTACCAAACAAGCCCAATGTCTCAACTCAATCTGAAAAAATAAAATAAAGAAAAGAAAACCAGTGTACTTTGAGCAAACTTTATCTATTTATTTATTGGGGGGAATATACTTTTAACCCCCTGAATTACCATCACATTTTTAATTACGTCTTCAAACTTTAAAAAGTGACATTGAGGCCTATAAACTACCATTCTGTTTCAAATTAGATATCTTTGTATTTTTCTCCCTAAAATACCCTTGAAGTTATTAAAAAATAAAAAATAACCATTTGAGGCGGCTGATATGGAAAGGGCTACCAGCTTTTGGTATTTTTAGTTTTTCCCCCTTTTTTGTATAATTATTTAATAAATTTAATTTTTAAAATGGAATTTTTTTTTTAATAAATTTAAGGGCATTTTGAAAAAATAAAATGCAAAAGTATCTAATTTGATATATGGTGGTAATATGGCGGGTTCCTAGGTCACTCTTCAAAGTTTGGAGGCGTATATCAAAGTGTAATGGTAGTTTAGGGGACTAAAATATATTTTTCCCTAAAATTTTAAAATTTCTCACCCTCCTCGAGAATAGGAGCGTTTCCGTAACTCCACCAAATACATAATTTAGATCCTTAATTTATCCGGCTTAAAATCACCGATACTGAAATTCACGTTGCACCAACTAATTTCAGGTGATAAATTGAAGACAATTTGTTAGGATTGAGGTGGCAAACCATTTGCAAGATAGAAAACGATAGAGATCGAGAGATTTTTCTTTGGTTCATATATTCTCACAATGTTGCAAGGTTTTCTATGCACACAATCAAAACGATTTGCACACAATGATAATTATATAAAATACCTCGAGACCTTACATGAGTTACACATTTATGCCTAATGCTGTGGTTACTCCACCATTTATTTTCTTTCAATTGGGCTGCCCAATTATGGGCGCCCATTAATTGCTACAATTACCCTAATTAAAACAGGCTCCTTTGACCTTATCTCGATCCTCTAAATCTGCTAGAAAAGTATAAAAGTTGACCCAGTGAAGCATTCGTTGACTTTTAGAATCTAGAAGGAGCGAAAATCAAAGGGAAAGTATTTTTTTTTTTTTAAAAAAAAGAATAATGAATTGATGTGACATAAAAGTGGGTTGATTTAATACAAATTATTAAGGAAGTTTTAATCTTTTTATTAAGTTAAAAATGAAAAAAGTTGTTTGTTAACGTGAGAAAAGAAATTGAACTTTTTGTATAAAAACCAGAAATGAAAAAAAAAGGAAATGGTTGCATGAACAAATATAATTTTCTGCAATTTGATTTGTAGAAAATTTCTTAACAAATCAGCGGACTGAGAGAGTGAGAGATGAGGGTAAGGGATTGTGCAACGTGAAATTTGACAGAGGGAGAACTTGTTTTGTTTAATGTTTAGGGTTTAAACCCTAGACATGAAATGATGTCATTTCATATATATATATAAATAAATAAAGGCGGTTGACGGTTTTTTCAGCTCTACCACTATACTTAACACACTTATAATATAGAGGTGTTGGATTTATTCGATCTCTAGTGATGGAGATAATTGAAAGGAAAATATATAACTTCTACCTCACAAAATTAATATCAGAGAAAATTGATTAAGAGGGTGCTTATTTTCACATCTTGCATGTAGACCTATATATACATATATAGGCTTCAGAAAAATCTTGAAAGATCAAGAAATAACCTTCTAAAACCGACCATCACCGGCCAATACAATAAGATATTAGGATGTTTGTTTTTGGACTAAAACGCCATTAAAATCTTAAAAAATATAAAATAAGAACTGTTGCTAAAAAATTTCTGATATTACTAATTATTAGTAAATGATAGCAGCCGTTAATTAACTGATATATATATGAGATTAAATATGTAGGATTAAAAGTCAAGTTAATTAAATTTTCAAATTCAATCAAGTACGTCATTGCATCTTTTGCATTGATATATGTCCGAAAAATCAGTGGGATTGTGGAACTCGTTGGTTCCAAGTTTTCCATCAAATATGACTGCAATCAATATTGCATTATTTTTTCAACAATCTTTACCTCGTGATCTTTGTTTACATAATCATTTACATCAATCTTTCCAAGCAACTAGATATATACTGTACGTCTTTGACTTTATTAATTGTAAACTTTGAGCAAAAATATATATTATCTTCAAAACTCAATATTAATGTTCAATTGTTTTGGCTTCTGTAAACCTTAAAGTTACGTTTGGTATGCATAATAGAGATATGATACGCGCGTTTACAATTTCTATACAACTTTAACAAATTTTTTTTTTTTAAATCAACCATTGAATATGTATGACTCACATGTAGGAAAACAAATCTAATGGAGTAATGGTTAGTTTGAAAAAAAGTTGTTGGAGTTGTACAAGAGTTGTACAACAATCATTTCTTTGCAGAATAATTGTTCTATTAGAAAATATATGATTCGTTTACAACTTTTGTACAACATTTTTTCAAACTAACCATTGGATCTGTTTTTCCACATGTGGATATATATATATGAGAAATGATCCATACACTCATTTCTCACAACAGCTCCACAACAAGCTGACGTGGCTGGTAATATTTTATTATTTTTTTACAAAAAAAAATGAAAACAAAACAAAAAAATAATAAAATATTACCAGCCACGTCAGCTTGTTGTGGAGCTGTTGTGAGAAATGAGTGTAGGGATCATTTCTCTATATATATATTCAATGATTGATTTTAATAAAAGGTTGTTGGGGTTGTACAAAAGTTGTAAACATATTATATCTCATTAGGAAAATGAATAGTTTTTATTGTAATTGGAAGAATATGGAATAACTATTTCCATGGGCAAAGATAATGGCTATTTCAAGTGTTAGATCCTTATCATATACTCTAATACCAATGTTATTATATTTCACATTCTTTCATATATTCCTAATAAAAACTTTTTTTTTCTTCTTCTAATAGAATAGTCATTCCTCATGCCAAACTTCACCAAAAAATATTAATTAAAAAAAGAAAAAAAAAAAAAAAAAGAAGGTAAAGCCCACATACTCCACTCAAACTGCCACCCAATTGACAATGTCCCCCCAAACTTTTAATTTAGACAATGTCTCCCCAAGCTACAAAAAAATTGTCAATGTTTCCCCAATGATGAAAATACCCTTAATTAAATAATAAAAATAATAATAATTAAAAAATAAATATATAAAAACCAAGGATGGCCAAATTTAAAAATTAAAAGAAATATTAAAAAGTTTTTCCTTTTTTTTTCCTGTCAAAAATTAAAATTTGTGTTTTTTTAAGAAAATAAAAAAAATTGTTTATTTTTAAAATTAAAATTCTCTTTTTTTTCGTCAATAAAAATTTCCGTTTGTTATTTATTTTTTTTTTAAAAAAAAAAAAAAAAACTTATATGGGTTGTTTTTTTGAAAAAAAAATGTAAGGTCATTTTTGTCTTTTTGCTAGCCTTAGAAAGTACATTGACTATATTTTGATAGTCTAAGAGAAACATTGTCCCAATTAAAAATTTGAGATGACATTTTCAATTTAGTGGTATGACTTTTTAAAAAATAAAAATAAAAAAAGACTTCAGAATTCACATATACTCAGAGCCTTGAATATGCGGTGTCCTCACTTGGCCTTTGGCCGGACGTCAAAATTGTCATTAATTATTATCTCTTTGTAAGAATTGGAAAAGAAAAGAAAAACAATTGACTTGAATAAAAGAATATTTCATCAGAATCAATAACCGTTATCGTTTTTATACATGATTATTATTATTATTATTATTATTATTATTATTATTATTATTATTATTATTATTATTATTATTATTATTATTTATTTATTTTTAAAGTCATTTCCATACATAGTTTTTTGACCAAAAGAAAATTAAAACATCCTTTGCTTACCGGATCGCGTTTATAATATTAATTGTTTATCATCCTACGTACCCTTTAATTCTAGTACTACGTCCTACTCAAGCTCGTTTGGACCTTAGAAGTTTCATTTTTCTTCTTTAAATATTTTCACATTAGCAAAATAATTTCGAGAATTAGATATCTTAATTATAAACTGTTCGTTATAAGATATTCCATTGAAGAATGGAAAATAAATAAATATATATATATATATATATATATATATATATAAAATTAGATATGTGCTTAAATGGAACAAAAATTTCTTCCAAATTGAACGAGTTTAAGGAAATTTCCTCCTACTGATCGGGCTGTAATTTTGCTATGTGTCTCTTAGTAAGAGATAAATACATACTTTTTTTGGTTTTTTAATTAGCATATGGGAATCACAATATCACATGGTCTTTTAATAGAATTATCAAAAAAACATGTGTCCCTTAACAGGTGAGAAATACATACTTTTCTAATTAGCATGCGAGAAGCACACTTTTTGTTTTAATAGAACTATTAAAACTATTAAAAAAATGTGTTTATCACATACTCGAGGGACATATGACAATTTTATAGGCTGAGTTGGAGGAATTTCCTTCAACCCGGCCAATTTGGTGTAAATTCCTGTTCGCTTAAAAATTAATTAGACGATCTTGAGTGTTATCTCTAGTACAATTATTCTTGGTGTACGTACCCAATTACAAGAGGTCTGTCAAGCCAAGAAACAAGGCCCGAGCCTTGTGGCCCAATAACGAGGTATATTGGCCCATTTGCCATTATGAGATTAGTAAGAGATGTTACTGTGTACAACAATGATGAATAATATGGAATGAAAAAGAGAGAGAATGAGAAAATCAAGATAGATTTACGTGGTTCGGCAATGTACCTACGTCCACAGGGTTACAGCTAGGGGCGAAACCATGATTTTTGGTAAGAGGGGACAAACTTATATAAATACATAATTGCATAAGCAGTGGCGGAGCCAGGATTTTGGTTTAGATGGGTCAATTTTTTTTTTTTTTTATTGAAGCTAGTTTAAAATTTGATTAGAATCATCGTTGTTCTCCATAATCTTAGGTAACTATAATTATATATTTCATACAATTAAAATATGCAACACTAGATATATTCATGACTAATTAATTTAAAAGATCAATATTGCAACACCCCGGTCCCATATTGAAAAAAAAAAAAAAAAAAAAAAAAGCTCACGTAGAGTTAGTGGTTTATAAATAGAGAAATGATTGTTGTACAACTTTCCTACAATTTTTGAACAACTCTGACAATTTTTTTTTTTTTTAATGATCAACCATTAGATTTGTTTTCCTACATATGAGCCCTAAATATCTAATAGTTGATTTTTTTTTTTATAAAAAAAAGTTGTTAGAGTTATACAAAAAATGTGCAAGAAATATTACTCTTATAAATATACTAATGTGCAAAAAACATTACTTTTACTAGGTAAAACTGAACTTTATAAGGGGTTGTAGAGAAACTCTAAATTGACTAGCTCTTAGTCTTAAGTTTAGTTTTTTTTGAAAACAAATAAAAAATTGGCTCGTATTTTAGGTTTAGTTTAAAGTGTGCTCTTTCAAAAAAAGTAAAGAAATAATAAAAAAAAAAGTAAAATACTGAGTAGAAAAAAAAGAAAAGAAAAAAAATAAAGTAAAACCCTTAGAAGTCTGCGCCCCAATTTAGGCCTTAGGATTTTTTTTTTTAAAAAAAAAAAAGAAAAAACCTTAATAGTCTTTAGTCGGTGGTCTAATGCTTTTTTTTTTTTTTTAAAAAAAAAAAATTAAAAATTAAAAAATTAAAAGTTTATGTCGTCGTGGCACACATTTAAGTTTTGTGTTGTTTCAAATTCTAAAAACAATGTGTTTTGATATTTAGTTAAACGGTGTGTTTTTAACAAAATAAAAAAGTCATCTTCTTCCGTTTTCCTTCTTCTACCTTTCTTTTAACCTAATTCTTAACCCACAAACAGTCAAACTGAAACAGAAACAAGCCGATGACAGAGGGGTCAAAATATAAATAAAATTTTTTAGGGGGGACAAAAAAATTATTTTCGAGGGACAAATTTATAAATTTACATATTTTAAGAAAAATTTCAAAACTTTTGGGGGGACATTCGTCCCCCCACCAATGCACCTGGCTCCGCCCCTACTTACAGCATAACATATTTATAACAAAATTTTACTATATGGACAAATATAAAAAACCCTAAAAATATCCTGCATATACTGTACCATTCTATGTGTACGTCCACATATATGTCGCGATGCTCCGCCAACTGACCACTATATTGATATTCTCGTATTACTCTTTATGTTAAAAAAATATGAACTACTTGTTTCAACATATGCAATACAAAGATCATCGCTTCGCCCCATCAAAATATTTGTCCACGAAATGAGGAGGGTGGCAGTTCTAGTATGTTAGAGGGTAAAGGGCATTTTTGTTGCAGAGTACGGGTGATTGGCAGACGACTAGTGGCAAATAGTCAAATTACACGACACGCATCATATAACGTACCAAAGCTTACCCAATCTTAGGGTGACACCTTGCCAAAACGATTATCTGAGAAGGAAGTAATGTCCAGTATAAAGAGGAAAAAGGCTCAAAAAGCCACCCATTGCAGGTAAGGACACTCTTTGAATATCTATTCCACAAAAAAAAAAAAAAAAACCCTCCTTTTGCTCTATACTCTAAAAATGTACCCCAAAGAATTAAGCATCAGAGACATCCCTCGCTAGCATACTCGGCAAACACCCACGCTTACCTTCGACTCTTTTTGTAGGTATATATTCTCAATTGGGGTCTCGACATGCATGTGGTGATCGACATCAACAATTCTCATCGCTTCCAAAACTCCTACTGACATTGAAATATTCCATGAGCATGTTATGGATTCATTTGGATGGTATTTAACACATTTATTTATCAATAGGATAAATATCTTAAGCAAATTTGAAATGAGAGAACTAAAACATGTTAAATCACCATCATTCTATATTAATATTCTAACAATACTCATCCTCATACGTGGATTCAAATTCTCTCTCAATAAGTAAAGTCCGGCCAACACCTGAAATATTTAACTAAAATTAAAATAAATTTGAAGTCAAGGTGGATCTAATAATCTTAAATTAACATTCTAATACTCCCCTCACAAATGACCTCAAACTCACTCAGCCACTTGCTTTATTAATTGATTTGATTTGATTATTTCATGATTTATGCTCCTTTTGTTTTGACGTAAAATATTTTTCCTTCGTAAAATATTTTCAACGAAATAATTTTTCAGAAAAAATGATTTTCCTAAAAATATTTTCCGGCGTTTGGCTCGTACGAAAAAAATCACCAACGACGTAATATGGAATCTGGCAACCATCTCAGGAATCCGGAAACGGCCAGCAGCCGTGGTCGGATTTCGACAAACCAAATTCTGGGCAAATTGGCCAGAATCCGGACAAAACAGTAGGAATCCAGCTATACTGGCCGGATTTCGGTTGTAATTGTCAAATTCCGGCTAGATTGGCCGGAATCTGGTCTGCCAAAATCCGACAGAAGTTTCAAGATTCCAGCCGTACTAGTTAGATTCCTACCAGTTTGGCTGGAATCTAGTCCGTCGGAATCCGGCCATCGAATACTAAAATTCGGGGATCTTCAGCGGTAGAGTCGAGTTACCAACAAACTCTAGTGCTCGGCGGTGGTGGATTCCCACAAACGTACGTGCAATAATGAAGAGTTTAAATTCAAAAAACGATTAATTTATGGTTTTCAAAACCGTAAATCGTTTTCCAAAAATTAAAGAGGTTTTTACGATCAAACTGAAAATGATTTCCATTTAACATTATTTTCGTCCCCACCAAACACTGAAAAATGTCGAAAACATTTTTAAAAAATATTTTACGCCGAAACAAACGGAGTATTATTGGATTTTCATGTATGAGGAGTATAACTAATTATTTGTGTATAAACGTTAGATCGATCAATATAACTAATTATTATTTAAATAAAAGAAAAAAAAAAAGAAAAAGAAAAAAAAGGCCCATTTAAACTTTTCGCGTTTAGACATCTTAATCTATCGAGCCGCGCGTGCCCTTCATACTCCTCACATAAATCTGCAAGGAAACTTCAAAGCAACACAAACAAGTTAGTAATGGTACTATATACTTACCGACTTTAATTATGATGGATTCATGTCACACTTCAACATATACGGGGAGCTCATTCACTTTCTTAAGGTAATACAAATGACTTTAAATGAAGCCTTTTTATTTCCTGTCACAACCACTTGTTATAGACGTACGATAGGATCGATGAACCATCGGAAAGTGGCTGTGTTGTTCTCCGATGGAGCAAATTAATATATATGCATGTGATTACTATGGTGACACTCCGGCGTCCACCCACTTGAAACGTGCAAGGAATGCTAATTCCTGAAGCGCCTCCGAGATCTTCTCGATGTATGGTACAATATCCATTACAATCAAAACAACCGCAGCAGTTGGTATGGTCTCCTCGAGATTGGCATTTTCACAAAGCCACGTCGTATTGAGCAAGGATTTCAGGTTCTCCGCGGCCATTTTTGAGTTTACAATATGGGGATTAACTGATGTTGTCTGGGTCATTTTTTTGAGCTCTAATGCTATTTCCTTCAGTGCTTTGCCAGATTCTGAGCAAATTGTTGTGCATGGCTCTTGGATTTTGCTTTGGAACTCACTGGGTGTCTGAAAGGAAGAAAATAAAATTTTAATCCACTTGATCTGTGGAGAAAGTGTCATATATATACATGCTTCATGACATGTCTATGAAAGAGATGATCTATTTAGAAATGGGCATTGCTGATTTTACTTGGATCTTAGAGTTAAGGTAGCTGTTAAGAACGTCAACTTTGTAGGCACATTCCCGACTAAGGGCTCCAATTTTAAGGTACTGTTTCCAAGGATGACGGAACCCAAAACGACAGTTCCACAGCTCCCATCTCGCTAGATTAGCCTGATGAGACATTAAAATCGATCCATATCAGCAAACAAAAGAAGCTAGTTTAAATTTTTCTTTTGCATGTTTGATACTGGCCGGAGAGATATAACGAGGATGACGATGACAACTTAATTTATACCCACCATAGTTTCTTCAGTGTCTTTTGAAGTGAGAACGCTTTTATATCCTTGAAGAAATGATTTATCATCCATATTCGACAGCCCTTCTTCTGGTATGTCGAAGTATTCACTCCCAAATCCTGTAAAATATATAAAATAGAAAGGAGTTATATGGCTTGTAAAGATCTATAGGGATCGATATTATTTTGCATGGAAGTATATATGTATATACCTTCTAAGAAATTCCCAAGCTTTTCCATGTTGGTAACTGCCCGATTGTGAAGATTCTCACCAATCCAAACAGGGCATATACAGATGCATATAACTATAGCAACAAAGCTACCAATGATGATTGTCGTAAGCCTCTGATGGGCCATCTCTATCACTTCATCCTCTCGGTAACTCGATATAGATATCAAGCAGAAGGTCAATATGAATATCAACAGCCCATAATCGTATCTTGCCTTCATTGCAGGAATGAATCTCACAAATGTTACTGTTGCAGCTGCATCACGTACACCGGCCTCCAACAATCAAATGAGTTTGACAAATTTTGAACTAAACATTAAGGTGAAACTACAGTACTCATACTATTTGCAATCATGCCCCCATTAAACTTTAAACAGTGATAATATACTGATGCAGGGGACCCGAGTCAGACGATGTTGAGCTGTCAAATTGCACATTGGTGGAGCTGAATTACCTGGAGCGGGCGGATCAGAGCAAGATTGGCAAGAAATCGTGATCTGACTTAATTGGGGCAATTTTCGAGTGCGCTCCAATATTCTGGCCATAACTTTGGCTACGAGTATCCGATTCACGCATATGACCCTAATTCGGAAAGCTCTCTTCGGCGGACACGTTGTGGCCACCGAGCTACCCTCGGTGCGCCTCGTTTCAAATCAAAAAATATGCTGTTTTTCTTTCCAAAAACCTAATTTTAGATTTTTTTTTTTCCATTAATGGTAATTTTTTGTTTATTGTTTAAAGGTGATTCTGAACCCGATTTGAGCCAGATTTTCGGCAGTCTACTTAATTTATTCCGTATTTCGTTTTATTAGGGTTATTAGGATTTTGCTATTTTGGTAAAATTCTACTGAAGGTCGAATTTTCAGCTATATTAGCCTGGCTTGTGGGCGTTTCTCGACATTCTTGATTATTGGTATTTTCATTGAAATTCAGAGATTGTTTCTGTATTCTGGGATAATTTTTCTGTTTTCTTCCTTGCAAACTACCTTTTGAAAAGCTTACAAAATAATCGATATTCTGTCCGGCATCATATACCCTTTCAAATTATCAAACACTTCCAATTTGATCATTTTATTAGCATTTTCTCTTAACTTGACGAAAAATGCATTATGTAACCCGTACCTTACTCAAATTGGCCAGATTGTGGGTCTTAATAACCAGAGACTCATGGTCTGGCCGTGAGTCTTTATGGACAGTGCTTAACAGTTTGAGGGGGTCGATTGTCACGTAATCACATTTTATAGTTTTGGTAGCTAGGATAACTAAAAAATGAAGTGTCAATTAGAAGAGACAAGTGTAGTTTCCCAAATATTAAATAATGCCAATGTCTTGTTACATATGTACGTACCTATCATAAAGACAAAGAACCCAATTACTATGGGCTGTCCTGTCTCCCCCAACAGAGTTGCTAGGTAATGGACTCCAACACCTAGAGCACCGGCTGATAAGGTTGCCAGCATCCTGTTTAAGCCTTTTCCCAGTGTTGCTCCTTTAAAAGATGGCAAAGGAAATGCCAAAATCAGAATTGTTAGCCCCATGTCATAAGTTTTCTATTGTATATTAGTTTTTCTCATAGTAAATAAATTCATCAATCAGAATTCTTGTAAACAAATTGCAAGCTTACCAACAGAAAACTCGAGGACAAGAGTGACTGTCAGAACAGCCCATATTGCATTGTCACCAAAACCATCATAGAGTGGTCTGATGTAGTTGAATAAGGAAACCAAGGTGAGAGCCAGTCCTACTTTTAGCGAATGGATAATTCTTCTTGGATCATCTTCTCCAAGTTTCTTCATCTTCTTTGCAACATCGACTGCCTTAGCCCATAACTTCTCAGGCAAGGCCTTGAGCCATGCCCATGCACGAGTGAAAGGTCCACCATTTTCATGACTTAGAGATTCAATATTCATTGCTATGCTTTGAAAGGAAACAATATTGCAGTAGTTGAGAGAGAATGATGCGGGAAGAGGCCGACAAGGGTGCAAGAAGATGACGGCTTGGCAGCTATATATATATATATATATATTGTGACAAACCAGTCCTCTCTAATTTGTAGGCGGGAAAATTGTTTGGCACGTCTACACTGCATGCATGTCACTGACTCGCAATTGTTATGAACAACGTGTAAGTGATGGCCAGGAAAAAAGAGACTCTTTTGTTCTCGATCTGTAGTTGAGTTGCTTTTCTAGCGGTTTGCCAGATTGTGTAATTGGTTGCTGGTTTTATATAATTGTTAATATATCATCCAAAAATAAAAAGAAAAAAAAGGATAGAGTTTTAAGTCTAAAACTCTTTCTTGATAAGTGAGGTCCAATATAAAAATATTTAATTTAAATAAGAAGTGAATTAATTACAAAGACAATGCTCAAACTTAAGACATTTTTCTATGATACTATGATAAGTGACCACTTATTCCAAAAGATAAACCAATAGAAAATAGTAATTAAGTTTAATAATTTTAATTAATATTCTAACGAAAGAGTGGAAGATGGTTTTGGTGCCGGTTAGGAGTGGCAATTCATTCTCACACATCGGGTTCAAGTCATATCGAGACATTGATATAAAATTATATAAGTTAACCATAACCCGACTCATTTAATTAAACGGGTTAAATCCTTCAACCCTAACATTCTTTTTTTTTTTTTGTTCGTATCGAGTTTATGGGTTATGTCAAAAATTATTTGTCATTAGGCCAGGTTCGAGTCATGTCAAAGCATGTGTTAAAATTATATAGCTCAACTCTAACCCAATACGTTTAATTTCGTGTTGAATTTGTGTCGAGTTTACAGATCGTATCAAAAGTGTCGGCTGAGCTGAAGAAGAGATGGTCGTCAGCGGAAGCACGGATCAAAATAGGTTCAACCAAACTAAGGACATAAAAAATTTCCAACTTTAATTTGTTTGTACTTCGAAGCGTATTAGATAATTTAAATGGATTGCAGGCACAAGCTAGGCATTAGATCTAATTTCTAAATCTGTGAACTGTGACTGGACTATCAGGGAGGCGCGGTCTTGGTTGTGAAGGTCAGAGCTATGTCAAGCGAGAGCTTGGGTGGGAAACGTAACCATGGCCAAAGGTCAACAGCCATGAAAGGGCCAAAGGTACGGTCAACAACCATGAAATAGCTAGCCAAATTCACGACCATGCCCAAAGGTCAACATCCATGAAAGGGCCAAAAGTCAACAACCATGAAATAGCTAGCCAAATTCATGACCATGGCCAATGGTCATCAGCCATGAAAGGGCCAAAGGTCAACAACCATGAAATAGCTAGCCAAATTCATGACATCCATGCATGTGTTCTATTCCTTCCAATAATGATTAAACTCCACGCCCTACAACTTAGAAGAAATGCATGCCGTAAACACGTGAATTTCAACGCCGCCCTCCCGACTAATTAATGATGATTATGAGTTTCTTGGCAAAAAAGAAAAAGAAAAAGAAAATAGAAGAAAAGACAAGAAAACAGTTAAGTTGTCATTTCTATATTTCGGTGGGTTCTTAACTTGTTATTAATTCCATTATAGCTATAATATCAATAATAATACGTCACCTGCGGAACTCTTTGGGCTGTATATTTTGGTAAATGAGAATAAAAAAAAAAAATTAACATAATCGAAAATACTGTTTTTTTTTTGTTTTTTGTTTTTTTTTTTTAATTAACATAATCGAGAGGAATGAAAAAAGAATAAATATATATATATTTGAGAAAAAAAATGGTTTAGGTGTTTTTCGTAGGGGTTGGATAGTTAGCTTATTGGCCGGGTTGGGTCGATCTTCTCTTTTTTATACATATAAAAGCCCATTGCAAGTTTGTTGGATTCATTGAAGAAACTATTCGGAATGAATTTAGTTCAATTTATTCTTTATTTCATTTCCTAATTATTTTCATACTGTTTTAGTTTGTGTTGGATTTGTTGTTGGGAAGTTTATCTCATTTTTCGATCTTAGGATCATCAATTTCTTCCTTTCGGATCAAAAGTGAGAAGAATTCTCTCTTGTAGCCCTTTTCTTATTCAATTAAATTGAAAAAAAAAAATTCCTTCGTTCCATTTTTCATTCCACTACCTCATTCATCATAAATTTCAAATATCAATCCAATTATACCTTGGATCAAGAAAATACATTACAAATGATATCAAAATCGACCGCCATGTGGTAGATTACCCATGTTGCGAATTCACCACGTGGATAATTACCACGTAGCAAAATGTTTTGCGTAGGTAATTAGCCACGTGAATTTTTACCATATCGCCAATTAGTGACGTGGAATTTTCCACATCGCCAATTAGTCACGTGGATTATTGCCACGTCGTCAGTTAGCCACGCGGCTAAAATAACCACGAAACTAAAACTACAAAAAATCATGCAATTCGCCACGTGGCTACAATACCCATTATTGTAGCCACATGGCCATATCGTCACATGGTCTAGATGGCCGTGTCGCAGAATGTTTCAGCAACGTGGAACACTGACCACGTGGTATTTGTGCACATAGCCACATGGTCACGTGGAATTAACACACGTCGCCACATGGGCACATGGAATTAGGGCACGTGGCCACTTCACCTCGTGCCCCGATTCCACATGGCCACATCTAGCCACATGGCTAGAACATGTGGCCAACTGACCACATGCACAGGTACCACGTGGCCATTCAACCACGTGCCTGAGTCACATATGGCCATCTCGCCACATGGAATATGACCATGTCGCCAAATGGCCACGTGTCATTTGGCCACGTGGCTAACTGTTGTAATTTTTAAAAAACTTAGAAGTTTTTTTTTTTTTTAATTAACATAATCGAGAGGAATGAAAAAAGAATAAATAAATATATATATATATATATATATATATATATATATATATATATATATATATATATATATATATATATATATATATATATATATATATATATGAAAAAAAAATGGTTTAGGTTTTTTTCGTAGGGGTTGGATAGTTAGCTTATTGGCCGGGTTGGGTCGATCTTCTCTTTTTTATACATATAAAAGCCCATTGCAAGTTTGTTGGATTCATCGAAGAAACTATTTGGAATGAATTTAGTTCAATTTATTCTTTATTTCATTTCCTAATTATTTTCATACTGTTTTAGTTTGTGTTGGGTTTGTTGTTGGGAAGTTTATCTCATTTTTCGATCTTAGGATCATCAATTTCTTCCTTTCGGATCAAAAGTGGGAAGAATTCTCTCTTGTAACCATTTTCTTATTCAATTAAATTAAAAAAAAAAAAATCCTTCGTTCCATATTTCATTCCACTACCTCATTCATCATAAATTTCAAATATCAATCCAATTATACCTTGGATCAAGAAAATACATTACAAATGATATCAAAATCGACCGCCATGTGGTAGATTACCCATGTCGCGAATTCACCACGTGGATAATTACCACGTAGCAAAATGTTTTGCGTAGGTAATTAGCCACATGAATTTTTACCATATCGCCAATTAGTGATGTGGAATTTTCCACATCGCCAATTAGTCACGTGGATTATTGCCACGTCGTCAGTTAGCCACGTGGCAAATAAGCCACGCGGCTAAAATAACCACGAAACTAAAACTACAAAAAATCATGCAATTCGCCACGTGGCTACAATACCCATTATTGTAGCCATATGGCCATATCGTCACGTGGTCTAGATGGCCGTGTCGCTGAATGTTTCAGCGACGTGGAACACTGACCACATGGCGAGATGGACACGTGGTATTTGTGCACATAGCCACATGGTCACATGGAATTAACATACATCGCCACATGGGCACATGGAATTAGGGCACATGGCCACATCACCTCGTGCCCCGATTCCACGTGGCCACATCCAGCCACGTGGCTAGAACATGTGGCCGACTGACCACGTGCCTGAATCACATATGGCCATCTCGCCACATGGAATATGACCACGTCGCCAAATGGCCACATGTCATTTGGCCACATGGTTAATTGTTGTAATTTTTAAAAAACTTAGAAGTTGTTTTTTTTTTTTTTTTTTTTTTTGGGAAAACTAGAAAGACAATCAAATACTTTACATGTGAAATAAATCATTTAAAAAATAAATACAACTTTTAATTAATACTACGTACATATTTTGGTATATTCTATAGTTTAAACTCTAACCCTAGTTTAGTATATATATATATACTATGGTTAATATTTGTGTAATATATATATATATACACATTAAAAATATTTACTTGTTTTAATTAATGCTATATACATATTTAATAGTATATATATATATATACACGTAGGGTTAGGGTTGTGTATTATACATATAAAACATGTACTTTAAAAAACATAACAATTTGCAATATATTAATACTATATACATAAACCACAATTGTGCTTGCCTAGTTTGCATAAGAAAGTGAATACACAAGTTCATGAGGATCATTCGTAGAAAAGCAAACCTTGTCAAATAGAACATGGTAATGTGTTCGCCTTCTGATCCCAAGCATTCCAATACACCCTATAGAGATAGAAATTTGCATGCCTCTATCATTTGATCCAGTTCAAAACGATGACCATGATTGACCTACTAGATAATTACTTCTTGGCAGATCAAGATCATGTTGCCCATAAAGTCGAACATGTGACCTTATTTATATGTTCCTAGCTCGTGAGCTCCTCTTCCCCTCTATGATCAGGGTCATGTGACACATCCATCCCAATTATCTAGTAGGTGGGAGCCTTGGAAACTATACTAGTAGAGGGAGACCAGTGTTCAACTGCCGTAATGAATTCAAACCATAGGTGGTTTTTGCATTTATCTTCAAACATACCGTGAAGGAGGGTGAGTTGAATTCCCTTCAACTTTCCACATTTACTCAAATCTTGTATAAGTTCTTGTATAGTATATATACATGTGTTAATGGCATATTTTATTTATTAAACCCTAACCCTAGACATATACTATTGATAGTAGAGTAATGCTACACATCATCCCTTTATCCTCCTTTTGTCCCCCCAAAATTGATGTGGCTCTTAAAATCACCATTGGATCAAAACCCAAGAGTGATATATCAAAAATTCAATGGTGATTTTAAGAGCCATATCAATTTTGGGGGACAAAAGGAGGACAAGGAGATGATGTGTAGCATTACTCTTTATAGTATATGTACGTATAGTTAGAGTTTACATTTGTGTATTATTTAAATACTTTAAAAAATATATATCAATTAACTTCCAATTAATTGGCATATATACATAATATTGTACATATAATATTTATATACCCTAACCTTATATCTGTACTATATATAGTATGCGTATGTATATATAGTTAGAGTTTACTTTTGTGTTCTATATATAAACATTTTTAAATTATTCACGTTAAAAAATTTATATTACTTTATATATTTCAACATATATACTTTTTCTGGGTATATTTAATTTATTGAACTCTAACATACCCTAGTTTAGTGCTATATATAGTATATATACTTAGGGTTAGGGTTTAGGGTTTAGTTTTAAGGTTAGAGTTTTTGTTTTACGGCTTAGTACTATGTATAGTATATACACTTAGGGTTAGAGTTTGTATGTGCGTATTACAAATACACACACACACACACACACACACACACACACACACACACACACACACACACACACACATATATATATATAAGTATTATAAATTTATTTAAAATATTATACAGTGAGTGACTAAATGACACGTAGCACAATAGCCACATGTTTACATCCACGTCGCCCATTAGCCACGTGGCAGAATGCCACAGGCAAATATTGGGCCAGCGGCGCTGCGCGAGACAATTCCACGTGCACCACCTGCCTTAAACAAAAAAAAAATTATAAAAAAATTTTACAATGGGTAGCTCTCTGAAAGCTACCCATGTCGGGACATGTATCTCTCTCTCTCCCTCTAACCTAAAAGGCCTACCCTCTAGCCAGTGACACAGTTCCGGTTAGTGTTTTCACTCACTCTCTCTCAGCTCAGTTCCCTCTCTCTCTCTCTCTCTCTTGGTTTATACAGTTTTTTTAACGATTTTTTTTTCTCCAAAAATGTAGGTACACACAGGCCAGGCAACCATCCTTACACTACAAAATCCACTGTGAGTAATTTTTACATTTTTGTTTTCTTGATTTTTTTGCTATAATGAACTTGGTACATTTTAATGTATTTGTTTCAATATTTTTCTAATTTTCTTTCTTTTCCAATACGTGGAAATATGGAATATATACTTGTAGACATTTTTTTTTTCATGCAATATTACTGATTTTGTTGTGTTTGTATATATATATATATTGTTTTGCTGCGGTTGGTCATTACGCATGTAGATGTTGTAATTTTTTAACATGAATTTTTTTTTGGTGTTTATATTACTATCATTTTCTGTGTTGTATTTTTTTTGGTTTTAACTGTTGATTTGAGAAGATTTGTGATATATTTTAGTGTGCTATTATGAATTTGTGGTGCTATTATGAATTTTGGTAATTTTGGAAAGAAAAAAAAAAAAAAACAAATTCGCCAATATTTTAACTTTATAAAAATATGTTCGTAACCAATAATGACAAACTAAAATTAAAATCGAAAATTGTAATCAATAATTTGTGTTATGAATATATATAAATTGTAATAAAAAAAAATATTGTGCTACTAATATATATAAATTGTGTTTATTTTTTGGAAAAAAAATTTAAGCAAATTTTCCACCGTCCACCATTTACAATAATATTTGTAATAAAAAAATTTAAAACAAAGGTCATAAATAACCAAGAGCGACGAATACGTTTTTATCTTTTATTTTTAACTTTAACTGTTCATGTGAGGAGACTACAGATTTATAAGAAGAATTTGGTATCTTCAGAGAAAAAAAAAAAAAAAAACAAAAACAAAATTTTCCACATATGCATATATAAAAATCCTATACGGAATCCACAGTTTTTTAAAAAATAAAGGCCAAATTCAAACACTTTAATCGGCCACGTTCTTACCTTTTTTTTATTTTTTTATTTTATAAGTTTAATTGTTGATGTGAGAAGGTTCTAAAAATTTTAAGGTGCTATGAATATGGATGAATTTTACTGTGTTCGAAAAAAAAAAAATTGACAGGACCATGCATATTTAAAATAATATATGAAATCCACAGTTTCAAACAAATGCCAAATTCAAACACTTTAATCAGCCACGTTCTTACCCCCCCCCCCCTTTTTTTTTTAAGTTTAATTGTTGATGTGTGAAGGTTCTAAAAATTTTAAGGTGCTATGAATATAGATGAATTTTACTGTCTTCGAAAAAAAAAAAAAAGGTTTGACCCTGCGACCATGCATATTTAAAATAAGGGGTAATTACCTTTTCCCCCCATGAACTACCGGCCAATGTCATTTTGCCCCCACGAACTACCACTTCGACCAAAAGAGAACATCAAACTACCATTTTTATACACTTTGCCCCCTTCCGTCAGGAATTCCGTTAATTTTGGATGGAATATGCTATTTTTTACTGTTAATTTTGACTTAAAGACCAAAATACCCTCTACAGTAATTAATAAAAAATATTAAAATTAATATATTTAAAAAAAAAAAAAAAAACCAAAAACCTGGAGGAAAAGGTAATTTCTAGGGTGGGGTGGCTCGCGGCCCACCCCGGCCTAAGGGGTGGCCGCACGACCTCCCCAGAACCTGGGGGGGCCACGCGGCCACCCTAGGTCATTTCTAGGGTGGCCGCGCGGCCACCCAGCTTTCAGGGTGGGCCGCGAGCCACCCCAGAGGTGGCTCCCGGCCTAAGGGGTGGCCGCACGGCCTCCCCAGAACCTGGGGGGGCCGCGCGGCCACCCAGCTTTCGGGGTGGCTCGCGGACCACCCCGGCCTCCCCAGAACCTGGGGGGGCCGCGCGGCCACCCAGCTTCCGGAGTGGCCGCGAGCCACCCCAGAGGTGGCCGCGAGCCACCTCAGGGGGTGGCTCGCAGGCCACCCGGCCACCTCAGGGGTGGCGGCAGCCACCCCTTTTCCTTCAGTCTTTTTTTTTTTTTTAAAAAAAATAAGGGTATTTAAGTCATTTTTGAAATTGAGTTAAGGCATTTACGTCTTTGCATGAATTAGACTGACAGAAGGGGGCAAAGTGTGTAAAAATGGTAGTTTGATGCTCTCTTTTGGTCGAAGTGGTAGTTCATGGGGGCAAAATGACACAGGCCTGTAGTTCATGGGGGGAAAAGGTAATTACCCCTTAAAATAATATACGGAATCCATAGTTTGAAACAAACACCAAATTCAAACACTTTAATCGGCCACGTTCTTACCTTTTTTTTTTTAAGTTTAATTGTTGATGTGAGAAGGTTCTAAAAATTTAAAACAATATGCGGAATCAACAGTTTAAAACAAACATTAAATTAAAACAAGAGTGACGGCCACGTTTTTTTTTTTTTTTTTTTTTTATAAGTTTTTACTTTAATAAATTTAAGCACTTTAATTGCTCAAATTAAAGTTCTTAATTTGTTTCGGTATGTTAATTCACGTACAGAGAAATATGGACAAGTCTTGGATGTCACCACATAGGGGCATGACACAGTATAATGACGGGTGTAGAGCGTTCGTAGCATTTGCAGTTTGTAATTGTACGGCTGCCGATGGTAAAATTTACTACCCACGTAAATCCTCTCGAAATAACCAGCGCCACCCCCTAGATTACGTTCTTGCCCACCTAACAGGGAGAAGGGGAATGACCCCGGGATTCATTTTGTGGTATATGCACGGTGAGACAAGGATTAGTGGACATGTTCCTGGCCGGTATTCGATTCCTGTGGCCGCAGATGCTACGGTTAGAAGCACAAAACAGGGTGGAGGCACAGAACTGGGTGGAAGCACAGAAAAGGGTGGCGACGCACATCATGTTGCGTGACGCCTTAAGCATGCACAATGTTAGGGAAGATGTCAATAGCCAACCGCAAGCAGTTAATGAAGGAACAACTGGAGGGGACGCATTGAAGTACTACGAATTGCTAAGGACCGCCAAGAAGCCACTTCACCCCGGAAACAAGCATAGTAAATTGAGTGCTACTGTACACATGTACAACTTGAAGTGCGTTGGAGGTATTAGTAACAAAATTTTCTCAGATATTCTCGAGTTTATGAATCAATTGCTGTCTCCTTCTGTTGAGACTCTGCCAAGTAATACATAAGAATCAAAGAAGTTTCTCAGTGACATGGGGCTCGTGTATGAGAAGATTCTGGCGTGTCGTAATGACTGTATATTATTCTGGAAATGCAACAAGGACTTAGATTCGTGTATCGTACGTGGAGAATCTAAGTGGAAGGATGACAATCAGTTAGACGAGGATGGTGAGCCCATATCATCGAGGAAAAAAGGTCAAGCGAAAGTGTTGCAGTTGTTTCCACTCATCCCACGGCTACATAGGCTTTTCATGTCGGAGCATACTGCGCCCTATATGAGGTGACATGCAGAAAGCCGCACTAGGGACAGCATTTTGAGGCATCCGGCCGACGGGGAAGCATGGATATCATTCGACAATTACATCCAGATTTTATGACAAACAGTAGGAACGTGCGGCTTGGTTTAACATCTGATGTATTTAATCATTTTAAAAACATGAGCAAATCCCACAGCACTTGGCCCGTATTGCTTGTACCGTACAATTTGCCTCCTTAGATGTGCATGAAACATACATCGTTCATTCTATCACTGGTTATCCCTGGCCCGAGCTCACCTAGTATAGATATCGATGTCTACCTTCAGCCATCGATAGATGAGTTACAAGAACTGTGAAATGTAGGGGTACGCACATTTGATGCTTCAAAAAATGATAATTTTAATATGCGAGCTTAGTTGATGTGGACAAATAAACGACTTGCCGGCATATGCAGATTTGTCTGGGTGGCCTAACAAGGGTGTGAAGGCATGTCCTTGTTGTATGCATTTAACAAGGTCTAAATATTTGAAACACGGCCGGAATTTTGCTATATGGGCCACAGAAGATACTTGCTAATGGAGCATTTGTGGCGGCTGAACAGAAGAACGTTTGACGGTACTGAAGAATTAGAATGTGCTCCCAATGTGCCATACGGGGTCGAAATCATGCAACAGTTGGACATAATTGTATTTGGGGATGAGAACGCAGGTAAGAAGAGATGGAAGAAACGAAAGACGGGTGCAACAGGCACTAATGATGTAGTGTGGAAGAAGAAAAGTATTTTCTTCAGATTGTCATACTGGAAGGACAATTTACTTCGGCACAATCTTGATGTTATGCACATAGAAAAAAATGTCATGGACAACATACTTGGCACTATTCTGGACATTAAAGGGAAAACGAAGGACAACATCGAAGCCCAAAACGACTTGCAAGAAATGGGGTTGAGACCTAAATTGTATCCGTTCACAGCCGAAAAATGATAAAACATATATGCTCGCAGCTTGCCACACGATGTCTAGGGAGAACAAATCAAACTTTCTGAAGGTTCTTCGAAATGTGAGAATCCCGAACGGATATGCCTCGAACATTTCTCTGTGTGTTTGACTTAAAGAACGTACGATTTCGGGGTTGAAGAGTCATGACAGTCACGTACTGATGCATCAGCTTCTCCTAATTGCATTGTGTCTGTCACTGCCAGATAAAGTAGTTAGAACTCTTGTGGAGATGTTTGCATTTTTTAGAGGCATATACTCAACAAAATTAACACAAGATAAGATGGATCAATTGCAAAGTGACGTTTATATCACTTTGTGCAAGCTAAAACAGGTATTTTCCCTCGGGTTTTTTACCAACATGGTCCACTTGGTCGTGCATCTTGTGCGTGAATGTAGACTCGGCGGACCCGTACAGTATAGGTGGATATACTTGGCAGAGAGGTAAAATATTTTTACAATAAAATATGTTAATTATTTCGAAATTGGTTTGACAATATCTTAATAAGTTGATTGCATGTGTGTACACTAGGAGCCTTAGGGGGTTTCAAGTCTAAAGTATGCAATAAAACGAGCCCTAAGGGGTGCATTGCAGAGGGTTACATAGCGACCGAGCTGGTGACGTTCTGTTCGAGGTACCTAGATAACACACCAACCTTCCACAACAGACATCAAAGAAATCCTCATGGTTCAAAGAGGGCGGGAAGGCGAGTAAGCCTAAACCATTTGACAATGAACCAGATTAACTATTTCATTGTGTTCAACTTTGACGAGCTCCTTCAATTGCAAATTTAAGTAGGGTTTATAAGGTATGCGCTTTCTAATATGCCTCTGCATAATAATCAGTACAAAATGATATCTGTTGAATGTAGGATGCACAAGGACACGCTTAAGCAATCATGCACTAGGGGTTGTATTACGAACGATCTTATTGAAGCCCAACATCATGAGCAATTCTGCGACTGGTACCGTGCATATGTAAGAAAATAGTGGTATTTACTTATAAAAAAAAATAAACTGAGTGTTTAATGTATTTTAAATATTGATTTACCAAAATAATTAACCAATGTGGTTTCTATTAATTGTAATAAACACATAGGTCAATGGATTGGATGATCAACGTAGGGAGGAATTGGGTCACAAATTGGTAATGCATTGTAGAGGGCTGAAGGAGACAGCAGTCAAGTATAACAGGTATGTGTTTCGCACGCTTGCTCATGATGTGGGAAGGAGGACTCAGAACAGCGGCGTATGTGTGCCAACTGTTGATGGCGAAACGTATTACAGGAAGTTAACCGATATAGTTGAGGTCAAGTACTATGACAAGTCTAAGTATGTCCTATTCAAGTGCTATTTGGCGGACCCCACGAGAGATAGAGGATTCAAGATAGACGATTATGGCCTGGTGTTTGTCAACTTTAATCACCTTGTCCATAGGGGAGAGTTTATAACTGATGACCCTTACGTGCTGACATCTCAGGTTGACCAAGTATTTTACGTCGAAGATGAAAGGAACCCAGATTGGGTTTGTGCCATGAGGACTAAACCCAGGAATGTGTACGACGTTGGTCAGGGTGAAGGGAGACATGATGCATGTGCAACCTATCATGTGTGAGCCGCTAGTATTAACTTGTGGTAACCTATATGATATGAATGATGAATTCGAGCATGACAGGCCTGATATAGATCTGATTGAAGCACCCATTGGATGAATAAATATTATTTGCTAGTACAATTCACTTAAATTCAATTTCATAATTTGTAACGTATAGAAATTAATAAGTACGTTGACCAAAATGAATAAATCTCATTGTCTAATTTGCATGTTCCTTATTAATATATATGTGGGTAATTATACGCATTAACAAGCATAATTCGTTGCCTAACTTTGTTCGCAAGTTTCAATGGACCAAAGACCTCCTCCTTGTGCGCACTGGGCACCACGCATGTCTGTGCCGTCCACTTCCATGTCCACGCCACAGAGGTCATTGTATGCTGCGCCACACCACACAGATGGCGCTTATAAGCCATTACCACCAGGTATGGCAGGGTACCAGCTAGAGCACTCGTAGCCTGGTTTCGCTGGATATTCTTCTTCTCCATATGTTATGCCGTCGACTCTCTCACAGCTAGGGATCACCTTACCGGGTCATGTGGCTCAACAGTAGGCCCGAGAGGGTCATAAGGGATTCAATAGCCCTTGGTCTACTATGTCGTATGAACCCCTCCCCTGGTTTGGACCCTATCCATGTGGATTTGATAGTGAGACGCAGGATTACAGGTTCCCACTGACCCAGTCGGGCAAGAGCCAGATACCGGCTTCGAGGGAGAGCCAGATGCCAACTCTGGGGGGGAGCCAGGGGCCAGATCTGGGGGAGAGTCAGATGCCCCATAAGGGCGACTTTGCGATGTTGAGTCCAGACCACTCGCCCCCCGATAGCTCCCAGGATATGCCTCCAGACAACAGTCAGCAACCACCCACGGCAAAGGATGGCGACGAGCGTGCAAATGACCCTGCGACCCATCGCCTACAGCCAGACCATATTCGGTTGATGGGTAAGTACATATTTATACAACATTAAATCCCTGAATATATATGAAATTAATATGAAGTTTGAAATAATATACGTCTATCTAAGTTTATCTTTATTTATTTTTTATTATGTTAACTTAAGTATTTTATTTTATTTGTTTAGGGTATAATCCAAATGAGAGCATCTACTATGAGGTGACCTTGAGAGAAATTGGGTGCTCCCTAGGGGAAAAAGATTGTACTACAGTATAATGCAGCGACACAACCAGTTGGACGAGCCTGTAACCGATTTAGGAGCAGTACATGGAATCTTGTAAGGAGCGGCTCTTACGTGCATATGCGGGACGAATGGCTAAGGGTAGATAAGCAGTTAAAGAAGGCTATGTGGCAGGCGCTGATGGTATATATGTTTGATATAGATGTTTCAATACACATCTGTATTTTGATTAATTTTTGTTTTTTTTTTTTTAAAAAAAAAAAAAAAAACCTTAGGGTTATGTTTTTGTTGAACTTCTAAACTTAATGTTTAAATTGCATGTGCAAGAGGAGTTTTATCTCCCGATATCTATAGATGAACAAAAGGAACAGTACGAAGTGTTCCAAGATATGGGACGTAAGCACTGTTCGTGGAAGCATTCTTTTAAAACACAGCTATAGATTCAAGACGGTGACACGCCTGAGACTATACGTGCAAGAGTGCCTGCCAAAGTTTTTGAGAAGTATGACAGAGCAGATGTGGAGCATCTGCTGAGAGAATGGTGTATCGAGCAAAACAGGGTACGTAGGTCTTTGATTGTATTATTATTATGTTTATTTTCAATAATTGTTCAATAAAAATTTATGTCTCATTTTAGTGTGTCAATATATGATTAAGTATTATGAAATATATGTTCACTGTGTAGGAGGCTTGTGAACGGATGAAGCGGATGCGAGAGCAGAACGACCTCCCCCGTTGCTTGGGATCAAAGAGTTATGCCAGATTTAATCACGATGAGGTATAGACATATATGTAGATGTTAATATATTTGTATATAATTTTTTAAACAATAATGTTCCTGTTTTTTATTTATTTTGAAAAATTTTCCATCTTCATTTTTCATTTGGATGTTGACAAGCAACAACTTTTGGCACTCCTCCTACTCTCGCGAAATCATTCGTCAAGACGCACACCAGGAGGGACGGGAGTCACTCGAACGAGGTTACGCGGGTCCTATACGTATGCTACTAATCTTATCGTTTAATATTTCTAAGTTATGCATGTGATAACTTATATATTGACTACATATGTATTATATATTGACAACATACTGGAGAGGATGACACAAAGTAAACCGAATGACCCTGCTGCTACCTAGAGCGTTTCGGAGGACACAGTGCGTTGGGCACCAAATGACGCGTACGAGCAGGTGCTTGGGAAGCCTGAATACAGGGGGAGGGTTCGACAAGTTGGGCCGAACGTTACTCCTGTATAGGGCACATCTTATTCCTAGTGCACCAGTTCACAGGTAGGTCCATCACAGTGTACACATCGGAGCTGCTCTGTACATGAGGGTAGGCTTGCCAAGATGGAGATACTGCTATGGGCTCAAACCGACAGGAATGACGCATTAGAGCAATGTATGAGGCACTTCGAGTCCATTCTTGCCTCCATGGGGGCACTACATACGAGCCCAGTTGCTCAACACTTTCCATAACACAACGGAGGTAGTACGTCGTCTGTCGTTGGTAGTGCCTCTACAGATATGATTACAATTGTGTAAACTGCTTATTTTTCCTCAATGCTATGGACTTAATGTAACGCCCCGCCTTTTACAAAAAGACGTAAGTGAAAATTTCGATTTTCACGTGACATTACGACATCATCGGAGTTAAATATTGGCAGTGGAATATATCTATTTTTTACTTTACAATGACACATTAGAGCTGACTGAATAACCTCAATATATAAAATAATAATCTTTGTTCTGATACTATAAATACATCTCGAATAATAACATACGTGCCACAAGCGACACTCAATAAAGTATTAGTAATACCAAAATATCATAACATTGAAGAGACATATAAAAAGAGTTTGACACTGGTGCATGGAATAATAAACTAAGCAGGGTAGTCTATCACATCCAAGAGACCACAACACAGGAAAAGACTGCTACTCAGATCCATCTAAGCATCTGGATAGTCCTGGTACTCTTCGTTCTCAAACCCTGTATTAATAAATAATACAGATAGAAATAACAATACAAAAATACTAAAGTGAGTCCACTGTTTCCAATAATATAATGAATGCTGATTTATTTATGAAATGCAACATATGAAATAAAATAAAATAAAGATTATATATAAATATATATATACAATTTATGGCCTATGGTTGCAAGTCATAGTCATAGATTGAATATGTATATGTATATATAAATAAATAAAGAAATGGCGTGACAGTTTTATATGCAGAGTTTTAATTATATCTTGGAAGCACTCCTCTTGTGATGGATCCTACGGTCCGTATTAGCGCGTTGATTGGGATCCTACGGTCCCCCTTTTACGAGCTATCTCCCACGTTTTATTAATCTTTTTCTGGAATCCTACGGTTCCAGCATAACTGAAATCCTAAGGTTTCAGTGGCTTGTTTATTATCCTCTTTTCGGGTGCCTCTTCATTCACTGAGAACCTAGGAACTCATGTGAAGCCTCATGTACCCACTGTGGATCTAGATCCAACAGCTTGTTATTATACAGATTATTAAAATAATAAAATATGCAAAGCCACATGCGCAAACAAGTAAATAAAGCAGTAGACACAATATTATAGGAAAAATCCACCAGCTTCGTCCTCAGTAAGTATAAAGATACTTACCTTCTTTTGCTTCCAAAAGGGTTTCCATACAATTGGTGACAAAGGCTTCTAGAAAAGGGGCTAAAACTGCACCCTCGCAGCACATGAAACAGAGTATTTTCTCCTTTCCTTTTAAAAGAGATGTAACTCGTGAGAGCAACAAGGTGTTCCTTCTTTTTGTTTTCTTCATTCTTTTCCCTTTCATTAACATAATAAACCGAACACACAAGGATACACTGCAATACATTTTAATGTACACAATAGTGAATTAATATAATTCATTAATAATACACTCCAACACTATTCCTATTCCTAACCTGCAAACCTTAACTTACTTTCTATCGTTATTCTGTCATGATAACGGCATGTAAAATTAATCCAATTACATTTTATTACTAATCTTTTTATGCGGACTTTATTACGACATTTATCAAGGCCTTTATATATTTATTTAAAATAGATCTCGTAATACCAATTTTATAAGAATAGATATAATAGTTAAAACCCATGATTTTTACAATAAAGTTGTGCAACCCAAAATAGCTTGAACATTTAACTAAAATAATATTGATGCATGTACTGTTTCAGCTATTCTAACTGAAACAGTGAGATACCAAAATAGATTTTAGCCAATATATGGCTTGTTTTAAATCAAATAAACTTAATAACTTCGTTAATATAATTAACGAATATTATACCTTAGAAATGAGTGAAATAAAATAACTTCGTGCTTATTTCTTATTTTAGTCTTATAAAAATTGAGCAGAATAACGGCTTAATATATATATTAAATACTTAAAAGTATTTGGGCAGCATAACGGCGCTTTTGTAAAATAATGTATTTTTACTTGGGCATCATAACGACGTATTTTTATATTTAATCACTCCACTTTGAAAATCCTGTTTAAAACACAACTTAAAACACATTAGATTACTTTAGCAAATAACTCATAAATTCACAATATTAAAATAAAACTTTAATTAAAAACCAAATATATTTCTTCTTTTTCTTTTCTTTCTTTTTCTTCTCTTCCTATTTTCCTTCTTCTTCTTCTCTTTCTATTTTCCTTCTTCTTCTTCTCTTCTTTCACAGTAGAGTCGAGAGAGACAGAGAGATAGAGAAGGAGAAAGAGCTTGAGAGAAAGACTTACCTACGGGAGAGAGAGAACTTCGGATTTCTTCTTCCTTCACTGCTGGACCCAAAGTAGAGAGAGAGAGAGAGAGAGAGAGAGAGAAACAGAATTTTGAGAGAGATTGGGAGAGAAATTGAGAAGTGTAATTGAAGGAATGGATTGGGCTCCTTTTATAGTGAAATGGACGACCAAGATTGCTCCAAAACGATCGCATCTAACGGCTGGGGAGAAGATTTGGGGAGATTTGGTATTAAATATCAGATTTTCGGAGATTTGGTGCATGAATCTGTTTTCTGCAGAAAGTCGATCGATCCACTTTTTACACTATAAAATATTCGATCGATCCAATATACTTAGCCAAATTTTCATCCGTTTCAGCACCTATATAACTAAATCGCTCAATCGATTTCAGCTTCTAATAAGAGTTCGATTCCCTAATCGCACGATCGATTTTAAGACATTAAACAATCGCTTGATCGATTCTATAATCGATCGATCGAATTAAACTTAGTTTAATTCTAATCCATTTTAACTCTTATACACTTATGCAAATATTTCTAATAAATATTTAATCTCTTAAATATTTATACCTATCTTGATGAATATTTATTCCACAAATATTCATATGTATATTATTCCTATTATTAGGCCTTAAATCATATTTTAAGATATTTTACTCAATATCTTAAAATACGGGGTATTACACTTAATATGCATAGAGATTAATTTTTCAATTTTTTTATTATTTATAGGTAATGCAACTACGATTGGGCCGTTGTCTCCCCAGGGTACGGTCTCTCCCCTTGGACGGCAGTATTCACCATCGCCGCTGGGCCAACACTCTCCCTCTAGGACACCCTCACCTTCTACCCCGTCCCTTGCGCATCAGCCGCTCGTTGGCGAGTCAACGCCTGGTAGGGGAAATTGTGATTCCCAAAAACGTCACCGTGAAGATTTGTTGATTTTTTGTAGTGTAATTATGTACATAAACAATAACAGTAACGTTTATTTATAAATAATTTATTGTTGTTTTGCTTCATATTTATTGCAATATTGTTCTAATTTTTATTGTAAATTATTAAATATTTTGCATAAAAATAAATTTAATGAATTATTTTTTCAAAAAGAAAAATTAAATAATTTGCCAATTTTTGGCGACGTGGATGACAGTGGCGACGTGGATTTGGACCACGTCGCCACAGGTAGCCACTTGTCCATAATCCACGTGGATTTGTTCCACGTGACTGACTGTCGCGACGTGGTCCAAATCCAAGTGGCCATAGGCAGCCACGTGGCCACGTGGGTTCTTGCCACGTCGCTGACACGTGGATGACATGGATATTCCACGTCGTCCACATGTCGCGACGTGGCCAGTATGCCACATGGCCCAGTGGCAACGTGAACAGCGTGGCCACGTTGCGAAATGCGCATTTCACAACAACCTGATCTGCCACGTTGTGCCCACATCACGGCTGACACGTGGCGAACTGCAAATGGCCAAAAAAAACTTTTTTTGTAGTGTAATATCTCACGTCGCCATTTGTTTAAAAAATTAATTAAAACACAACAAAAGCCAAAAGGAGTGGACAAACGTGTCCCACGCGCGCATCTCCCGGCCAGTAATTCAAAATTTTCATTATTTTAAATTTTTTCAATTACTTTTTTTATAAAAAAAAAAAAAGAAAAGTTGTTGCCTGTCCCGTGTTTGTAGAGAGATGCACACTACAAACAGGGGGGAAGGGGTACATCTGGAGAGATGCAGTACCCCTTCCCCCCTTTCCCCTGTTTGTAAAAAAAAAAAAAAAAAAAAAAAAAAAAAATACTCTCTTGTCTCTCTCTTGTTTTCTTGAAAAAATATTTCTCAACTCTCTCGTCTCTCTTTATCTCTCGTCCCTCTCTGTCTGATCACTTTGTTTGTATTTTTTTTTTTTTAGCAAACGACAACTGGATCGCCACCACCTGTAGAAGCTCTTTTTTGTCGTCAGTGACGGAGAAACTCTTCCCCGTCATCTCGTCGGGAGCTAGTGCGTTTTTGGGTTGGATTTCATGGGGGGAGGAAGGGGTTGGAAAACTGGCCGGTGATGATGAGGAAAAGAGGCCGGTGGTTTTTTTTCGTCACCGGGAAATGATAATCGGCTCCGGACGTTGACGAGGAAGGAAAATCCGCTCTGAATCTCGCCGGATCTCGACGACGACGATTTGGACGAAGATCCGGCGCGAATCTTGCCGGATACACCGGCCCTCGTCGGAAATCCTGTGAGATATACATACGTATATCGTATACGTATTGGGAAGAGAAAAAAAAAAAAGAACAGATCTATTATTCTCTTTTTTCTTTTTTCTTTTAAAAAAAAATTTTGATTTTTGGCGACATGGGTTACGGGTAGGTGGCAAAAAAATACATATATTTTTTTTAAAAAAATAAAAAATAAAATAAAATTACATTTAGCCACACGAGGTGGCACTTGGCTAAAAGTCAGGTGGCTAAATAACCACGTATATGAAAAGCCACATGGCTAATTTGCATTTAGCAACATCTTTATTAGCTACGCGGAACCCACGTGCTTAATTGCACGTGGTGAACCATTAGCCCCGTGGATGTGGCACATCCACGTGGCTAATTGCAGGTGGCTGAAAAACACATTTTTTGTGGTGACCCTTCGATCGATCCTGCAATTAATTGGCTACATGAGTTGCTTCTAAAATTGAGCAAAATGGTAGATTGAAAGGAGGTTTTAATAAATGATGGAGGTCAAAAAAACCAAAGAGAAATTAAGCTTTTTCTCAAAATTACACAAGGGCCGAATATCTTTATTTTACAAGAGGAAAAGGTTTGTGGGTCCATGTGTGGGATCCACGTGGTCTCACAGATTTAATGGTAATTTTAAAAAATAAATAGACGAGAAAAAGATCAAGAGAGGATGTATAACACATCTCAATAATTAATGGTCCCACGGGCTTTATATGATGGATTCATGTCACACTTCAACACATGTATGGTGAGCTCATTCACTTTCTTAAGGTAAGACTTCTTATTTCTTAGTACACCCAATTCTTATAGACGACTTGGACTTGATAAAAAGAAAAAAGATATCTTATCACACCCTTTCATTTTTTTTTTCTTTTTAAATAATAATAATAATAATTCTTTAAGCTAAAAAAAATTGGGTGTGATAAGAATAATAATTCATTTTATTAACTAAATGATCAAAGCCCATCACAAAGATAAAAAGAAAGAAGAAACAGAGTTAGAAAAAAAAAAAAATATATATATATATATATATAGAAAATAGAGGAGAAAATGAAGAGTCTTGCATCTATATTCAACTTTTTTCAGGAATGCTTACACAGCAATTCAGACCATACAACTTTATCTTTGATTTTTTTAATTTTAGAAGCTTGCATATTTGATTTAGACCATAGAGCTTCCTTTTAGTTTCTAGGTGCTGAAGTAGAAGTTGAAAAGGGTTTGGATTGGAAGAAAATGTGAGATTTGGGTTGCTTCCAGCCCTAACACAAAAGGCAAGTTTCATGTTCCAAGTCTAATGGCCTGGATTATTAAAAAAACTATCCTCACAATTTCTCTAAATTGCCGGGGATTTTGATCCAATTTTGTGTGCATGGCTCTTTGGATTTTAATTTGGAACTCACTGATCGGGATCACTTATCAAATGATGTGAATTTATGTCGTTTCATGTATTGAACGGCATGAAAAATGCTATATATTAAAAATGCGGCACGTTGATAATGAGAATTGAGTATATTTTTATCAGGTTCTTACACTTTATGTCGTATAAAAGCTTTGAGCAAAAAACTGTCTTTTTGTTTAGTAAAGAAAAAAAGTCTCTTCAAAAGTGGGAAAAAAAAAAAAAAAACCTTTTGAAATGATTTTTTTTTTTGCCTCGATAACATACTGATACTCTCATATTACTTTCTATGTCCAAAAAAATATAAGCCACTTATTCCAACAGATGCACTACAAAGGATCATCGCTCCGCCACATCAAAATAATTGTCCACGAAAGGACAAGGGTGGCAACTGTAGTATGTTAGAGAGTAAAGGGCATTTTTGTTGCCCTCTCACGAGTACGGGTGATTGGCAGATGACTTGTGACATATGGTCTCATTACTCGACATGCATCGTACAACCAAAGTTTACACAATCTTAGGGTGACACCTTGCCAAAACGATTATCTGAGAAGGAAGTCATGTCCTGTATAAGTGGAAAATTCAAAAAAAAAAAAAAAAAACTCCTTTTGCTCTATACTCTCAAAAAGTACCCCAATTGAATTAAGCATCGGAGATATCCCTCACCAGCATACCCGGCAAGCACCACACTTACCTTCGACTCTTTTATAGGTATTCTCGATTGGGGGTTTTTTTTTTTGAAACGGACATACTTATCATCTCATTGACATAGTCAAAACATACATAAAACTTGATCCCAAAAACTGGAATCTAGGGACACAAGCGTTCCCTAACAATGATACTAGAGATACATTCTGGGCTTTCCTGTAACCAAATCTCTGCCAGCTTGAAGTTTGATGCCTCCTTTGCTAGAACATGCGCTGTACTATTGCATTCTCGGTGAACATGGGCAAATTTGGCCATCCAGAATCCTTTGATTTCCTGGTTTATGCTTTCCGTACCATTCTTGGATAAGTATGGAGGAGAGGAGGAGACTTCTGCAACCACCTGTGCTGAGTCCCCTTCAAAAATAGCATCTAGGAAACCTTCTGCTTTGCTAAAAAGAACCGCCCAAAAGGCTGCCATTGCTTCAGTAGTCTTAGCATCCACAACTATGGATTTGAAACTACACTGTGCTCCAAGGATCTCACCCCTACAGTCTCTAGCTACAATTCCCAAGCCAATACAGCCCTCCTTAACATTGATCGCTGCATCCCAATTTATCTTAATAATACCAGATGGAGGGGGTTGCCAGTTTTTTTGTCTTGCCATAGTGGGCAGATTATTACTTTCAATTGCCGTCAACTCATATGATTACAACGTTTAAACTCCTCCAAAGTTGACACAGCCCCTTTAAACACTTCCGCAGGATGCCGAAAAATCCCTTCAAAAATCAAAGTGTTTCTTCTAAGCCAAATTCTTCTAGCAATAACAATTAGAAGCTCCACCTCTTCCTTGGAAAATCGATACATAAATTCATCTAGTAACACAGCAAAAGAAAGAGATGCAGAGCTACATTTCTGGAACCTTGACCCCGCATTCCCCCTCACATCCTGGGCTGCTGAGCAGGACCAAATAGCATGGATGACCGTTTCAGCCTCTCTCTTACAGTAAAGACATAAATTGTCCTCCACCACATTCCGCTTGTGAAGGTTCACTCTGGTAGGTAACATTTCATGACATGCTCGCTAGGTGAAAATTTTTGCCTGATTTGGAACATTCAATGACCACAGGAACTTCCACAGACCTGTATCCTTGGCCTCAATTGAACTTTGCCCTCCATATACTTCTCGCATTTGTGTTCCCAAGTGGTAAGCGCTCCGAACGGAAAATTGGTCATCTTTGGTCTCCTTCCATATCAGTTTATCTGGGGGAAGGCATGGACTCAGAGGAATATTCTCAATGACCTTAGCTTCTTCGGGCATGAAAATCTCATTTATAATTTCCTTCTTCCAAACTCCCTAACTGTAATCTATTAACTCCCCCATCATAGTGTTTTTGTCTAACAACTGTGGGGGAGACTGAACAGAATGCGTTCTGGGAGTTGGCAACCAGCGAGTGTTCCAGATTGTAATCGATCGGCCATCTCCAACTCTCTATATTAGTCCTTGATTTAGCGATTCTCTGGCATTACAGAGATTTCTCCAAACAAAAGAGGCTCGAGAACCCACCTGTGCTTCCAGAAAAGAAAAGTTTGGATAATATTTTGCTTGAATGATTCTGGTAATTAACGAACTAGGATGCTGGATAAGGCGCCACCCTTGTTTTGCTAAAAGAGCTTGATTAAAAATGACCAAGTCTCTAAAACCTAGCCCTCCAGTTGATTTCGACCGTCCCATCCTTTCCCAACTCATCCAATGAATCTTGGACGTCTTGGACATGTGACTCCACCAAAACCCTTGCATCATAGCATTGATCTCTTTGCATAGCACAACGGGTAGTTGGAAGACACCCATACAATATGTAAGGATGGCTTGCACTACCGCCCTCAACAAGACTTCTTTACCTGCCTGAGAAAGGAAGTTTACCTTCCAATTTGTCAGTCGCTTCTGCACCTGATCCTTAATAAAACAGAATGATTGGTTCCGATATTTTCCAACAAAAGTAGCCAATCCTAAATATGCATCAATACGGTGAGTTTCTATTAAGCCCGACATTTGGATGATTTCCTACCTTCGATCCTGGCTTGTATTCCGACTAAAGAAAACTGAAGTTTTCTGAAGATTTATTTTCTGCCCCGATGCATTTTCATATTTTTCGAGTAGCCGCATTAATCTTCTCCATTCCACTAAGTTTGCCTTACAGAAAAGGATGTTGTCGTCCGCAAAGAGAAGATGACTTATCTTCGGACCTATGAAGAGGTTGGCACTCCCGAAATAACACCTTTCTCCTCAGCTTGACCAAGCAAAGCACTAAGGCCTTCTACACACAATAAGAAGAGATACGGTGATATCGGGTCCCCTTGTCTTATTCCTCTTGACGATGTAATATTCCCCACTGGGTTGCCATTGACTATCACGGAATACCACACAGATGTAACACACTTCATCACCAAATGAACCCATCGTGCGTCAAAGCCCAATTTGATCATTGCAACCTCCAAGAATTGCCATTCAGTCATGTCGTAGGCTTTGCTCATATCAAGCTTAATGCCCATATACCCCACCTTCCTCCATATTCTGGTCTCAACATGGATTGTGGCGCAGTTGGACTGGTAGAAGCATGCTGAAAATTCGTCTGGTCCCGGGGCCTTCAAAGGAGGCATCTAGTGTATGGCTGAGGAAATTTCTTCAACTGTGAATTCTGCCAGTAGAGTCTGGTTAATCTCCAAAGTCACCTTTCTGTCAATTGCAGCCAAGCAGTCATCCATATCCATTTCCTTCCCTGCCGTGAAAAGCTCCGTAAAGTATCCTACAAAGGCAGCCTCAATGTCCTCCTGGGAGTAGCACCACCTCCCATCCTTATCTTTTATTTTCATTATTTGAGCCCTTTGATTTCTCTGAGTGGCACAAGAATGGAAATATTTTGTGTTTCTGTCGCCCAACTGCAACCATTTTTCTTTTGCCCTTTGCCTCCACTTCATTTATTCTTGTTCAATGAGAGCATGCAACTCCTTCTTAAGTGGATGTTCTGCTTCCAAGGACTCATTATTCTCAGCCATTTGTAAGTGTTGGAGCTCCTGCAGCTTATCCTGAATCAACAAATCCCCTAAATTCTTTTGTTTGAGCACCCACTATTTTATAGCCCTTCTACAACCGTTAAGGTTGCCTTTAATAGTCTGCCATGGACATTCTATAATTTTCTTTGCTCGCCAAACTTGTTTGATAACTCCTCCTTACTCCTTATTCTTAGCCCAACTAACTTCATAACGGAACACCTTATTTTTCTTCCATATTCGATCATTGGCATGATACATAGTAACCATGACCGAATTATGGTCTGAGATAGGTTGCACCACTACTTCCACCTGTGCCATGTTAAACATTGTACACCACTCCACATTTGCCACCGCCCTATCTAGCCGTTCTCTAGAGAATTCATTGCCCTGCATCTTGTTCCTCCACGTATATTTTGGCCCCACATACCCCAAATCAGCCAATCTGCTATCTGTCAAGGCACTCTAGAAAGCTCTCATTTGGGTTAGGGGTCTGATTGCCTGGCTAGTTTTTTCAGCAGCTGAGGTGATTTCATTGAAATCACCTAAACACAACCAAGGAACAGGATCAAGCTTGGCCAAATATCGAAACAACACCCACGAATCCCCCCGCTTAGCAGTCTCCGGGTGACCGTAGAAACCCTTTAATTTCCACTGGGAGGAATCAGTCGTACCTCGTATCACGGCATTTATGTGTCTACGGCTGAAATTTTGAATTTCCACCAGCGAAGAATTCTTCCATAACAGCATTAAGCCCCCGCTCTTACCATGACAATCCACCACAAAACAGTGATCAAAACCAAGCTTTATTCGAAGAACATCAGCCTTTCCCTGCATTATCTTGGTTTCCATAAGAAAAACCAAGTTTGGGCGCTTTGTCTTCACCAAATGGCGAAGGACCGAACTGTCCAGAGATTCCCAAGCCCCCGGCAGTTCCAGCTCAGGACTATCATTGCGGACGGCGGGGCTGGCACCCAGCATCCGCCTGGACCATCTAATCATCTTGGATATGGAGAATAGCTTTCCTACCCTTCTTTGTCTGTTCCTCAATAACATCTTCATCTTCATCCACCAACTTTCGCTTTCCAATAACCCCGCTATGAGATTCAGTAGATTTTCCCAATCCCGGTGAAACCCGAGTACGTTTAGTTACCTGCTTCTTAGTTTCAGATATCTGACTTTGAGTCTTCTTTGCCCTCTGTCGTGTAGGTTTGGTCACTGCTCCCTTCTGTAGATAATAAGCTTCCACATTCTCACTCCGCATATCTTCTTTTTCGACACATGGGAAGTAGATGTTCGTAATCGGGTCCTTTTCAAGTTGGATAGCTTCACCCTCCTGCAAGCTAGTCCATACCATCTTGTTCAGGCCCGAATCCCACTGGCCCATGCACTTTTGTGGTAACTTTCCTAATTCAGACTTTTTCAACTCACCCTGGCCCTCAGGCCCTGACTTTCCAGAGTAGAAAATTTCCTTTCCGGACCCACCCCCCGAATTTTGTTCCTTATCAGCGACACTTCCATTTTTAGCCAAATTTCCATTATCACACGATAACGGGCCATTTAAAGTTTTGAATCCCAACGGATCCGCCTCCTCCCGATCTTCCACAAGAAACAGTTCCCTTAACTCATACTGCACCATATGGGATCCATTAGCCGACTTTAATAGCTCGACATGGGAATTATCTTTATCATTAACTCCATTCCGCGATTTTTGCTCTGAATTAATGAGCGGATCCTCCCCTAGTATGCTAGGGTTTTCGCTCGTACTGCCGCTCGTCAACTCTTCCTCCACCAAGTTCTCCATTTCAATGTTCCTAGTGGCCCGAACTGTCCTTACCTGCTAACTATCTCCGTCTTCACCACCCCACCGGTTTCTGTCAGTCCATGTATCCCTCTAGTTCCCTCGTCGAATAGGGAAAGAAACTCATAACCAAGTACCATAAGGATCTCCCTCCAAACCAGGGCTGCGGCGGTTTCCTTCATTAGCACATCCTCTCCTTCCATGCAAAATAACCCCGCACTTGAAGCAAAATTTGGGTAATTTTTCATATTTGAAAGCTATCCATATTGACCTCCCGGCTACATGCAACATTCTTCCACGGGCCAATGGAGTGGTAAGATCCACTCGGATTTTGACTTTGAGATATTCACCCCATCCCAGCTCAGTATCATGGACATCAACTTCCTCCATGACTCCCACCGAGGCCCCAATTTTCTCCCCGGCTTCCTTTCCCATGCACGCCAATGGGAGGTTATACATACGGACCCAAAACGACACATGCTCGAACTGTATCTCCACTGGGGGAGTGAAACCATCAAACTCTGCCAAAGCAACCAAATTTCCATCAAAGATCCATGGTCTACCCTCCAAAATTCGTATTTTATCACCCTCTTCCTCAAATTATGCAATGAACATATTACCACCAATAATCTGAAAGGTTACAGTGCCTACTGGGCGCCATATCCTTATCAACGGAGCCCGAAAATAATCTTTAGGAACTATACGATCCGCCAACAATTTACCTACTGATGAGTGCCAAATATTGTGTATTTGGACCCCTTGATTTGCCCTAGTTAGACCTTTAGCCTTGATATTTTTTAATGTTTTGGTTAGTTTTTGTGTTTTCTGTTTCTGTAGGACAATAAGAGAGGAATGGCAAATTTCATAAGGAAATGACTGGAAATTCGGAGATCCTGAAAAGTCGATCGATCGAACTTAAAATTCGATCGATCGAAATTTTGCCCGAAGTCGATCGATCGAAATTTTCCAGAAACTGCTTTTGCAGAGCGCGCCAGAACGCCCAATCAGAAGCCAAAAAGCAGTCCTCCCTCTGATTTTCGCTGCAGAACACGCTGGTTTCGTATTTTTGGTTGTCTCTAGCAGCAGGGGAACCCTAGAGGAGGGTAGAGGAGTCATTTCTAGCCCTAACTTTCTTCTATAAAAGCCATAGCCATTCATCCTTGTTGGAAGAGAGAGGAAGGAGAGAATAGAGTAGTATAGAGCAGAAAATCAGTAGATAGGTTTAATTTCGTGCATCTTGTAGTGTATTTCAGTAGTTTTATTTTCAGATACTTTCTCTTTGTAAAACTTTTCTTTCATTTCCATGGTTGTTCATCATTTTCTTGTGGTGTTCTTAGTCATGGAAGGCTAGTACCCTCAACTAGGGTTGAGGATGAAACCTTTCCATTGATGACACTCACAATCTTGGTGTACCACTTGCACATTTAATGATATATCATATTTGTTATTCAAGTTTCATTCATTTAAAGCTTTATCTTTTGCAATGAATGTGGTTAGTGGTGGAAAGAGGACATTTTATGTGTTTCAACCGATGAATACATTGTTTTATCGGTTTGAATGATGATATCCATTGTGATTGAATGATACATTGGATGTTTTGATTTCAATTGGTACTCTTTGTGATTTGTCTATGTGTTGGATTCATTTAATGGTTCTCGGGTTTATGGTTAAGAAACTTGAATGACGCCCTAAGCTTAATGTTCTTTGGGTGTTCAAGTGGAAACCAAGAGTGTGAGTTGTAGGATTTGGTTTGGTGGATTCCTTAGCCTTAGTTCCTTTTAATTTGCATATTTCATTCCATCTCTTTTATTTAGTCTTTTATTCTTGAATCAATTCTCAAACCTTTGGAACTAGGTTAAAATGAGGTTGATTAAACAAGACACCAATGTTTGACCATTTCCCTGTGGATTCGACCTTGCTTTGCACACACTATATTGCAAACGATTCGTGCGCTTGCGAGTATTATTTAAAACACACATCACCTACCAAACACACCTTTCCTCTATGCACCATGGGTGCAGTTTCCGAGATTTGCATTGATACCCCTTCATTCTCTATCTCAGTAAGAGAGAACTTTCCCCACCTTTCCGATAACTCCTCCGCCTTCTATCGTTAGACAACTGTATTCCTTACCCAATATGACACAGAGAGAACCAAAAAAACTCTAAATCCAGGTTAAGAAACTGGATCAGAGGTCAACAGCTTCACCACTTGGTTATCAGAGAGAAAACGCGTAGAGGGAAGGCCCTCGATTGGGGTCTTACCATGCGGTGATCTGCATCAACAGTTCTCATTGCTTCTAAAACTCCTACTCATAAATATTCCATGAGCATGTTATGGATTCATTTGAATAGTATTTAACATGCACATTTATTTATCAATATGATAAATATCTTAAGCAAATTTGAAATGAAAGAACTAAAATATATTAAATCACCATTATTCTAAATTAATATTCTAACACTCATTTTCATATGTGGACTCAAATTCTCTATCAATAAGTAAGGCACGATCAACAGCTGAAATATTTAACTAAAATTAAGATAAAATGTGAAGTCAAGGTGGATCTAATAATTTTAAATTAACATTCTAATACTCCCGATCAAAGTATGAACTCAAAGTCACTCAACATGATTATTGCATGATTTATTGGATTTTCATGTATGAGGAGTATAACTAATTATTCATGTAAAAATGTTAGATCGATCAATACAACTAATTATTATCTAAATATATAAAGACCCCATTTAAACTTTTGGTCTTTAGGCATCTTAATCTATCGAGTTGCCCTTCACATTCCTCACATAAATCTGCAAGGAAACTTCAAAGCAACACAAACAAGTAATGGTACCATCAACTTTAATTATGATGGATTCATGTTGTAAAAACCAAGAAAATAAATATGAAATTTATCAATTAATAAATTATATTTATTAAATAGATGAGACTAGTAATTATATTCTAAGTGATAATATTTTCATTATGGAAATATAGTGAGTTTAAGATAGAATAATGGAGTTAAAATGAATAAATAATAATAATGGGTCCTAGTTGAATAAATAATTAATTGTGTTAGTAAATTTATAATTATATCAAATATAGGGTCAGGGGTTAAATTGTTAAATGATAGAATTATTAGAAATTAGGGTCCCTTGCCATGTGTCAGCACATGATTGGGTAGGAAAAGATAATATTATTTCCTCCCAACCACCAACAATTGGACAAGTGTCCCACTCACTCCCTCTCTTCCCCTTTCTCTTTCTTTTCTCTCCCTTTCCCCCCTCACGCCTCCTCCATTCTTCCTTCTTTCCCCTTCATCCCTCTTCTTTTCTCCTTTGTCCCACACACACACACAAGACCGAGAGAGACACGCAGAGAGTGAGATGCAAAGAGAGACGATGAGCCGAGAGAGAGATCGACACTGTGGGAGAAAGACTTGCAGACAGTAGAGAAAGAAGAAGAAAATGGTGAAATAAATGGGTTCCGGCCATGGGGTGTATGTGAGGTAAAATCTCTAGCTTTTCCTTGTAATTTCACCCTACCCATTGATCTTAGAACTACAAAATTGTATGGGTTGTTATTAGTTTTGTATGGGTCCGAATTTGGGGTTCACTTTGGGTGAAAATTTATGGGTTCTCTCTTGTTTTGGTTTCTACCCGAAATGTGTATGGATTTCGTGGGTTTTGAAGCTTAATTTAGTTCATTTATTTTGATGTTTACCAATTGAGGAAAGGTTTGATTTTTAGTTGTGATTTTGGAAGTTTCCGATTGGGACTTTGATTGGTGTATTTTGTTGAATCCGAATTTGGAGTTGGATTTGTGGATTGGTTGATTAGCATGTTGATGTTGAAATTTTGATAGTGTTATTTTGTGTTAAAATTCTAGAATAGGTGCTGAAATTTGGATTAGGTTCCATGGAGGTTAAAACCGATTGGGTTGAGTTTTGGAAGGGTTTGGTTAGTCTCTTTTTGTGGCTGTGTATGGAGGTAATGTTGAAAGGGTGTTTGATTGATGCTTGTGGTTGGGTAAATTCTAACTTGGAGTGTTTTGGTGAGCTAATATGGAAAGGTTTATGATGGTGTTAGATTGTGGAATATTGTTAAGTGTAGAGCTTGAAGTTGGGGTATTTAGATCCTCATGGTTTAAAGGAAAAATGCGGATGAAATAGAGGATAGGTTGTTGTGATGTCTAATAGAATAAATTGAAAATTGAGTAGTTAAAGAAAAGAATAAATAGGTAAAGTGTAATAAGTGAATAAATGGATATAAAGGAAATACAAGAATTGATAATCAAGTTAGTCAAATAAACATAGATACGAGTTAGATATTGAAATATAGTTCATAAGGAATATGGATGATTAATGAATCAATTCTTAGCATAATGTTTAGCTTAGAGTCTATGTATAGGCTCCAAGCTTTGGTAAATGGATATATTACAAATGTAATTGTAATCTAGTTTAATAAGTGTTGTTAAATTAATATGTTGAATAAGATTAAGGTTCTATAATCTAAATTACTTAGATGATTAGTAATTAGTAAGAATGTAGAAGTACATAAATGTACTCTGAATCCAATAAGAGGTAATTTAGTAACCAATTCACCTATCCATGTACATAGTATTTAATTGTATCATTGGATTAGGTTTAAGAGTTGTATATGTGTGTGTGTGTGTGTGTATATATATACACACACACATATGCATGCATATGAGTTAAATATATATTGTTAACTTACTAAATAAGTAACGAGCTATAAAAAGGGATTAACAATGATAATATGATACAATAGTAATAAATAAGCCAAAATAGTAAACGTGTCTTAGGAGTAATAAGCGAGATAAGATACGAACCTATAACCTATGATTAATTTAATAGTAACTAAGGTACCTAGATAGCTTTAGAAGCAGGTGATGGGACATGTGAGCACGCGGGAAGTTTATGTGTCATAGAGTATATAGTTCAATAGCATAGCCTAGCGTCATGAATGTTTGCAGGCATGTGTTATGTTTGGAAACTTCAACTTGTTTTCCAATGTAGAATTCAAGTAACTAGAACACGGGGGAATATTCGAATCATGAGTCCTACGCAGCCAAGATGAGTATTCTACTCACTAAGAAAATTACTACTTTTAAGTATTTCTATAAAATAAATTGATATGTGTTTTTATTACCGAACCGACATTATGTTGATTATATATGTTTTGGATAATTTAAGTAGTTTCAATTATGTTAAGATATAATAATGATGTTTATGAGAATTGTTACATGAATGGAAAGTGTGATTTAAATTGGTTTGAAGTGTTTGATTGCATGCTGCGGTTGAGATTTAATTTTATGTATTTGATGCCTGCTTCACTTGGAAATTAAGTTATGAAAATTGTTTAAGAAAATGACATATTGAACTGTTTATTGTTTTATGAAGAAAGCATGTGTTAAAGGCATAGTTCTTGAAAAGCAAATATATAGTGTTTGAGTATTATGCATGAAGCATGTGTACAGAATAAGATAATAGTAAAAGAAAGAAATAAAAGACTGAGGCAAGCCTCCAAATTCTTCTATGTATCATTCCAAATTGTATGAAGGGATTAGTCATTGGGGTGTGATTGCAAGCTTTCACTACCTCGGGGCAAGCCCCATACAGCAAAGAGAAAGGACTTTGTATGTATGACTGAGCCGACGCATCAAAGGCACTAAGCTTCAATGTACTTAGATATTTACGCTACCATACTTGAAATTGCTGATGTCTCTGTATAGCTAGGCATGATGCCATGTTTTCCTACTTAGACGTACTTGTATGCTCGAGTCCACTCGCGTGCATGTATGCCTGGGCGATCGATTATAAAAGTGATATGTTGTAGATGAGTTTATATGTAGATGTTTCCAAGGTGGGATGACTATAACTTTTATATATATTCACAGCTACATAGTATGCTTTAAATGTTTTCTTGATAGTCGGTGTTTACTATATTAGCTACATGTGTTCTCAAAAAACAAAAGTTTATAAAAATGGGTAGCTGTTATAGTGTACGTAAGGCTAAAAGAAAAGTCGGTTCTTTGCAAAAACTCAGTGATTTTTATACTACTGAGGTCTCGGTATGTTTTATATTGAGACGGTAAACTCATTCTTTTAGCTATATGGATGTGGCTACCACCGCAACCATACAGATGAGGTTTCTTGGTTGCAGGTACTCCAGTCGTAGTTGATGATTTTGTAGTAGTGTATTTGGGATGTTATAACTAAAGCTCATCGCGACGTCATAATTGCTGAACCACGGGTTGTCCACTATTTTGTAGGTTTATATATAGCTTGTGGCGCTTATGTCACTTATTCTTTGTAAAGCCATTCTTATTGTGTAATTATTATATTGATAAGACTTAAACAGATAGATGTTAAATGGCTCTTGTAGTAATTATATGTGATAGAGGTATATGTTATGATTTCCGCTATTCAGGTTTATGTTTCCACCGCATAGTTAGATAGACGTTACTCTGATTTACCAGGTACATATTAGGGGATATGTATCATAGGTTAGCTTTGCGACACACCGTCATGTCACTGTGAGGATTCATTTGTATTTTTAAGAGATTAATGATTATACAAATGATTTGTTAAAAAAAAATAAAAAAAATTGGTTTGTCACACTTCAACATATACAAATCGAGAGCTCATTCACTTTCTTATTAAGATAATACAAATAACTGTAAATGAACCCTTCTTATTTCCGGTCACATGCAACCACTTGTTATAGACGATAAGATCGATGAACGTACCATCGGAAAGTGGCTGTGTTGTTCTCCGATGGAACAAATATATATATGTATGAATGTGATTACTATTTGGACCTTCAGGAGTGTCTTCGAGTCCATCATCCGGATAGCAGTGACGATGAGGATGTCGCTCCCAGGAGACGTAGGGCTCCCAGGACTGCTCCTATGGCCGAGGAGGACTGAGTTTCTTATTTATTTTATTATTATTAATGTGGATGTTTTGTTGGTTTGGAACACATAGATTTTTTTTGTTAAACTGTTGAACTTATATTACTCTGTTTACCCGGGTCCTTTTGAGACCGTTAGGGGGAGTAATTTTTTTTACAGTTGGCCTTTTATTACTCTGTTTTACCCTTTGTCCCTTTGTGACAAAAATGGGGAGTAATTTTCATTTTTAGACCGGGAATGTATTTCCAAACCGGTCAAATGATTTTTGTCCCAAAATGGCCAAAGGGGGAGTTTGTTAGTATTTTGGCCTTATTCTGTTTGGACAAAATCACTTATGTGTAAAGGTGCTGTAAAACAAAGATTCCACTATTCAGAGCACTCTCAGAAGACTCTGCATTGCTTAAAAGTTAGAAGAAATTCGGGTTCTCCGTCAGCCGTCCGAACGACATGTCATCCCGTCCGGACGCCCATCTGTCCACTGTTCATCCGTCTGGACGACGTGCCATACCATCGAGACGCTCAACAGACCAAGCATCATCCTTTTGGACGACGTGTTTTTCCGTCCGGACCCTCTACTGTATCGAGAAGCTTCTGTTCTAGCTTGCATCGTCCGGACGTCTCAGCAGCCCGTCCGGACGCCCATCAGTGATCGATCAGCTTCAAATTCTTTCCAAGTTCAGAATAAGAGAAGATTGATACACCCGTCCGGACGATGTGGTTTCCCATTCGGACGAGCCCATAAATAAGGCAAGAATCGCAATTCAAATACCATCGTCCGGACGTCAATCAGCATTGGTCCGGACGAGCGCATAGCAGATATGGAAATTGCATGTTGAAGAATTGCCGTCCGGACATTCATCCCCCATGGTCCGGACGTGCAAAGCCTTATATGGAAATTACTTGCAGCGGACGTGCGACCGTCCGGACGTCAGTGTCTCACCGTCCGGACGCGGCTCTTAAACAGGAAAGATTTTCAGCAAAATTCTCGAAAAATCTTGTCGCACTGTTGCCCGTCCGGACGGCTCAGGTTCACCGTCCGGACGGCGTCCGTACATATTATAGCAGTCGCCCATTCTGCACCTCAGCCTATAAATAGAGGCCCCTGGGCATTGAGAACTGCAAGAATTCGGTATTGAATTCCCCAAGTGCTCAGAGAAGTATTTTTGAGAAGCCGCCTAATTTCCTCTGAAGCTATTGCAAGTGTGTTGTTCATGCGCTACATCTGAAGTCTATCTTAGGGGTCGGCCTTAAGGTAAAGGATTCCATTGAAGACCCCTTCAGGTAGGAGACCTGGTTGGGAGGCGTTCGTGTTGGGTTACACGTTAGAAAGCAAAGTACGACCACTGCATCGGGTATATGTGAGTGTTACTATCTTGTATCTAGCTTTTTCTTCTGAATAGTGGATATCCTGGGTTTGGCTACCCCAGAGTGGTTTTTCTCTTAATTGAGTTTCCACTTCGTCAACAAAATATTTGTCTCATTTAATTCCGCATTTAATATTTTGTTGCACACTATTCACACACACAGTTAAATTTAGAAGTCCATTTCTTTTTTCAAAGTGTAATAAGTGAATAAATGGATATAAAGGAAATACAAAAATTGATAATCAAGTTAGTCAAATAAACATAGATAACGAGTTAGATTTTGAAATATAGTTCATAAGAAATATGGATTATTAATGAATCAATTCTTAGCATAATGTTTAGCTTAAAGTCTATGTATAGGCTCCAAGCTTTGGTAAATGGATATATTACAAATGTAATTGTAATCTAGTTTAATAAGAGTTGTTAAATTAATATGTTGAATAAGATTAAGGTTCTATAATCTAAATTACTTAGATGATTAGTAATTAGTGAGAATGTAGAAGTACATAAATGTACTCTGAATCCAATAAGTAATTTAGTAACCAATTCACCTATCCATGTACACAGTATTTAAGTAGATCATCGGATTAGGTTTAAGAGTTGTATATGTGTATATGTGTGTTGTGTGTGTGTGTGTGTGTGTGTGTGTGTGTGTGTGTGTGTGTGTGTGTGTGTGTGTGTGTGTGTGTGTGTGTGTGTGTGTGTGTGTGTGTGTGTGTGTGTGCATATGCATGCATATGAGTTAAATATATATTGTTAACTTAGTAAATAAGTAACAAGCTATAAAAAAAATTAACAATGATAATGTGATACAATAGTAATAAATAAGCTAAAATAGTAAACGTATCTTAAGGGTAATAAGCAAGATAAGATACGAACCTATAACCTATGATTAACTTAATAGTAACAAAGGGTACCTAGCTAGCTTTAGAAACGGGTGATGCGACGTGTGAGCACGCGGGAAGTTTATGTGTCATAGAGTATATAGTTCAATAGCATAGCCTAACATCATGAATGTTTCCAGGCATGTGTCATTTTTGGAGACTTCAACTTGTTTTCCAATGTAGAGTTCAAGTAACTAGAACACGGGAGAATATTCGAGTCATGAGTCCTACGTAGCCAAGATAAGTATTCTACTCACTAAGAAAATTACTACTTTTAAGTATTTCAATAAAATGAATTGATATGTGTTTTTATTACCGAACCGACATTATGTTGATTATATATGTTTTGGATAATTTAAGTAGTTTCAATTATGTTAAGATATAATAATGATGTTTATGAGAATTGTTACATGAATGAAAAGTGTGATTTAATTGATTTAAAGTGTTTGATTGCCTGCTGCGGTTGAGATTTAATTTTATGTATTTGATGTCTGCTTCGCTTGGAAATTAAGTTATGCAAATTGTTTGAGAAAATGACATGTTGAACTGTTTATTGTTTTATAAAGAAAGCATGTATTAAAGGCATAGTTCTTGAAAAGCAAATATATAGTGTTTGAGTATTAAGTATGAAGCATGTGTACAAAATAAGATAATAGTAAAAGAAAAAAATAAAAGACTGAGGCAAGCCTCCAAATTCTTCTTTGTATCGTTCCAAATTGTATGAAGGGATTAGTCATTGGGGTGTGATTGCAAGCTTTCACTACCTCGGGGCAAGCCCCATACAACAAAGAGAAATAACTTAAAAAGAGAAAACTGGGGCAAGCCCCATATATCTAAAAAAAGAGGAAAGAAATAAAAAAGATAGAAAACTTAAGCATGCATAGCTTTGTTTAATGGAAGTGTTTAAGTTGTTTTCATGATATGTAGTAGTTTTTATGCTAGGCGTATCTGTATGCCTATGAGGCTGATATGAACAACGCATATGTATATGTTTACGGTCGGATTGCATTGATTTAAAGGCATTGAGCTTTAAAGTACTTAGATATTTATGCTACCAGATTTGGAAACGCTAGTGTCTTGGTATAGATAAGCGAAATGTCATTTGTTTTCCAGCCTAGGCGTACTTACATGCTAGAGTTCCGCTCGTGTGTATGTATGATTGAGCCGACGCATCAAAGGCACTAAGCTTCAATGTACTTAGATATTTACGCTACCATACTTGGAAATGCTGATGTCTCTGTATAGCTAGGCCTGATGCCATGTTTTCCTGCTTAGACGTACTTGTATGCTCGAGTCCACTTGCGTGCATGTATGCCTGAGTTATCGATTATAAAAGTAATATGTTGTAGATGAGTTTATATGCAAATGTTTCCAAGGTGGGATGACTGTAACTTTTATATATATTCACAACTACATAGTATGTTTTAAATGTTTTCTTAATAGTCGGTGTTTACTGTATCAGTTATAAGTGTTATCAAAAGACAAAAGTTTATAAAAATTGGTAGCTGTTATAGTGTACGTAAGGCTAAAAGAAAAGTCGGTTCTTTGCGAAAACTCAGTGATTTTTATACTACTGAGGTCTCGGTATGTTCTATACTGAGACGGAGAACTCATTCTTTTAACTATATGGATGTGGCTACCGCCACAACTGTATAGATGAGGTTTTTTGGCTACAGGTACTCCAGTCATAGTTGATGATTTTGTAGCAGTGTACTTGGGATGTTATGACTGAAGCTCATCACGACGGTCATAATTGCTGAACCATGGGTTGTCCACTATTTTGTAGGTTTATATATAGCTTGTGACGCTTGTGTCACTTATTCTTTGTAAAGCCATTCTTGTTGTGTAATTATTATATTGATAAAACTTAAACAGATAGATGGCTCTTGTTGTAATTATATGTGACAGAGGTATATGTTATGATTTCTGCTATTCAGGTTTATGTTTCCGCTGCATAGTTAGATAGACGTTACTCTGATTTACCAGGTACATATTATGGGGTATGTACCATAGGTTAGCTTTCTGATACACCGTCGTGCCACTGTCAAGATTCATTTGTATTTTTAAGAGATTAATGATTTTGCAAATGCTTTGTATAAAAAATAAATGGGTTCTCACACTTCAACATATACAGATCGAGAACTCATTCACTTTCTTTTCTTTTTTTTAATAGGAGCTCATTCACTTTCTTATTAAGGTAATACAAATGACTTTAAATGAAGCCTTCTTATTTCCTGTCACATGCAACCACTTGTTATTGACGATAGGATCGATGAACGTACCATCGGAAAGTGGCTGTGTTGTTCTCCGATGGACCAAATATATATATGTATGAATGTGATTACTATATTGGGTACACTCTGGCGTCCACCCTCTTGAAACGTGCAAGGAATGCTAATTCTTGAATCGCCTCCGAGATCTTCTCGATGTATGGTACAATATCCATTACAATCAAAACAACCGCAGCAGTTGGTATGGTCTCCTGGAGATTGGCATTTTCCCAAAGCCACGTCGTATTGAGCAAGGATTTCAGGTTCTCCACGATCATTTTTGAGTTTACAATATGGGGATTAACTGATGTTGTCCGGGTCATCTTTTTGAGCTCTGCTGCTATTTCCTTCAATGCTTTGCCAGATTCTGAGCAAATTTTTGCGCATGGCTCTTGGATTTTGCTTTGGAACTCGCTGGGTGTCTGAAAGGAAGAAAATAAAATTTTAATCCACTTGATCTGTGGAGAAAAGTGTCATATATATCCATGCTTCATGACATGTCTATGAAAGGGATGATCTATTTAGAAATGGGCATTGCTGATTTTACTTGGATCTTAGAGTTAAGGTAGCTGTTAAGAACGTCAACTTTGTAGGCACATTCCCGACTAAGGGCTCCAATTTTAAGGTACTGTTTCCAAGGATGACGGAACCCAAAACGACAGTTCCACAGCTCCCATCTCGCTAGATTAGCCTGATGAGACATTAAAATCAATCCATATCAGCAAACAAAAGAAGCTAGTTTAAATCTTTCTTTTGCATGTTTGTTACTGGAGAGATATAACGAGGATGACGATGACAACTTAATTTATACCCACCATAGTTTCTTCAGTGTCTTTTGAAGTGAGAACGCTTTTATATCCTTGAAGAAATGATTTATCATCCATATTCGATAGCCCTTCTTCTGGTATGTTGAAGTATTCACCCCCAAATCCTGTAAAATATATAAAATAGAAAGGAGTTATATATATGGCTTGTAAAGTATATATATACGGATCGATATTATTTTGGAAGTATATATATATATATATATACCTTCTAAGAAATTCCCAAGCTTTTCCATATTAGTAGCTGCCAGATTGTGAAGATTCTCACCAATCCAAACAGGGCATATACAGATGCATATAACTATAGCAACAAAGCTACCAAGGATGATTGTCGCAAGCCTCTGATGGGCCATCTTAATCATTTCATGGTGTTCATGCTTTCCATAACTCGATATAGATATCATGCAGAAGGTCAATATGAATATCGACAGCCCATAATCGTATCTTGCCTTCATTGCGGGAACGAATCTCACAAATGTTACTGCTGCAGCTGCATCACGTACACCTCCAACAATCAATTGAGTTTGACAAATTTTGAACTAAACATGCATTAAGGTGAAACTACACTCACACTATTTGCAATCATACCCCCATTAAACTTTAAACAGTGATAATATACCCCTTCAAATTATCAAACACTTTCAATTTGTTCATTTTATTAGTATTCTCTGTTAACTTGACGGAAAATATATCATGTGACCCATACCTGATTCAATAGACATTTGAAAGATCAAGCTTTATAAGTGAAATTCTACCTATTAAATAAGATAAATGCTAGAGCATCTACTGTGGTCCTTCTTGGATCATTATGTGCTTAATGGAGAGAAAATCGATTAGATAGGCAAAATTCGACAAAATTTGCCTTTTTGTAACGTTTTGGTAGTTTGGGGACTAGAGTTCAAGCGTTGGAAGTTCGTGAGGCTAACTACTTGCAAAACAGTTGGCAGCTTTGAGTGCTAAATTATAATTTTTTCTTTTTTCTTTTTAATTCAAAAATGATGCCAAGTCAGCATAAAATGATCCAATAAAAATCACAGTAGATGCTCTAGCATTTCTCATTAAATAATGCCAATGTCTTGTTACATAAGTACCTATCATAAGGGCAAAGACCCCAATTACTATGGGTTGTCCTGTCGTACCCGACAGAGTTGCTAGGTAATGGACTCCAAAACCTAGAGCACCACCTGATAAGGTTGCCAGCATCCTGTTTAAGCCTTTTCCCAGTGTTGCTCCTTTAAAAGATGGCAAAGGAAATGCCAAAATCAGAATTGTTAGCCCCATATATGTCATAAGTTTTCTATTGTAAATTAGTTTTTCTCATAGTAAATAAATTCATCAATCAGAATTCTTGTAAACAAATTGCAAGCTTACCAACAGAAAACTCGAGGACAAGAGTGACTGTCATAACAGCCCATATTGCATTGTTACCAAAATCAAAATCACGAGAGAGTGGTTTGATGTAGATGACTAAGGAAACCAAGTTGATAGCCAGTCCTACTTTTAGCGAATGGATAATTCTTCTTGGATCATCTTCTCCAAGTTTCTTCATCTTCTTTGCAACATCGACTGCCTTAGCCCATAACTTCTCAGGCATGGCCTTGAGCCATCCCCATCCACGAGTGAAAGGTCCACCATTTTCATGACTTAGAGATTCAATATCCATTGCTATGCGTTGAAAGGAAACAATATTGCAGTAGTTGAGAGAGAATGATGCGCGCGGTAAGAGGTCGGCCGACAAGAGTGCAAGGAGACGACGGCTTGGCAGCTATATATATATATTGTGACAAACCAGTCCTCTCTAATTTGTTCGCCGGTGGGAAAATTGTTTGGTACGTCTACACTGCGTCTGCATCCATGTCACGTACAGACTCACAATTGTTATGAACAATGTGTAAGAGATGCATGGCCAAGAAAAAAGAGATTTTTTTTGTTCCCGATCTGTAGTTAAGTTGCTTTTCTAGCGGTTTGCTAGATTGTGTAATTGGTTGGTGGTTTTATATAAATGTTAATAAATCATCTAAAAAAAAAAAATTTAAAAATAAGAGGTGAATTACGAAAATAATGTTCGAATTTAAGATATTTTCTATGATACTATGATAATTAGTGACGACTTATTCCAAAATATAAACCAATAGAAAATAATAAGTTTAATCATTTTAGTTAATATTCTAACGAAAGAGTGGAAGGTGGTTTTGGTGCCGGCTAGGAGTGGCAATTTGTTCTTGCGTGTCGAGTTCAAGTCGTGTCAAGGCATGAGTATAAGATTATATAAGTTAACTATTACCCGACCCATTTAATTAAATGGGTTAAACTCTTCGATCCTAACCTTCTAATTTTTTATTAGGTCCAACAAATCCAATGACATGAAAGATTTTCAACTTTAATTTGTTTGTATTTTGGAGCCTATTAGATAATTTAAATGGATTTCAGGCACAAGGCATTAATTAGACCTAATTAAATCTGTGAGACTGGAATATCAGTGAGGCGTTTTGGTTGTGAAGGTCAGATCGAGCTATCTCAAACGAGAGTTTAATTTGGGTGCATGGGAAACCATGGCCAAAGGTCAACAGCCATGAATGGGCCAAATTAAGGTCAACAGCCATGCATGAAATAGCCAAATTCATGACATCCATGCATGCGTTCCATCTATTCGGATTTCGGGATTATATAAAATTGACTAAACCCCACGCCCTACAACTTAGAAGAAATGCTGCATGTAAACACGTGAAAGTCAACGCCCCCCTCCCCATTAATATTGATGACCTATTTTTAAAGCTATTAATATTGATGACCTATTTTTATCGTCTTTTTTGTATTTCTGTGGGTTCTTAACTTGTTATCAATACCATTATAGCTATAATATCAATAAAAATAGGTCACCTCCGAAACTCTTTGGGCTGTATATATCGGTAAATGAGAATAAAAAAAAAAATTACATAATCGAAAATACTATTTTTTATTTTTTTTATTTTTTAACATAATCATGTATTACCCTTTCATATTCCTTAACCTCCTATTATGATTTTATTTCTATAAAAATGAGTGTTGAGTAGTATGTACGCAAAACATACTGTAAAAGAGAAAAATCATACAAAGTTTTTAAATAACTAGTTTCACATATTGCAATCTTTTTATCTTGACTTGTTATTTTCTTTGATTTTACAACACGTTATCAGCACGAAGCTCTAACCAGTTGTTGTGTTCTTTTGATCTTCAACATCAAAAGCTATCTGTGGGATATTATTAATTCATTATAAGTCTCTTTTAGATTTAGTAATCTTATTATCTATTTTGTTAATTAACATTCTAGCATATGCTGAGAAATTTCTATTGTTTTAAGAATCATATTATAACATATGAATCTTATGATCCATGTGAGATTCATAAGAAATAAAATGTAATCATTATACTTCTATGAATATTAATATTATGAATCTTGGAAATACTATTAAGAAAGAAAATCAAGCATCCTAGCAGGATCACGCTAAAGCAATAATTTTTCTTCGCCATCATATGCATGATGAATTAAAAAATAAAAAAATAAAAAAAATTGAGTATTTTACAGTAAAAGATCCTTTGACCTTATGGAATAGTTTAAGGGTGAGATATGAGTACTAGAAGACAGTTATCCTCCCAAAAACTCATTATGGTTGAATGCACCCGATCAAGTTGCACTCTTTAAAATCAATTCACAATTAAAACTCTGTAGTGAAAAAGTCACTTATGATGATATATATCATATTTCATGCCTCGAATGTGCTCTTGCAGTAGCAATATCGAGAATGTAATTTCACAAGATATTTTGAATTAATATTTTGTCTTATAGTGGCTGAGCAAAACAATGAGTTATTAATGAAAAGTCACTAATCTCGTCCAACGGGTTTTATACCATTTCTTGAAGCAAATGGAACCTCATTTCATGGCAATAAAAGAAACCGTGGTCATGGACATGGACGTAGTAGAGAAAAAAAAAAAAAATTATAGAGGTGAAGGGAAACATATTCATAATTTGTACAAAAAAAAAAATGCTCCTTACCACTAAAAGTAGAACCATAATTAGACGAAACAAAATGAAAACAAAGGTTTACAAAATAAACCTACAAAGAACTATGAAGATAAATGTTACAGGTGTGGTATAAAAGGATATTGGTTGCATACCTGTCGTACGCTTAAACATCTAGTAGACCTATATCAAGCCTTCATAAAAGAGAAAGAAAAATGGATTGAAATGAATTTTGTCCATCACAACAATCCTGTAAATTCTATGGTTTTTCTTGATACTCTAAACGGATTGGGTAGACTCATCTTCATGATGTTTCTAATTTCTTTGAAGACTCTAATAGAAAAACTGATCTTTTGACTGGTTATTTATATGTCAACAACAATTAATATGTTTTCATTATGTCTTAATCACATCATGTTTACATTGTCAACTTTATTTGTATTTTGTTCTTTTCTTTTAGAGTAAATAGATTTAATATATATTTTGTTTATATATAGAGGCATGAGTCATACTGATGAAATGATTCAAGATAATAAATATTTTCAAAATTTAATATTAAACAAAGCTAATGTCAATACAATATTAGGTTTATCAAATTTAATTGAAGGCTCTGGAAAAGTGAATATCCTGCATGTTGCCAAAAGAAACAAAATTTTATATTGACGATGCTTTGTATTCTTCTAAATGTAGAAGAAATTTAATCAGTTTTAAGGATATTCGTCTAGATGATTATCATGTTAAAACCACTAACATGCAGATTTTAGTGGTTTTAAAATATAAAGCATGCCTCTGATTTTAAGACATAAAATATAATATCTTAAAATAGAATTTAAAACTTAATAATAAGACAAAAGAATCTGGTAGCTCAATCGGGTGGGGAGCACGCCTCATGAAGCGGATGTCACTAATTTGAATCCCCCTTCTCCCCTCTTGTGTGGACATGTCAAAAAAAAAACCCAGTTATCACTACCAAAAAAAAAAAAAAAAAAAAAAGGCAGTTATGGACGGTTTTTTTCTAGACGGTTTTTAAAACCGTCTAGAAAAAAAAAATATGCAGACGGTTTTTTCAAAACCGTCTGTAAAAAATTTATTATGGACGGTTTTATTAAACCGTCCATAAAATTGCAGACGGTTTTAACTAAACCGTCTGGAATTTAACATTTCCATACGGTTTTGGATGAAACCGTCTATAAATGTTATTCTTAGAGAATTTTATGGACGGTTTTTACCAAACCGTCCATAAAATTTCATTTCCAGACAGTTTCATTTAAAACCGTCTGGAAATTTTTTTTTCATGCCATATCATCAATCCGTGTGATGTCCCCAAATTTAACCACATCCATCCAAAATTTTTCCCAGCCAAAATCACAACCGCCCATTTCCTTTACAGCCAAAAAAAACATATGTATATAGAAAAATCGATCTGGCCTGAAACATCACAACCGGCCAGAAACCCTTCCACCCATGGCCACCACTTCTCTTCATTTCAGCGTCAACCTCAACTCCTTCGAAACCCAAACACACGCACTCACGCAAACCCAACAAAGAAAAGAGAAAATGGCCTCGCTATCGCTATTCCTATCCCCAAATTTCTAATCCCTAATTTCCTGATACCGAACCATTTTTCTCTGTCTCTGAGACTGAAACCCCAAGAATCCGAAACCGGAAATGGCCACCACGACCACGACGAGCGTCAATACAGGCGAAGAGGATCGAGTTCTGGCCACGGCGCAGCAGATCGTGAAGAGCCTCAATCAGGGTCCATGCCGCACTTCCCTGGCCCACTCTGCCCGGCCGTCCGCCGCATCCCATGCCCCTCCAAGGCCTTTCGACCTCTGTGTGTTCGTCACCGACGGTGACGATCCCTCCTGGCTCTACCCCAACAATGGAAACGGTCCCTCCTGGGCCCTATCCCGCTGAAACCCCCAAGCAGTAGAACCGAACAAAAAAGGAATCGAACCGTCCAGAGAATTTTCATTATATAATCAATTATATTAATAAAAAGTAAAAGGGAACCGAAAAAAAAAAAAAAAAAAAAAAAAAAAAAAAAAAAAAAAACCGTCCATAATTAGTTAGGGACGGTTTGGACAAAACCGTCTGGAATTCCAGACGGTTTTGTCCAAACTGTCCAGAAATTTATTTAGCGACGTTATATCCTAGACGGTTTTAAACCGTCTAGAAAAAAACGTCTGGAATTGATTCCAGACGGTTTTTTCGCATTTCTGGACGGTTTTAAACTGTCCAGAATTTGCTTTTTTTTTTTGTAGTGTATGCACAACTTTGTGCGGGGGGCATTTTCTCTTAAGTGAGGCTTCATCTCTTTGATACCTCACACTTCATCCTCTATTCTCCTTTCTTTTTTAATATTTGTTACTCTTTTCTTCTTCTTACTAACTGTATAACGTAGAGAAAAAAATGAGAGATTCTGATGAGAGAAATTCCAGTTCTTTCTTCCTACTTTTTTTCTTCTCTTCGCTTCTTCTCCCTTTCTTCGCCTTCCTGGCCCATCGTTTCACTCTTCTCTATGACCCAAAACAAAGAGATGAGAGACTGTGAGAGAGAGGGAGATACTAAGAGAGGAAGAGAGACCCGAGACTTGAGAGACCCAGCCCGATCGTGGAGGACCCGTAGCAATCCGACAAACCCGGAGGAGCCAAGAAAAAGGATCGCCCATACCATTGAAAAAGGATTACAGATCATGGAGTCAAAGCCGAAAAGGAAAAGACCAGAATGGAAGCATTGAAGTTTCTGATATTGGACATGTTTTTGTTTTTTGGAATATACTGGCATTTTGTATATAGGAAAGGGTTGGACATGTAGTTTATGTAAGTAGTTTGAATTGCATGCTGATTTTTTTTGGACAGATTTCGGTGTCTTTAAAAAATTGGACACTTTTGGTTTGGCTGATGAAAATTGGACAGGTTTGGTTTATAGTGTAGTAAATGCATGGTTTTGGTATATTTGGACAGATTTGGTAAATGCATGGCTTTGGTATGTTTGGACAGATTTTGGTTTATGGTGTGGTAAGTGCATGGTTTTGGTATGCATGGTATTGGTGAAAGCATGGTTTTGATATGCAGGTTTTGGTAAATGGGTTTGGACAGGTTTGGTTTATGGTGTGGTAATTATGCTTAACACAAAATTAGAGTGGACATGCTTGGCTACAATATCACACAACCGGACTCAAATAAGTTCAGGTTCAACACATAAAGTAACATTTAACACCACCCTAAACAACAGCACCATAAACACATACAAAAAATGGATGATGTGTACAAAATAAAATCACCATAAACCCTGCCCAAAACAACATCACCCTAAACCCTAAACATCATCACCCTAAATCTTCATGGTAACAACATACGATCTTGTTTGGAATCGAATACACCCTTTGATTCTGATCCAACCATAAACAGATACACAATCATCAATATCCATGTACATACAATTATTGTCTTATAAATCTTCTTCATTGTTTGGTAATTGATCCCCTGAATCTCCATTTCTTTACGAAGGGCAGCATTTTCAATCCATATTTGCCCTCGACTTTGCAACTTCAGCTTCAACTATAAGTCGGAATCGTTCGGCTTCCTCTATCCCCATATTCGCCTTCAACTTTGCAACTTCAGTTTCAACCATTGTACGACATTGTTCAGCTTCTTGAATTAAACTTACATGTCACTCACGCAAACGACCTACCACCCTCTCTCCATGTGAACATATTTTGGGATCAACCCATTGCCAAAAATCACAAGCTCGGTTTATCTGCAAAACGATAACAAAAAATAAATCAAAAAAATAAAATAAAAAATAAACAAACAGTAACAAAGGTTATTTCTGGCTTATGTTATTTGAAAATTAATCGTCATAGGTTATTTATGCACTTTTCCATATCATTTCAAAACTCATTAAATCTTCAGAAAATTATCAAAGGATAATACATGCTCCAAAAAAAAACTACAATAGTTGCATGACGAATGGGGCCATAAATAAATAAATAAAAACGTACATTATATCTCTTAAGCCACAGCTTGACCTTCATAGTACAGTAACATTTTCAACTAAAAATTTGAAACGTTACTGCCAAATAAAAATCAACCCAATCCATTATTTTACAAACCTTCTACCGAAATTTTTTTCGGTGTAGGAGGTTAACATACAAGCCGGACGCTCGCAATAACAAATCGGCTTTACTGCAGAAGTTGCCCCACTCCTTGTCGACTCCAACTTCGTAGAAGCAGTGTCGATGGTGGCATCTTCGGGAAATGTTGTGAAACTGGTCAGAAATGTCGAAAATCGGAAGCCCAGTTCGAAAACCCTAGTTCCTAGTTCTTGCAGAGAGCCGTTGGTGAAGAAGATGAGAAAAATGTGCGAAAACTGGTCCCTCTCATTTCGAAAAGTCTACACGCACGGGGGTATAAAGACTGGATGAGGCGGGGGTATTTTGGGGAGGGTTTCTGTCTTAAACGGTCACGTGACTTGCACGTGACCGACTTGCCGTCCAAACGAACGGGCGACTAGATGGAAGGTCGATTTTGTCACACGTTGGCAAGTTCGGGGGAGTCATGTTCCAATTTTGGTACATTGGGGGGTAAATCGCCACACCGTGGATAAATTAGGGGGGTTAAGTGTAATTATCTCAAAAACCAAATAGAAATCAGGCTTTTTCTCATAATTACACACGGGCTGAATACCTTTATTTTACAAGAGCAAAAAGTTTGTGGGTTCATATGTGGATCCATATGGCCTCACAGATCTAATGGTAATTTCAAAAAGTGAATAAATGACAGAAAAGACAAAGAGATGATGTATAGCACGTCTCAATAATTAATGGTCTCGCGGGCTTTATATGCTAGTGAGCTCATTCACTTTCTTTAAGGTAACATTGACGACTTTAAATTAGGCTTGGCAATTCGAGTCAGCGGGTCGGGTTCGTGTCGACCTGGCTGATCCGATTACATAATCGGGTTCAACACGAACCCGACCCGATTATTAATCGGGTCATAACTTCAAACCAGAACACGACACAATAATGAATCGGGTTACACGACACAAACCCGATGAACACGTTCCTACTCACTAGCTCACTGGCTAGTGGCCACTGCTCACCGGCACCGCCTCCCCACAGGCGGCACAGGCCATGAGGACGAAGGACATGAGGTAGAGCAGGTTCGACTAGGCTGTCCAAACTGGGCTTGGACAGTTGGATCCGAGAACCGATCCGGCGGTTCTCGGATCCAACTGTATTCAAATTTTTTAAGGAATACATAGAAAAGAGAGGAGAAAAGGAAGAGTCTTGCATCTGTATTCAACTTTTTTAAGGAATGCTTACACAGCAATTCAGACCGTACAGCTTTATCTTTGATTTTTTAATTTTAGAAACTTGCATATTTGATTCAGGCCGTAGAGCTTCCTTTTAGTTTCTACGTGTTGAAGTAGAAGTTGAAAAGGGTTTGGATTGGAAGAAAATGTGAGATTTGGGTTGCTTAACTTGCTTCCATTCCATAACACAAAAAGCAAGTTTCATGTTCCAAGTCTAACGGCCTGGATTATTAGAAAAGCTATCCTCACAATTTCTCTAAATTGCCGGGGATTTTCAATTTTGATCCAATTTTGTGTGCATGGCTCTTGGATTTTGCTTTGGAACCCACCGATCGGGATCTCTTTTCAAATTATGTGAATTTAGGTCGTTTCATGCATTGAACGACATGAAAAATTGTACATATTAAAAATGTAGCATGTTAATAATGAGAATTTAGTATATTTTTATCAGATTCTTACGCTTTATGTCGTATAAAAGTTTTGAGTAAAAAACTGTCTTTTTGTTTAGTAAATAAAAAGCCTTTTGGGTTTTTTATTTTTTTATTTTTTGTCTCGATAACATGTTATATCTTTAATATGTAGCATTTTTCAAGCCGATCAATGTAAAAAAGTGTTTGAATTTATATAATTTGATAATTCAAAATTTATTTAAAATTGTAGAGGATTCTAATCCAGAACTCACTAGGTGTTTGACAAGAAAAAAAAAATAAAAAGAAAAGAGGAAACTTCACTTAACCCCTTTAAATTGTTGTTTTTGCAATTACCTTTCTAAACTTCAAAAGCTCTCAATTTAGTGTATCTTTCAATTTTTTTTCAATTTCACCCATCCACTAAAATTACAAAAAGTTTAAGAGTATAATTGTAAAAGTGATCAAACAAAAAGAGTGGTAAGTGTAATTTCTCTCATAATTTTCAAGAATGTTTTCTCCCCTTTTCTTTGATTGTGAGAAATGAATGGTCCCAAGAAAGAACCCTATCACTCGAATTAGGCTCTTTTTTTTTCTTTTTTCTTTTTTTTTTTCGATTACGGACTTAAAAGGGAAATATAAAATCTTTCAAGGGGACATGACTATTTAAATCTGTGACTTTGAAGGGCAAGAAATAGGTAGAGTTCTTTGTATTAGTTTTGTTGAGTATTCTTTTGTCAACAAGTGAGCTTGTTTAGTAGATCAAATGTGCAATACTTCATTAGGCTCTGAACTGTCTGAAACTGATCATTGTGATAAAGATGAGCTTGAAACAAATGTTAAAACTCATTCAAATGAGTTGATTTCTTGTAAGCTTCATAGAGTATGAGATCTACGCTATGACGGGCCTTGATCTTCTATTTTACCATTCAAATTATGTCTATGTAGTATTTTCTCCAAGAATAATCGGTGCTTTTCTGTAGGGATCAAGCGATAGAATACACGAAGACTTAGATGTGCTATTGAAGAGACTGAACGTGAGAGACATTGACAAAGCAAAGGAATATATGTTAGTGGGGGAAATGAGACTTAAACCTCATTTACTATCCTTGCTGCCCAAGCCCCGAGCTCACGGCCGGAGTAAGCCGTCACTCTGATATATCGATGATAACCATCCTCCTTCAAGATGAGACCGGTGGGCTTTACGTGCGAGGAAGTACTAGAGAGGATAGCTGGATACATGTCCCCCCAGTTCAGGGATGCAGCTCTTATCATCAACATTGGGGATGTGCTACAGATAATGAGCAATGACAAGTACAAAAGCATTGAGCACCTGGCATTTGTTAACAAAAGCAAGAATAGAGTTTCAATCCCCATTTTTGTTAACCCAGGACACGATGCCATTATTGGACCTTTGCCGGAAGTTTTAGAAGGTGGAGAGAAACCAATGTACAAGCACCTTGTATTCTCATATTACTTCAGGCATTTCTTCAGTAAGACTCACGATGGCAAGAAAACCATCGAATTTGCCAAAATATGGATCTGTACACTTTCTATTTCATCTGAATAATACATTCGGACACTAAATACTTTTTTAATGGTACATTTTAAACAGCTAGAGCTAGCATTCGGGTTATCATCTCAACAATATAAGAATATAAGAGATCCCTGTATCTTATTACTAAACTACATTATGATCGATGGAGGTGCTCGTAGCATGAATTACTGAAGGCAGACAAAGACAGCATTCATTGAGAGAGAGAAGCTTTTTATTCAATACCTACAATAAATTGTCAAAATTGATGCTATCTATTTGATCTGCCTTGGTCATTAAAAACACAGAATATAAACAACACAGAGCACCTATCAAAAAATAAAAAATCAATATCAGAGAAAGCAAATGAGAGGTGATAAATACACTCGTCGAGGTTGGCAATCCCCCTTTTTCTTGCAAGGGAATCGCCTAGTACTCACTGCTAGCAGTTACCACAAAATCTGCTCCAACCTACAGTAAAGCACAATTCCAAAAAGAGATTACCAAATCACTTCCCACCCAGGGACTTTCCCTTGTATTCATTTCTCTTTCTTAGCCCAGGCCTCCCCTTTGCACTCACTCCCAGCAGTAACCACAAAACCTGCTCCAACCTGGATTGAAGGGCAAAGTGAAATCTAACAATGAAACACCATCCACAAGCACGCATGAGAGAGAGAGAGAGAGAGAGAGAGATTACTTGGCAATCTTTCAATACAACACGCTCTTGGAGCTGTACGTTGCTGCAAATCACAGAACCTTGGATCGAACATCCATCCGCAATGGTGACATGATTCATAATAACTGAATTAGCAACCTAAATAAGAAGGAAGAAAATCCAAGAGTTGAGACAAATATCTGAGTTTGAATCTCTTTTTCATCATAACTATATGATAGACAATCCTAAGCATGCCATTGTGGCAGTCAGTTATACTGTAGCCTAGAGATAAACAAAGCTGATAATATATACTATTCTTCTGTCCATCAACATTGAAAAATCATCATACCTTTACATTAGAACCTATCCTGCAGTGACGGCCAATAACAGAGCGTTTCACACTACATTTGTCACCCATTTGTGAACCTTCGCCTAGCATACAATGTGGTCCCACCTAAGACCATTAAACCCCATGATGAGTACACCAAGAAATGACCCCAACAATGGATATTAAGCAATCAACTGACTGGTGGTAGAAGTAAGGCTGTGTTTGTAGAGCATTCAACTCACAGTTGTTTTTGACCCAAGCACTGCTGAAGGATGGATGATGTTGTTTTGAGGAGAGAAGGAATACCCTGAGAGATGACTGGCCTCACCTATGACCTGACCCATGTAGAACAGAAAATAAGCTCAACCAGATTAAGCATCATAGCACCCAACGCAGGCTTTAACTGTGTAATTGACTCACATCTCGATTTACGTCACTGAATGCTTGAATGGAATTTAAGCGCATGCAGTACTTGCTGTTGCTGGCAATATAAACACAGCATTTATGGGTTCTTCGAGCAGAACCGTTGGTACCCAATCCATAGAGTTCATGAAAACTTGGAGTAGACACATTAGCAAGGATTTGGGACAGCATTACTTGGTTCTTCTGGGGATTAACCTTCTCGTTTCCATTTTCTTCTGCTTGTGGTGCACCATTTAATAATACTTCTGACTTCTAATGTTTGTGAAAGCAATATGAGCAGATTCAGAGACTATAAGAAAGGTAAGTTTTTCACAACAACCTAATATGCAGAGACTATATTGAACTAACCAGCTGGCTCCGGACAAGATAAGGCAAGACATCCTGCCTTAAGCTTTGAAATGTATCCTTTTGATCTAAAACTTCTTGTAGAACAGACCTGGGATATAATCAAGGAGGATATATTCAAGACTATAACACAACCAATTTAAAAAAGCATGCAAGGAAATCATTGGGAAGCAAATAAAGTAACATGTTAAACCTCTTGAATGCATACAAATGAGCATCCATGAGATCAGCTCGGATTTCCATCTACATTAAGGATGAAAATAACAGAAAAGTGTTAGAACAAGTGGAATCATGCAAACATATACCAAAATTAGGCACTGAAATTGGACACTTTCCTTTTAAGGAAGAAAAGAAGGCCAAAACACATATATAATGAAGTTCATCATAAGCCCATTTGCAGCTGCAAAAGGTTTAGCAAAAAAGAAAAAAAAAAGGACTCAAGGCAATCCATTACCTGGCCAACCGCACGGAGTATGTTCTTCTGTATTCGAATATCATTTTCTAGTTCAGCACCTGGCAAGGGTTGCAAGATGCTGCATCAGGAACACAACTGCCAACATCCTAAATAAAACACAATCTTGAAGATCTAACCTGTAGCTATATATAATAAGAACTGCTTTGTGGGATCCAGCCCTATAATGTTGTAGCGTCCTGGCTTCTTTGTTTTGTCTTTTCCACCAGAGGAACCAGACTCCGAAGGTCCACTAACAGGAGCAGAACATAGCATTGCAGTCACTACTGCATCATGCCGTCTATGCGCAGCCGCTACTGCACCGGGAGGAACGTTAGAAACAAGATCACCACTCACAACCTGCAGAAACATAAGAAGCCAACAGCTGTAAGAAAAAACTTTCTAGAGGTCAATAGCTGTAAATTATATGCTAACCATGATGTCCTTCGCAGTCAGGCGGTGGGCAATGGCCCGAAGTGCACCAGCTGTTCCAACATCCTCCGCGACTGCAGCAACCTGAAACGTTAGGGTAATACTTAAGCTCTATCTATTTGGAGCATCAAATTAGGTTAAGCAGCACATGGTGCAGCTAATATAGATGACTTATGAGTATCATGGCAATCATCTAATCTTATACTACTGAAAAACTGCATTTCTATGAGACAAAAAAGGAATCTACAGCCTGCTGACTTTAAGAACTGTGAAACTGCATAAAAGAAATCACGCTTGCATGCACAAGAGAGTAACAAATTTTTTGTACTATTTTTCACTGCCCACAATTAATTTTTCATCATCTGAAACAACACTGGAATAACACAGATGCCAAAGCTATTCAGAATTGCAGCATCAACCATTGACCAGCCGAGCAGTACAGCAGTAACAAAATATTTGTATGCGTAATTACCTACAAACTTAATACCATTTATCTCATATGTAGGATCCATTTCTATTTTAAAAGAAAAAGAAAGAGGTTTTCTAAATCTAACTAGAATCAAGCCTACATAAAGCAATGGCAGACTTAAACCTAACTCAAGGAAAGTTTTCTCACTAGGTAAGGTTCAACTAGAAACTAAAAATCACTCTAGCCCATGAGCAGATTAGAACTAATGCTATTGTACCTCAGGCTGAAGCTGAGTGATCTCATGGATGTGAGATTTATTTTATTGATTCATTCCCATAGATTGAGCCGGGGAGGGGAAGACAAGATTCACTGGGCCCCTTCCAAGAGAGGGATGTTTGCCGTTAGATCATTCTATAACGTTCTTGTACCTCATTATAACACCCCCTTCTCTTGGAAATGTATTTGCCAGAAAAAGATCCCTTCAGAGCGGCATTCTTTGCTTGGACAGCCGCCCTAGGGAATATCCTTATCATGGATAACCTTAGAAAACAACATGTCATTGTAGTTGAATAGTGATGTATGTGTAAGAGGAGTGGAGAGTCTATGGATCATCTTCTACTCAATTGTGAGATTGTCAGTACCTTATAAAATGCTATTATCAGATGTGGTAGTTTAGTTTATGTTATTCCTAAAAAAGTAGCAGACCTTCTCGCTTGTTTGAAAGAGGTGTGCGGCACTCCTCAAGGTGCAGCAGTGTGGAAGATACTTCTATCCTGTCCTTTGTAGTGTCTTTAGAGGAAAAGAAATTATAGAAATTTTGAAAACCGCAAGAGGACGGTGGTGGAATTAAAGTCTTTCTTTTTCAAAAAAAAAATTCCGCTAGACAACTACTCCAGATCTTAATGTGCTTAGTTTTCTTGATTTTCTTAACCCTCTACCTCTTTCTGGGTAGGTGTTTCTCTTCTACACTTGGATTGCGCCTTTTATACTTTTCAATGAAAAAAAAAACCCATGGGTGGTCGACCACCCATTGGGGTGGTCGGCCGCCCACCAAGAGCCGGGGGTGGCCTCCCACCCCCGAGGGACTTTGGGGGTGGCCGCGGCCACCCCCGAAGCCAATCCGGGGTGGCCGCAACCACCCCCCCAAAAGCTCCGGGGGTGGTCGCACCACCCCCGGAACGCCTCGCGGGTCCACCACGAGGTGTTCCGAGGGTGGTGCGACCACCCCCGGCTCCATATATATAAAAGAAATAGTTTTTTCTGGAAAATATTGCATTTACCCCAAGGAATAGGTATTCTTCTTCGTAAATGAATAGGTATTCCAATGGGAATAACTATTCCAAGGAATAGACCCATACCAAACAAAAGTATGACTATTCCTATGGAATAGTCATTCCATTTCGATGGTCTATTATGCGAACCAAACGGGGCCTTATTGTATTGGAATCTACAAAGAAACAATCCAATTGATCATGATACACAATGTTGATTGTATCCATACGATTTTGCACTTCAGCTTGGAGAAGAGATAAGAGGACCCTATGGAAAATGTGATCAGAAATCTATAACAGAGTCCAACCACAACGACCAAATTGATTATATTCATGCATAAGGATACTAGATTCCCTAAGAGCTAAGACCATTCCAATGCTCTTTTTCGCCATGCATAAACTGCACCAATAATTAGGATAAGCATGAAAATTAAAGCTTCTATAAATATAGATATACCTAATACATCAAACTCATTACCCATGGATAAAGCAAAACCTTTGGTCAAACCAAGACACCCTATTCCTATATAAATAATATAACCAAAAAAAAAAATGGTGGATGTAAGAATCCACAGCTGACCATATCCTTCACAGAAGTAAAACCAAAACACCCATCGCAAACTATCTAGCCACTCATTATATCCTACATCCAAGTATCTCTTCCAACCTAGCAGGAAGATCCACCTTATTTCAAATTGTTTCAAACAGTTTGTCCAATTTCTAAAATTAAACACAAGGCACGCCCTTTCCTCCAAACTTAAGAATCTAGACAAACAAGTGGCAAGAACTTCAAGGTTCAAGCTGATGGAATGCATTCCGTGTACCACTTGGAATTGTAACATCAATCACATTATTTTCCTAATATCCTTTATTAATTGGTGCATTAGTTAGTCAACTTAATTACTTGACCAAAAAGCAAAAACAACCAGCATTATCACCCCCACTTTGTGCACTATTTTACTGCTACTTTCTCCATATTTTTCATTATCAACAGAAGCTGATACCGAAACATGGATGCCAAAATATCATGTTATATTACTTCCAAATTCATCTTGCACATGGATTTTGATCATTCGCCAATTGTCAGTACATCAAGATTACTGCAAACTACGCATTCATACAATTAAGCATGAAATTCTACAAGTATGCAGCAAAAGTTATTCCTTTCTAACGCGGGAAATACCTCGACATGCAGGCGACCAACATAAGCCCCAGTTATCCAACCACCAACCCGAACAGCCGCATCTTGCCCTTCAACCACCTAAACAATCATACATATAAACAAATCAACAAACCAGAAACCAAACAAAATTTCAATAATTTGTTCAACAAATTAAAAGAAAAGCATAGAGAAAAAAATAAATTAAAGATGAAATTAGATTAAATAGCAAGTAGAACAGGAACCGTACAACGATGAGATCCTTAAGGTTACTTTGCTCTAACAGCTCCAGAACGTACGAGAGAACCGGCCGGTTCGCCACCGGAAGTAGAGGTTTCGGAACCTCCTGCATTCAGAAAACCATTGCAGATTGTAGGAATTTGTTAGAGAAGAAAACTGGAGGCTAAATACAAGGAGGACATTAATCAAGGGACCGTCTGTTTCTGGGGGAAATCGAGAGGGAAAAGAAAAAGGGAAAGGAAAATTTGAATTCGGAGAGACCAAAAGCAAAGCAAGCAGAGAGAGGGACAGAACCTTGGAGACGAGAGGGATGAGATTCTTGGAGGCGCCACCGGCCAGAACTACCACTTGGAAATCCATCGGAGCAAAGCAGAGCAGAGGAGAAATACCAGAGAGAATTAATTAGGGGTTTCTCTTTCTCTCTCTCTTTCCCTGTGTGTCTTCTGCCTTCTGGTATGGACTACGGACTAGTGAATTGTATATATAGACCTTATATCACACTTTAGAGAGTAGTTGACATATGGGGATGTAGCTCAAATGGTAGAGCGCTCGCTTTGCATGCGAGAGGTACAGGGTTCGATACCCTGCATCTCCAGTTTTTTACGTTTTATTCATTTTTATTTTTAATAAAACCCCAGTTCAATTGACAAAATATTTCTAGTTTTTGCTTCTTCTTTTTTGGCTATACAAGTGAAAAAAAGAAAAACAAAAAAATCTAAATGATCTCTCCATTTAAATACTCTATAAGCATTAAGAAAATAATTTTTGTTTTATATGAGCAAAAGAAAGAAAGACGAACGGGGAGAAAAAATAAATAAATAAATAAGGATTGAGATCTTAAGAAATTTTGCTAGGAAAATGTGAGATAGTTTTTATGGAATTCACTTGTTTGAGTAGATCTTAAGACGGTGCTCGAGCTTACCTTAATTGCTCATTATTGGGGATACAAACCCAAAATATAAACTAATAATGCAAAAAGTCAAACCTTTTTAGATTATCACAGATTCACAAGTGGGATTCTCTCCCTTTCATTAAAAATTAGAGAAATAGCATTTCATGGTCTAGATTTTATGTTTACATATTTAATGGTATAGATTGTCACACCATTTAAAATTTTAAATAAAATGACACTGTATATACCAACATGACACGGAATAGAATCCTCTTCATTTTAAATAAAATGGAGATGAATTATTTTATAGGAAGGATTTTATCTTGTTGCATCTAACGATGTACATCATGTCACGTCATTTAAAATTTTTAAATGACCTGGCAACATATTCTTCATGACATTATGTACACCGTTAGATGTAGTAAGATAAAATCTTGATCATAAAGTGGTTACTCTTCATTTTACTTGAAATTGAAAGGATCTTTGGATCCGTTTGGGTTTGCAATTTCAAAAAGTACGCTTTTAAAAATAGTGATTTAAAAATGTACGATTTAAAAAAATGATTTTTAAAAACACAGTTAAGCGTTTGGCAAAATCGCAGTTTGACCTTTAAAATCGCAGGTTAGCCTTTTAAAATACTGCGTTTTCAATAAAGCATCTAATGACCTACGATTTGAATAAGCACTTTTCTGCGTTTTCAAATTGCAATTTTTTAAAAATGCAGTTTTTAAACGGTTCATTTTTTGCGATTTTGCTTAAAATCGCACTTTTTCTTTACAAAATCGCAATCACAAACGCACCATTTGTCTACATAACACAACAAAAACAAAATTTAAACCATACAATAAATCATTTCCAATTTTTTTTTATGCATAATGCATAGTAGCATGAATAATTAGTTAAGGCACCAATTTATGAGTATAATTAAGCTCTTAATGTTCAAATCTTTCTTTCTTTCTTTTCCTATTCAATATAGGAGAGAGAAAGGAGAAATATTCAAATTTCATTTGTTACTACTTTGTGTGGCTTCTCTTTTGCCAATATATGCACATATATGCAGGATCCATGTACAATTATATAAGAGACGTATTGTACATTCTCTCTTGATCATTCTCCCATCCTTTTATTTTTCAAAATGAGCATTTGATCTGAGGAGACTGTGTATTCAATGGGAGGAAATGAATCATTTCTCATTATATAATTACAGAATAATAAAAACAAACACAAATCATTATTGGATTTTTTTCCTAACTCAAGTGTAATTTCTCTCTCCCAACACATGAATCGCTGAAATCTATGGCATTGATTTGGTATGCAATTGGTCTTTCTATGATTAGGATCTCCAGTAATGTTACAATTTAGACCGTATATTGTGACATTTTATATAAGACCCACGTACTCAAATAAATTTTGAGTTTTTTGACTGCTTACTCGGACAGATAGATCTTATGTGAACTCTCTCACATGTATTGTCTAAATATTTAAACAATAAACTACTCGAGATCCTTAACCGTCTCTCTATCTCTGGCATGGTTGCCCACCAATTGGAACTCTAAGCTTTTACCTGAGATTCATTTGCCTAGGGTTTGCTTGTCCTTCCCAGTTTCTTATTCACTAGAAGTTTTGAGAATTTTTGGTTTTCATTGGAATTAGAGTAATATAATGCTACACATCGTCCCCTTGTCCTCATTTTGTCCCCCTAAAATTGACGTGGTTCTTAAAATCACCATTGAATTTTTGATATATCACTCTTGGATTTTGATCCAATGGTGATTTTAAGAGCCACATCAATTTTGAGAGGATAAGGGGATGATGTGCAGCATTACTCTTGGAATTTAGGGAAATTAAACCCTACTCTAAATCCCCGTAGGGCGAAGGGTATCGGGTTAAATTTTAGGCTTTTCAAGATTTTTGAGGATTACTAAAGAATGTCAGTTTGATTGAAATTTGGAAATTCAAAAAAAAATAAAAATTCATATTTAATTGATCAGATAAAGCATGAAAGAGGACACCTGCATGCCTATTCACACTCTCCACCCTGATAAGATTGGGATAAGTATTTTCAGTATTTTTATTTTTTTAAATTGCTTGTAATTTAAGCAACACATATAAGAGAATTCACATGGACTTACTTGGCCACGTACGTGGCCGGACAGTTAAAAATTTCTTTGAGTAGATGAATATCATATGAACTCTCTCTTAATATCCTATCAATCAGCGTGTAAATTGGGAGCATCCAAAAAAAGAGATCAAATTCACTTCCCGTAAGCCTTTCAAAGATAAGGTTATGGGTCCTACAATCCAGGTTTCTTCTCACTGACTGAATCCCAAGAGCCTTTCAAAGATAAGGTTATGGGTTCCTACAATCCAATTCTTCTCACCGACTGAATCTCAAGAGAAAATGAAAATGAGGAAGAACATGAAAAACTGAAGAGGATGTGAAGGATGATTCTGACAACATGACTTCAATTCACATCCTAGCAAGGAAACAATTCTTTCCATTTAGATCTTTTTGTTATTTCTACATATATGTTTTAAAGTAATTGAAGGTTTAAAACTATAGCTTTATCAATACAAAAAGTTGTAGACTTTTATAGTATCTTAAAGTTAGAATTCATAAATAATAATAAATAAATAAATAATTAGGGTTACGGCGTAATTGAACTGAGAACGGCTTAGCTCGTGATAGAATGTAAATTAAATTATTAAATATTTTATTTTCTATAAATTTAAACTTTTGAGATAAGTGATGATTGAACATGGTATGAGAACCAAAGATCCTGAATTCGAACCTTGATTCCATTGTTCACCTTTCATTTTAATTAAATATTCTATATGTTGTGTCTCACCAATTAAGGGTTTGTTAAATGATTACCTTCATCTATTTATATCCGTCAATTTTTTTGAAATAAGCGATAATTTAACCGCTCATATTGTTTGAATCATGCTTGTTCAAATAATTTTGGGTATAATTGAGTTTTTTTTGTCATTTATCTTTTTCTTTTCTTCAATGATGATAAATGATTTATGTATCATCTTTAAAATCGGAGGAATAATTTTCAATTTGATTGACTTGTAATATGTTACCCTCACGACCTCCCCTAACATAGAAAATAAAAATGAGTAACATCGTTTTCACCTAACGGACAATTTGTGCACAGAGCTGTTGCATAAGATTTTGGGTTTTTTTTTTTAATTTTTTTTTAATTTTTTTTAAAGTTGAGTGAAAATAACATTATAACAGCAATTCTAAGCAAAAGAAAATTACAGATAAGCAAAAAAAAGGCCAAAAAATAACACGCTCCATTGTAGCAATTTGTTTCACACCTCTGCTCGAGAGGAACCTCAAGATGGAATGAGTAAGAGGAAAAGCTGCCAATGGTTCAAGTGGTAGCTGCCCATGCTATTCAGATAATGAAATATCATGGGTTGTGAAACAAATAACATCAAGGCAATATATTTTGAGGTCTACATCTGAATTTAAAGTTTTTCTTATAGCAAAAGAGCTTCATAGATAAGGAGCTAGAGGAGGAGGGATAAAAAATCATTGGATCTACTGGAAAGAACCAAGAAGGGTGCAACAAATAACGTCGAGGACCGAGTCTAAATTCTTGAGATGCGAAATTACTAACATGGTATGCCTTACATGTCATTTATTTTTAATAGGGGGAATTTCACTTAAGGGTATTGAACTATCGGCCTATTTGACTTAAGGGTACTGAACTTCAAAACGTCTCAAACTAGGGTATCTAATTTTTCAAACGTCTCAATTACAGGTACTCCGTTAGGATTTGTTATTAAATCCTACCAAAATTCTTAAAATACTCTTAATTTTTTTTAGGGAAAAAAAAAAATTTGCTAGTATTTAGGTGTTGGTCAGAATCTAACAGAATTTACAAAAATACCCATGCCTGAATATTTGAAAAATTTTATAATTTTTTTTTTTAAAAAAATAAACGACAGGAATATTTTGAAAATTTTGGCAGGATTTAACAACAAATCTTAATGGAATATCTGTTATTAAGACGTTTTGAAAATTAAATACCCTAATTTGAGACGTTTTGAAGTTCAATACCCTTGAAGAAAGTTCTTCATTTTTAATATTAATTTTTAATTTTATTGATGAATGTTTTAATATTAAAATATTGTAAATATTTTTTAGTAATGAAAATTGGGTGTTAAGCGCTGTTCAACCTGGAACCACCTTCGAAAAAGGTTTGTGGGTTTCATCGCTCCCAATTCCCAAAAACAACTTTAGGAAGGTACGACCACCTTTGGAATATGCTTAGACAGTTAGACTAGTGACATTCAGTTCAGCAAAATTACTCACAATTTTAGCTTAAAAAAAATATTATATTTTTTTTCATTTTAACTACCATACTTTTTCAAAAGAACCTACATTCAACTCTTTATTTTAGTTATTAATTTTTATTATTCTATTTAAATATTCATTTTTAATGATTTCTTTATTATTTCCTTGAGAGGACAAAGAATGTTACAAATTTTTTCAATTTTTTTTTTTTTTAAATATATTTGGTGAGTAAACCAATTCACCAAATGTAAATCATTTTGGTTTCCATTTTACCCTGGATAAGAATGCTCTCAGGGGTTGTCACCACTCCCTTGACATACCACCTTACATACAGTATTGGGGAACTCCAATTTTCAATACTAAGAAAATATTTAACAATAAATATAAATATTATATAATATTAATTAAATTTATAATTAAAAATAAACAACACGTTGGACCATGTAACCACATCAGCACAACTAGCTCCCATTCTCCCTCCATAAGTAGCTTTTCTTAATTCCATCATATTTATTTCCTCACATTAAAAGCAGCAATAACCGTCCAGAAGAAGAAGACAACCAATGAAGTAAAGAAGACAACCAATGAAGTAAAGAAGACAGGCAATTAACCACACACAATTTTGTCCAAACACCATTGTAGCCCATACCCAAATTCCTAATCTTAAAAAAACTTTCAATTAGATAGCGCCAAATTTGCGCCAAAATAGGGCCAATCAACACACTGTTTTCCATATATGCACCCAAAACGACGCTTTCCCTCATAATCCCTAAGGACACGCGCAACGACAATCACCATGTACGGTGTGCAGGTTGCGAAGGTCCCCCCTCGGCCCCCCTAACATGCGCCATTCAGCACTCCACAGACACACAGGCGGCGCGTCGAATCACCTCCGGCAGATCCGCCGCTCTGCACCACTCTCCGCCAGGGGAGTCATAGACCAACACAAGCCCTTCTCTCAGACCCCTCGAACTCCTCCCACTCCGCCGCAACAAGTCGTCGATGCAACCGGTGACTTGCACCAACACTACCTTCTCGCCCACCCCCACGCAACTGAACCTAACGGTGCTGTCTAGTCTAACTTGCGCCGGTAGTGGAGGGCTCTTTAACCTACACCACTCCCCAAACCCACTATTGCCACTGCTACTGCTATTGTTACTGTTAGCGTTGATATTACCAATGCTTTTTCTTCGCGCGTCGAATCTCCAAAACGATAGCTCCACGGCGTGGCTGGCGAGGACGTACACGTGTCCGGCAGCGGCGCAAGCCGCCACTGCGCAGCCACCTCCGGGTACGGCTCGGCTTCTCAGCCATCCACGCGCCTCCACGTCGTACAAATCCATTGAGCTCGCGTACACGTGGGCCTCCGTGTTGGCAGTGGTGCGTGAGGGCTCGTTCCCCGACGCGCCGATCTTGAGCCCCCCGATCACGTAGAACACCCCGTCCACCGAGGCTCCGATGCAGCCGTACCGCCTCCTCGGAGCGTTGGCGACCACGCGCCACGTGTCGGAGCCAGGATCGTACTCCTCCACCGCGTTCGGACCCCCTCCGGCAGCGTAGATCTTGCCGGAAACCACGGCGGCGGCGAACTTCTTCCTCGGGAAGATCATCGCCGATCTGGGAACCACCGTCCCGGACCACGTGTCGTAACGCACCATCGCGTTCCGACCGATGATAAAAATCTTAGGCCCCACCGCGGACAGGCGCGCGTGGAAGAGCAGCCCATGGAAGTTCCCGAGAGAAACGGCGTTGTCGGGGAGGAAGAAGGCGACCTTCCAGAGCGCATCGGTTTGCAAGCGCAGACTGGCGGCGTAGAGGCCAGAGTCGGTGGCGGAGACAGCGAAGACAGAGTGGTGGAGTAGGCGGTGGGAGCGGCGGAGATCCAAGAAGTGAGAGGAGTCGAGGAGACGGGCCCACCTGGGGCAAACGGCGGAAATGGAGGGCAGAGAAGAAGGCGGGACCCGCGAGAGGCACTCCAGCAAGAGGTCGTCCGGTAGAGAGGAGACAGTGGTGGTGGCGCATTGGTCGCCAAGAATGTGGGCCTGGGATAAGGATTTGGTGTCGTTTGGATTGGGGAAGCAGGATTTCATGAGCCACGAGAAGTGGCGAGAGTTGCAGCTCTCTGACATGTGTGGCGTTTATTAATTACACTGAGACTGAGAGTGAAGCTTTCGGGATTTAATGGAGGATAGGATGGGGGGAAGACTGGGCGATTTCCTTCACAAAAGGCAAGGAAAGGAAATGTGTGGTGGACTGCTTTTGACTGCTATTTACTTGCCATTTACAGCTGATATTGACGACTGCCTTGCCTTCAGGTACAAAATACAATTATTCAAAAAAAATTAACCATTTAATTTCCTTTTAAAAATAAAAACTCATGAAATTAGCACTTAAATCACATCCTTTGCCGCTTTCCTTGAAATAAAATGTTTTCATATGTGTTTAATTTCTTGAATAAAAGTTTCATAGAGCTTTTATTTATAGGTTGGTTACATATTAGATAGGTCTTATTTTTCCTCTTAAATTTATTAGAGATAAGGTATCCGTTCAGTTAGAATTACAAACTAGCGGTTTCAAATGAGTCCTTCTACACATGAGTCTCTCATCCTCCCTTTATCCCCTTTCGATAATAAAAAAATTAATTTTTATTAAAAAGTTGTCTCTGATGTGACATCATAGACAACTTTTTTCCTTAAAATCAATTTTTTTTAAGGAAAAGAGGATGATTAAGAGAGGATGAGAGACTCCTCTTTAGCATTTCCTGTTTCAAATAAGTTCCCCGCAAATTTGGGTTACTATAGTTTTTATTATAATTTTTTTATGAATTAATATGTACCTGACACTTATTATATCAAGTATTGTATTGATCATTAAAACATAAACTATCACGTGGCCGATTACATCACACTTATTATATTTACAAAGTGTTGTGATAATTTACGTGACATTTATCACACTGACCACTAAAATGTGGAATAGCACATGACAATGACTAACTAGGGATACTAAAATTATTACAAATTAACTTGTTAGTTCTGTCATACATCAACTATTAAAATGTAAATTGTCAAGTGACATTCTTCTTAATGCTTATCATATTTATATAGGAAAAATACATGTAACATCTTCAAATTATCATCTCATTGTCATTGTTCCCCCCTAAGCTACTAAAAAATGTCAATGTCCCCCTAATGACAAAAATACTCTTCATAAAATTATTAAAATAAAATAAAAACTAAAAAAATTATTAAAAAAATAATAAAATAACAAAAATTTATACCAAATAATAATAATAATTTAAAACTGGTTTTTTTTTTCTTTTTTTTTTTAAAAAAATTGTTTTTATAATTTTCAGTTTTTTTTCGTTTTTTTTATGTCAAAAAAAAAATCTTTCTTTTGTTTTTTTTTTTTTCGTTTTTTATATAATTTATATAATTTTTTTTTTAAAAAAAAATAGTTTTTTAGTTTTTTTTTTCAAATTTATAAGGACATTTTTGTCTTATTCAAAAAAATTTAAGGTCATTTTTGTCTTTTTATTGGTCTTAAGTGAGACATTGATATTTTTTGATAGTTTGAAGATGGACATTTACATAATTAATAATTTGAAGGGTGCATTGACAATTAAATATAAATTTAAAGAAAATGTGTACTTTTTCTTATTTATAAACGAATGTGACAATTTACATAACATTTATTATATTAACTAAGAAAATGAAAAATGTGGAACGAAACAAATCACGTGACATTAATTTTCATAAAATATAGACCATCACAAAATTTGCAAAGAAATTATTAAGCCCAAGTATTTTCTTTCAAACAACTTCTAAATTTATTATTATTTTCCTATCTAATTGCGACAGCTTTTAATTGCCTTAAAAGTCAAGAAGCCGAAATAATAAATGAGGCATTCATAGTACTGCGTGGAATAGCACGTGACATTATAATTCCTCTGTAGGCTATGCATGTGATCTATTTCTTGACAATGACATTATGAATAAGATGAATATAATCAACATAACAACAACCATAATAATCAATAAAAATAATAAACCACGTGACTTTTCCAATGAGAGCAACAAAAAGACCGACTGCATGCATTATTTATTTCATATTTCCTACTTTATATGATTGACTTACCACCGAAAGTTTCCCCAGTCTTATATGCATGATTCCCTCTTGAAAAGGAGAGAAACTAATTAATATATTGGAAATGATTAACCACATTTTTATCTAATTTTTGCTAAACGTACGATAAATTATTGAGTAAGCGCACGATTTAAAATCATTCACTCACTTTTTAATTTTTAATTTTTGTTGTTTGAATTTTTGTGAATTTAAAATAGGTCATTTTGTTCATTTTGTTGTTTATTTTTGCCAAATCACTTTAAAATAATATTTTTTTTATTAGAAATTAAAATCTAAAAAATAAAATCCTTAAAAAAGTCTTAAAAGAGAAGGCATTTCCACGGCTAACTGATTCAAGAACATCATGAGTCTTCTTTTTAGTATTATTATTTTGTTTTTGTTTTTTTTTTTTTTTATACACCATTCATTGGATTCTTTCTCACCAAGTACTGGTTCTTTCTCCTTCGTAAATTACATTTCTGCATCAAGCTGATCCAGATTCTCTCCAAAAAAAATCACATGCAAAAGATATATTCCACAGTGCACATCTATTATGATGTACTGCCCCCATGTGCCATAAGCCCTTATGCATTTGGATCTTCTCCGGTTCAAATGAATCCGAGAGTATTCATTTATTGTAAAAATAAGGATATAATTGTCCAACAAAAAGTGAAAGAACAATTATGCGGGATACAATGAACCGGAGAGGATCCTTTTTTCCAAGCTTATCTAGTGTACTCAACTTTTCATGCACAACTAGCCATAGGATAAATGCGCTGAATAGTTGACCGCATGTTGAGATATCAATTGAGAATGCCCGTAAAGAGAGAAATTAACAAAAAAAACAAAGCTTATCAGAGCGAACCAACGAAAAATAGCTCTAAAGTATGAATCAAATGAATAGCAAATCCGATAAACAAGATGCTTATATAACAAATTCTTCCATAACATCTTCATTGGAAATCAACCTTATGGCTAATATTGTACGTCTCAAGTCTCACGATTTCTTGAATCTCTTCGCACCTCTTACCTCATGTCGAAAATTATGGAGGCAGTTATTGACGTGACTTGGGAAGAAGTTCCGCACAAAACTATCCCGATGTTCTCGGATTCGCGGGTTGATAGATCGTCGGGTAGGGTCCACATGCCCAACATACACGTACGTCCAGGGACACTATTATAAATTAACCAAACAAGTAGAAACCATTCTGCCTTCTAAGTCCTCGATCCAAGCACTTTCCACAGAGGTAAAACCCTTTTGGTGGGTGTCTTCTGCCTCCATAAACCGATGACTATCGCATTGGCTACGTCCAATGATTACCGTCTACAATTTGCTGCACTTTTTGCATCTTTCCCTAAGCCTATATACAAAGGAATGCCACCATTCCCAACTTCATATTCAATTGGCTTCTTGCATAGCCTTTAATAACATTACATTTAACCCATTCGTACCATATGCCATTTCAAAAATCGGTGCATAAGTTTCATATGTGCTTCATCATTGCAGCTTTGTTTCATTCTTTCCTTCCTTTTGATACCCAGAACCCGAATTCACTTCTAGGTAAACACACGGATTCCCAAGCAACATTGACACCATTCAACCCATTTCCATAAAAATGCCCTCAATGGAGGAATAAACATGTTTGACCAAAGGAGGACCAAACCACGTACCGATGAGCCTCTAAGCCCAACTGCTAAGAAAGCCCAAATATACACTACAAAAAACATTGCTTTTAGCCACGTGGCTACAGCATCCGGTATTGTAGCCACATGGCTAAATGATTTGTGTATGTAATTAACCACTTGATTTTTTACCAAGTTGCCAATTGGCTACATGTCTGAGAAGCCACGTGGCCAATTTATTAAAATTATTTTATTTTTTATTTTTTTATATTTATATTTAAAAAATTTAGCCATGTGGCTTATGTGCACGTGGCCACATGGCTATTCTGAGATAGATCCGTGGTTGAAAACGGAGCTGGAGTCCGGAGGATCATAGCCGGAGAGGTAGAGATCGAGATCGACCGATTCTCAAAGATGGAGGAGATTCGGCCGACTCACGCTCGCCGACCGGATTTTGAATCTGATTTTGGGTTTTTCTAGTTTTGGTTTGATGATTTTCGGCGAGTGGTTGAGTGGGCGACTGGGTTTTTGTTGTTTAGGTTTAATGGCCGGCGAATTGGTTTTTTTCTTTTTTTTTTTTTTCTGGTTTGATTTCCGGTGACTGGATTGTTGTTGTTTTAGTTTATTGAATTTTTTCCCATTTTGGGTTTTTGTATTTTTGCCGGTCCTGGCCTGGATGTATGCTGGATTGGAAGAAGAAAAAAGAAAAACAGAACATAAATTTGTGTTCTGTTTTTTTTTTTCCTCCTTTTTTTTTTTAAAAAAAAAAGAACCAAAATTTTACTCACGTGGCTAGAATTGCCTATTTTTTTAGAAAATGAAATTGCATTTAGCCACTTGGAGTGGCACGTGGCTAAACGTCACATGGCTAAATAACCACATATATAAAGGGACACATGGCTAAAAGTGCATTTAGTAACAACCGGATTCACCGTGTATAATGTACGTGGCTAACAGTTAGCCATGTTGATATAAAAAACTAATATTGGCCTCAAGCTGCCTTTTATGGAGGAGTTTCATCTGCAAAATAAGGGAAAAGACTGCCGGTCTAAATACCAGAAGTACTCTGACGCCCAAATCACTAAAACCATAGTTTAGAGAGAGTAAAACTAGTAAAAGCTAAGTAAAATAGGGGTAGAAGAGAGTCAGGGTGTGGTACTACGTAGGGTATATATGGTGGACCTTTCACTAGGCTAATATGTACGAATCTTAGGCCTCCTTAAACTTTATTAGTAGATGGGCCTTAGAAGCGTGTCAGTATGTAATATCGTCCTTTAAACAAGTTGAAACGTCCATTCTGATGCAAACATATATGTTCTTGAGAATTAGAAAGCAAATTTCTTGGGTCAATGGGATAGCTTAATGTGATCTCAAACGTCTATTTCACATTTTCAAAGAATCAAAAACATAAACGCTCTCTTCATCTTTAGAAAGCCCACAACTCTTTTTCCTTTTTCTATTTTTTTTTTCTCAGCAAGCCCAAAACCCCATTTTGGGATGAAAACTCCATTGTTTTGGGTATTAAAGAGCCAATTCCCAATATATATATATATATATATATATATATATATATATATATATATATTTTTTCCTTAGCTTTATATCATTAATTAGTTTATTTTTTCTCAGCATCTATATCATTAGTATAGGCTCTTCAACTGACCTACCTTTTTGGACCAGCAGGCCACATGAAAGGAGAATAAAGACAGACGCTCCTAATGGACTTTCCGCGTGCGTTTGATTTCTGCTTTTGCCTTCGGGTCTAGACGACAATAGGCCCACGAGGGAATTTTTTTCCTGTTTTTTTGGAGCAATCAATTGAGAACAGCATTTCTCATAGAAAAATAGATTTCTGTCATTACCATCTTTACATTACATACAAGCCTTTCATTCAATAAACGGAATGCTTTTTTTTTCCCTGCATCTTTTTTCTGATACAAAAAAGAGTGGAATTTGAATAAATTACATGGGGAAAGGCTAAACCTTATGCAGCACCAATGCAATTTTCATTCTACTGGCCACAACACTTTTATTTTAACTTGGCGAGCCAGCTGTGGTCTCGTATGCCCCATTGGACACTTCCTGGCTCTGTCACTATTCGTAGGCCAAGAAAAAAGTCATCGTAACTAGCTGTTTTGCAATAGAAGTCTAGCACATGGCGTCTTCCGTTGAGCTGCAGAAGGTGGAACCCGAGGCGGCAAACAGGTCGAACTTACTGCAGCGAAGAGGGTGGCACTGGTATCGGTTGAGTTAGGGTCCATGAAAAGGACGTCTACGACGATGTTCAAAGATCATGGCGCTCGGCAGTACTTGACGCATAAAGAACATTGTTGCTTGGCTTCCATTAACCAAAGGGGAGCACCTACTAAAATGAGACAAACAAGAAGGGAAAACAAGCGGACAATAAAAATATTAGCCATAGATTTGCCTCTAAGGTGGGCTAGGTGCGAGGGGGTAATGAAGGAAGGGTGAGGTACTGAGGGGACAATGCATGGCGAGGCGCGTGAGCATTTGCGGTGGACCGAGGGGGCCGGGAGGGCGGGAGGAAGGGAAGCAAGGGAGGCTAGCTCCAGCCTCCTCTTCCTCCTCCCTGAGATTCTCACAAAAGAGAGGAGGAAGGTCTCTTAAGGAGAAGTTCTTTTGCTTTGTAGGGGAAGACATGTGGTAACTTGACTTACCCGGCAGTGGTAGATGGTATATTGTTAGATGGTATTCCTGGAGTGGTTGCAAAGGTTTCTACTATATCTCGTTGGGTTGGAAAGGAATCATCCAATGCAGAGATCTTCAATGGGTATGGTTTTTGAAAAACATAAAGATATGAAGAAATTAGAACTTTTTGAAAAATAAGATTTTCAAAACTCCAAATTAGTTAAAGAAATTTCTTTTAATTCAATCTATTAAATTAATACGTGTCTCAAATACATGTCATTCTCACGTGTAGCAGACAATTGCAATGCTTTATTTGCTTCCTGCTCTTTTCATCATCAAGTAATGGGATCAAATTACTGCTAGCTCCGGTGAGTTATTGTCGGATTGATGCTTTGGCACTTTAAAGCATGGGAGCTAGAGGACATCCAATAACTTATGGTGCAGCCAGCATTCAGCCTCATCTGTTGGGTCATATTCTAATTTGTTAGAATATTAATTAAACTATTAAATTTATTTATTTTTTTAAAAAAAAAAAATTAAACTTTTGAAATAACTGATGATTTAACGTGATATCAAAGCAGAAGTCCTAAATTCGAATCTTAGAAAAAAAATGTTAAAATATTAATTAAATTATTTTTTCTCATCGACTTAACTTTTTGAGACAATGTGTAATTTAACGCAATTGAAGTGTAGGTTTAGGTTGAACTCTAACTATCTTTTGTTAGTCAAATTTAGTTTCTGCTTAGATAAAAAAAATAAAAATGAGTAAGTAATTGGCTCCAAAAAAAAAAAGAGTCGCTTTTTATTTTTTATTTTTTTTATTTTAAGTAATCGAAGAGACATTTTTTTTTTTTAAAAAAAATTATTATTATTATTATAATATAGCCCTAAATGTATTCACTTACAAAATTCGATCTAATTGATCAGTCCACCTGCCGTGGACAGTTTCCGATAATCGACAACATTGATTGGGCAATCAAAATCCCATTTGCTCCTAATTTTTATATATCTATTGCCAAGTTAGAATGAAATGGGGAAGTAATTGGTCCAAAGTGGAGTCGTGGTTTTTTTTTAAAAAAAATAAAAAATTGCTAGATACTATAATTTTATTCAATAATCATCAAACACCGCTAATATGACACTCTTAATCAACTCTTATATTAATCATTGTTAAATAAATAAAAGATCTAATAGTTGGTTGTAAGTGCCACATTAGTCATCCGCATTGTCAGATAAATGTTGAATAGAATTATAATATCTAGCATTTCTCTTTTATTTTTTATAACAAGTAATTGCTCCAAATGAGTGCACTTACATGATGGCTCGAGAGTATGAAAGTAGCAAATCAAAAATCAAAAATCTGAACCAATCGACTGGTCTACCTATGGTGGACGGTTTCCGACAATCGACAACATCGGCGGAGTAATCAGAATCTCATTTACTCCCAACTTTTATCTATCTATTGATGGCATATACTATCATGGTTTGAGTACTTTCACAATGGCACATTATATAAACAAGTTCTTTCAAATAATAATAATAATAATAATAGGAAAAATTACAGTTTAGCTCCTCAAATTACCACCCATTTTGCAAATAGCCCCCTAAACACTCCGACTCCGGCCTACCAAACTACCAAATCTTTTGAAAAAAGTCCCATTTGGCGAAATATCTCCATATTACCCTTGCCACGTGTCATTTTTCAATTAAAAACTAAAAAATTAATTAATTTTTTTTAAAAAATAGAAAATATGAGTTTTTGGGGTGGCTTTCGGGCCACCCCAAATGGATTTCGAGGTAGCCCGAAAGCCACCCCTAGGGCTCGGGGGGTGGCGCGCGACCACCCCTGGGGCCAGGGGTGGCCATGCGACTACCCCCAGTGGCCACGCGCCACACATTGAGCCCTAGGGGTGGCTTTCGGGCCACCCCGAAATCCATTTGGGTGGCCCGAAAAGCCACCCCTACGGCTCGATAGGTGGCACGTGGCCGCTCCCGACCACCAGGGGTAGCCGTGTGGCCACACCCAGGCCCAGGGGTGGCTGCGCACCACCCCCCGAGCCCTAGGGGGGGTGGCCACCCCCCTCCCAAGGGGGTGGCTCGGCAACCACCCAAAAATCTATATTTTCTATTTTTTTTAAAAATAAAAATAAATTTTTTTTTTTTGTTTTTTTAATTGAAAAATGACACGTGGTAGGGTTATTATGGAAATATTTCGACAAATGGAGCCTTTTTCAAAGGATTTGGTAGTTTGATAGGCCGGAGTCGAAGTGTTGCCATTTAGGGAGCTATCCGCAAAACGGGTGGTAATTTGGAGGGCTAAACTGTAATTTTCCATAATAATAATATAAACAAGTTGGAGCGGCCCGAAACACTAACCCACCCGAAGGCCGTACAACTAACGGCTAGAAAATTCCGAATCTTAAAAGCGTGCATTGCCATATAAGAGAAGAGTACCCAACCGTTGGATTTCACATTCATCCAACGGCCAGATTTTGATAAAGAATAAGACCGTTGGGCTTGCAGCGTTTCATATATTTCTCGTTGAGCATTCTTTAAAATTCAAAACCCAGAAGAAAATTTGAAAGCAACACAGCGAAGCCGAAAGCAAGAGAAGTCTCAAAGGGAAAGAAATCAATAGAATCTGGGGGAGAGAAAACTTGAGAGAGAGAGAGAGAGAGATTGTGGTATTTGGGGTCGACGAGGTGGCGACCACAGACGCTGAAGAAGGAGAGACGCGCAACAGTCGTCTCCAAGTGTTTCTGTCGTCGTTGTTGTCGAGCTTTGGAGGAGTTTTTGGCTATAACACTCAAGAACAAGAACAAGAAAAAGAAATGGCCTCAAGACCTATTGTTCCTCTGCAACAGCCCGGAGGTACTTCCAATTCTTTTTTGAGTTTCGACCCCATATCTGTTCGTAATATATCTGTTAGTTTTTGTGATGCCTTGGGTTTTGATTTCTTTCGCACTAGTGGATTGAATATGAAACTGGATTTTCATTCGATATTTATCCATTTCTTTTTTGGGTGTTTTGATTTCCTTTGGAATATTTTATTGAGTCTGCCACTGGGTGTTTGTCGGAATTTGTGTCCTGTTTGGGTGTTTTGATTTTTTTCTCACTTTGGATCGAATCGGCAACTGGATTTTCTTTTTGAGATTAGTCCATTTCTTCTTTGGTTTCTTTTTTATCTATTAGTGGGATCTATAATAACTGGATTTTGATTTCGAGTGGAATATTGGATTGAATCTGAAACCGGGTGTTTATTTGGCTATCGCACTTGCAACGATTTTATGAAATTAGTGAAAAATTATATTCTTTGGTTGTTGATTTCTTGACTTTTCTGTTTTTTTAGTAACTGATAGAGAAGAACCGCACAAAATTAGCTTCTTTTGATTCTTTGAGTAAAGTTTAATTTCTTATTTGTTCGTTCCATTATCGTGATTTGATGAAAAACAATGGGATCTGAGTAATTTCAGTTCTGAGGGATTTTTGTTTGATGCAATTTGTTAGAGCTTGTCATTGACGGCTAATAAGAACGAAGCGTTCTAGTTTTTTCTTTAATTATTGGAGGGCTCTTTTTGGTTTTCTACTGTTTAGAGGGTTCCTTGTTTCTTTCTTTAATCCATATTTGTTGCTGACTTACTACTCTCCTTATCATCAAAGTTCGATTTCGTACTCAATTTGTATTTCTGGGCTATTCGATGTACCAGATTCATGTTTATTTTGATTTTACGGTATTTTCAGGTGAAGGGAAACTGAAAAATATGCCAGTAGAAGGAAGGAATAGGCGGGTTCTCCAAGATATTGGTAATCTGGTTGCTAAGAGAGCTGTGGAAGGGAAGCCTCATCATGCTCAGATTTCTCAGAACAATGCAAAGTCTGTCTCTGTCTCTGTCTCTGTCTCTCTCTCTCTCTCTGCTTGCTCATATAATAATAATAATTCTTGCCTTGCAGGGAACTGGCTAATGCACAAGCAGCTGGTAAAGGCCGGGCAGCAACAAAGGTGGTTGTACCTAAGAAGATTGTAATCAAGAAGAAGCCCATACCCGAGGAGGTGATAGTGATTAGCTCTGATGAAGAGGACGAGGGTAAAAATGCTGGTGGAAGAATATCAAGAGAAGGTTCTACAAGGAAGAATGGAAAGACCTTCTCTTCAACCCTTACTGCCAGAAGCAAGGTGATTTTGTTTCTTCTGGTTTTTGAATGTTGATAATGTTCTGTCTCTTTGTTTGTTGTATACTAAACTAAACGTATTGACAACCTCAGGCTGCTTGTGGACTCACCAAGAAGCCAATCGAGAACATCGATGCAGCCGATGTCGACAACGAATTGGCAGTAGTTGAATACTTGGATGACATGTACAGCTTCTACAAGCACACTGAGGTAATGTTTCAATCATACCTTCTGAGTCTCTTCTCTCCCTTAATTGTTTTTGTCTGATGTTAGAATTTACTGCGGCAGTGTGCGAGTGTAGTGCACGACTACATGGTTAAGCAGCCAGACATAAATGTTAAGATGAGAGGAATCCTTGTAGACTGGCTGATAGAAGTTCATCGCAAGTTTGAACTCATGCCTGAAACCCTCTATCTCACAATAAACATTGTGGATCGGTTCCTTTCTGAGAAAGCTGTATCTAGGAGGGAACTTCAGTTGGTTGGGATAAGCTCCATGCTCATTGCAAGCAAATATGAAGAGATTTGGGCACCAGAGGTAGTAATATTCCTTACTTTCTTCATCTACTTTATTTTTACAAGATTTTCTGTTTGCTCAATCTTGGGTTTCTTGGACAATGGCAGGTCAATGACTTCGTTTGCATCTCAGACAATGCCTATGTGAAAGAACAGATTTTGGTCACTGAGAAAGCAATCTTGGAAAAGCTGGGATGGTTATTGACTGTCCCTACTCCCTATGTCTTTCTTGTTCGATATATCAAGGCCTCTATTCCATCAGATCAGCAGGTACATAAATTCAGAATTTCATTTCCAAAATTCAGATTTCCTTCAGTAAGAGGTAATTTGAATAATAATAAACTGTTTGATTTTTGTGCTAATGTGTTTTTAGATGGAGAACATAGTGTATTTCCTAGCTGAACTTGGTTTAATGCACTATCCTACAATAATTTCGCACTGCCCTTCCATGATTGCTGCCTCTGCTGTATATGCTGCAAGATGTACACTTGAAACGACCCCTTTCTGGACTGAAACTCTAGAGCACCACACAGGCTACTCGGAAGATCAACTAAAGTAAGCTTTTTCTCTTTCTTCTTCTTACTTGTTGATTTTGATGGACATTACTCTCTCTCCATGGACTGTATAATAATAATTAGGGATTTTTGCCATGTAACAGGGAGTGCGCAGAGGTCTTGGTGAGCTTACATTCAGCAGCTGAAGAGAGCAAGCTGAAAGCAGTGTACAGGAAATTCTCAGGTTCGGATAGGGGCTCTGTGGCTCTTCTCACGCCAGCCAAAAGCCTTTCAAGCAAACCATTGAACTCCTTCTCAAGTTAGATAGTTTGATGGCACTTGTGCCACTGGTGTGTTAGATGTGAGACAGTGTTGAATAGGGGGGAGATCATTTTGCTGTTATGATCAGTATAGCTTTCATTGTTGTTATATAATCATCTTCTCTAGTAGCTACAAAAACAAAGTGTTGACTTAGAGTTTTTTTTACAGTCATTACTAAAAATTGAGCTTCATTTGTGATCATTTTTCTATACTAATAGAAGATCATGTTTGTTTGTCTTGTTTGGGTGTTCACTCACATTTCATTTTACATACACACACACACACCTGTTGTATTTGGGCTACTCGATTTACGGGAAGTCCCAAACTCCCAACTGTTTTAGTTTTTTCTTTTTACAATTGCTCTTGCCATCTAATTTTGTATGTTGCAATTTTTTTTGTTGAATTAACGCCTATTTTTGCACATTTCTTGGTTTTTAGATAGTGCACACTGACTAGCTCTCTCCCCCGTAGAGCCAGTTCTGTGTTGAGATCGATATAAAAAGTATGAGAGAGGACTTTTTTTCTCTTCAGTTTGATTTACGAATGAACTGAAAAAAAAAAAAAAAATGGAGAAAAAATCAAGCTAAAAAGTTTGCTCTTCACCGACTGAGGACCTTCGTCTCAGACAGATATGGTGGGGGGGGGGGGGGGGGGGGGGGGGTGGGCAAAATATCTGATCATCGACTACCAATAATAAACCATAGACCAACAACCGACTTTCGGTGGTCAGTAGGCGGAATAAAAAAAAAACAGTATGTACTCAGGTTAGTAATCATTTTTAAGGGTGAGAAAGTTAATGTCTAGTAGGTTTCAGACATAGAGATCGGTACAAACTTAAGAAGTGGAATAAATCATGTATTGGGAAGAAAAGTAGAAGTGAAAATGAAAGGTCTTTTTTTCATTGTTAGCGTAAAAGTGGTACATTTGGGTTTAAACGGAGTTAGACTTTCTTCACTTCAAACAATAATTCATTGTCGATTAACCGACCGACAATTAACCGAGTTAGTCGATTAACCTGCATTGTCGAAAGTACTTGTTGTTGGTATAAAATCGGTTAATTAACCAACTTCACACCGACTTTTATAGTTTGGTAAGAGCAAAACTACATATACCTTTACCGTTTTAATTGATACTCGGCCCTAATTTAGCCCTCACACAATTGGATCAACTCACAAAATAGCATAAAACCAAAAAATGTTAGTAATATATAATATATACTTATAGTCAGTCAATCGAGTATGTCAGTTTGCCGAATCTCCGATCCAATAAAGTCAAAAAACCCCTCCCCCACTCAACCAACCTACCGGCAGATGGAGAAAAAAACCCGACCAAAACCCATTGATTTGAATTGGAATCATCGGGTCATTCAGTTTGGGCCAACCCGATGAACACACACCCCAATAATTGAAGAGAAAAAGCTCATGAATCATATGATTAGACTAACACAAAGAAAGGCATTCCATGAAAAGCTAACATTAATGATAGCATTTAACCCGATTCCAATCCAAATCCAATCCATCGATTTGAATTGGAATCGTCAGGTCATTCGGTTTGGGCCAACCCGATGAACACACACCCCAATAATTGAAGAGAAAGAGCTCATGAATCATGATTAGACTAACAGAGAGAAAGGCATTCCATGAAAAGCTAACATTGATGATAGCATTTAACCACTAACCACGCAACTCTAAGCTTCAAATATAGAGAAACTGATACAGAAAGTAAAGTTTGAAATCAAACATACACACAACTTTCTATCTCCCAACCACTAATATCAGACTACGAGGAAAACTAGGCACTTTCCCAACTCTTTACCATCATTACCGCAAGTAGTAGATTTTTTGCCACCATATATGATAATGCACTAGGAAAAAACTTTTAAATCTCCCACACCTCCTTACATCTCCTCCTGCACACCTTCCTCCTCATCCTCATACTCAAGCTCCTCCTCAGCTGTGGCATCTTGGTACTGCTGGTATTCAGATACAAGGTCATTCATGTTGCTTTCAGCCTCAGTGAACTCCATTTCGTCCATGCCTTCCCCGGTGTACCAGTGCAAGAAAGCCTTCCTCCTAAACATAGCCGTGAACTGCTCGCTCACCCGCCTAAACATCTCCTGGATGGAGGTTGAGTTTCCAATAAAGGTTGATGCCATTGAGAGGCCTCTAGGAGGAATATCACATACGCTTGATTTCACGTTGTTCGGAATCCACTCAACAAAGTACGAAGAATTCTTGTTCTGTACATTGATCATCTGTTCATCCACCTCTTTAGTGCTCATCTTGCCCCGGAACATGGCTGAAGCTGTGAGGTAGCGACCATGGCGTGGGTCTGCGGCGCACATCATATTCTTGGCATCCCACATTTGCTGGGTGAGTTCTGGGACAGTTAGAGCACGGTACTGTTGAGACCCACGTGAGGTAAGAGGAGCAAACCCAACCATGAAGAAGTGCAGACGGGGGAATGGAATGAGGTTCACTGCAAGTTTCCGGAGGTCAGAGTTAAGCTGGCCAGGGAATCTCAGGCAGCATGTAACACCACTCATGGTTGCAGAGATCAGATGGTTCAGATCACCAACTGCCAGAGGCAAATAAATCAAAGTTAATCAGCATGCATCATGGTAGAGATAAAGGAGAGCACTTCAAAAAAATCTGAACCCTTTCACACTAGATAATTGTCTGAAACCTTTCAATTTAAACACATTATACCAATAATACCAAAAAATTTCGAAGCATTATAACATTTTTTACGGGCCTGTTTAAACCCCCAAAGGATAACAACTTTCCATTTAAGTAAATCATAAAACAACTTCATCAAACCAAATGTCAAAAATAATTTCATAAGATATGGTGGATCCAGCATCAGTGAAAGATATGGCATATCTTGGTCCTCGATGATATAAAATTCTTCACACTACATACAAGAAGGCTCAGTACAACTATTATGCAGTACCATACACCCAAAAACAAAGCCAGTCAGTGTCATAAGGCATTGGACAACGACATCTTACCAACATAACCAAGTATCCATTTTTCCCATGCCTACACCTGTATGTATCATGCAACATCCACTGTGGATCCCACATTCGAAATCACTCAAAGCACAGACTCACAAGTCAGTTTCAGCACATGCCATCATACCAAGTTATTGAGATAAGTACAGTTCAAGCATCAAATGAACCTAATGAATGCTACCAAATAAGGTTCATTATGATAATCGGGCAGGCAACGAATTGACCCCACAACATACATATTGCAACCAATCAAGCAGGTGTAATCAATGAATGATAAAACTTTTCATCAGGACAACAGCTGTCCACCACTAACCATAAGAATTGACAATACTCAGAACACAACAAAGCCAAATATAATGTGAGCTACCAGGGCACATGGGCTTCAAGTGAAAACAAATGACACAGCAAACAAGTAGCAGTCCTATCCATCAAATCATGTAAAGAACTTATACAATAATAATCTATAGAATAAGGACATGATTAACATCTCTGAGTTTTTACTAAGTATTTTAACTTTTCCCCTTTTGATAAAATGCACGAGTATATAATTTTTGGCATGCAATTAGCATACAGAAACTTGATCAGTAAGTAGCGCGCACACACAAGATAATTTAGCATGTTCGACATGATCCTAAATAAGCTTGGTACTTGTTCCAATTTAACCAGTTCACATATGACAAACTCAAGACAACTAACTTGGCATAAGAAAAGTGCATCACTAATTTCTTCAAAATAATGCCCATCGATAAGCCTTGACACTCAACTGAACTAAAAGCCTAGCTTCTACTCTGTTTCAGTGGAATGTAATAAACTTACAGCTTGGAGTGGTTAACTTGAGAGTCCTGAAACAAATATCGTACAACGCCTCATTGTCCAACACCATGCACTCATCTGCGTTCTCAACAAGCTGGTGAACAGAAAGAGTGGCATTGTATGGCTCAACAACAGTATCTGAGACCTTTGGCGATGGGAACACAGAGAAAGTAAGCATCATCCGATCAGGGTACTCTTCCCTGATCTTCGAAATAAGCAGAGTCCCCATCCCAGAACCAGTTCCTCCACCGAGCGAGTGGCATACTTGAAAACCTACAGTACAAGTAAGATCAAAACTAATTTCTATCAGACACGAAAGTTAGAAAAAAAAAAAAAAATTACTAGGCCACTTTTGATGTCCAGAATTAGATTCAAGAACTGAATTTGGATTAGATTACAGACGGTATGCAATATAAAATGTGATTTCCCAAGTTTAATAAGCACAATAACTAGCCTGATAGCGTGCTTTTTTCTGATTCTTTAGTAAGTTCCAAAATCATATTGACCACAGTTCTCAGGCATCAACTCCTGACTTCAGATTCAGATCAACTAAAACCCATATAAATTCCTAATTCCATTTGCAGCAAATAATTAAAAGTAACTGAACACAAAAGGAAAATCGATCAGAAACGAGAAATAATACCCTGAAGACAATCGCAATTTTCAGCCTCCTTTCGCACAACATCAAGAACCGAATCAATGAGCTCCGCTCCCTCGGTGTAATGACCCTTGGCCCAGTTGTTGCCAGCACCAGACTGCCCAAAAACGAAGTTATCGGGCCTGAAGATCTGGCCATATGGACCGGTCCTTACGCTGTCCATGGTACCGGGCTCCAGATCCATGAGCACAGCACGAGGGACGAACCGCCCACAGGAGGCCTCGTTGTAGTACACATTAACGCGCTCCAACTGCAGATCGGAGTTCCCGGTGTACCGACCAGTAGGGTCGATACCGTGCTCGTCGCAGACCACTTCCCAAAACTTTGATCCGATCTGGTTGCCGCATTGCCCGCCCTGAACGTGAAGGATTTCCCTCATTTTCTTTCTGGAAACTAAGCACAAGTACAAGCGCAATAATCAAACAGCAAAATCAGTGAAATTCAGTTAAAAGCCTAATGATGAATATGGAGGAAATAAGAAAAACAATAACAGAACTGTATTATGATCTCTGAAACGTAAATCTCTCATTTCTTCCATTTCTCAGTTGCTAAACATATTGAGGAAAAAAAATCACGGAAGAGAGTTCAAAATGAGAATTATGTTCTGACAAACCAGAATAAAGACAGAGAAATACAAAATTCCAGCATTAAGCAAGAAAACTAGAATATCTAGACCGTTTGGTTGCCGAGAAAATAAAGGGAAGCAAAAGAAAGTTAATTAACACATTCCAAAACGTAGAATCAAAAATACGCTTTTTTCGCTTTTCCTTTCCTTTCCTCGGTTTTCTGAGCAATCAGACACAGTAAAATACATGCCAGATCTAAGAACTGGAACTCACCGATGAGTAATCCGGCGACTAGAAGTGAGTATCCCGGCGAGGCTCCGTTGAAGTTCCGGCGATCGAGCACGGGCGTGACTCGATCGGATTATGAGTGAGTGAGTGAGAGAGAGAGACTGAGAGTGGGTTGGGAAGACGAGCAGTTGAAATGGGGTTATATAATGAAGCAAGAGTGCCAGGTTGTAAGATCGGAGGGCCAGCGTTATTTCCCTCTCGTTTTGTGTTTCCCCGTTGGATGCCGTCGGATGGACAGAATGTAGGGTGTGGATCGAGCTAGTTACGGTGTGAAATGGGGGTTTTGTACCTATAGACAGAAATGACCTTGTGCTTATTGACTTCACTGTCCCTTGTCATTTGGTACCCAATCGTTATCTATTCCCTTCTTCTACTTCTTCTTTTTTTCTTTTTCTTTTTTTTTTTTAAAAAAAATTATTTATTTATTTATTATTTATTACTTAGGTCTTAAAGGACAGAAAAACTTCATCATCGGTTTATAAAAATTTTATGGGTCTCTTTTACGTGTGAAAAGTACGTATTTTTTAAATAGAAATAATAGAATAAAAAGAAATTTTATTAAAAAAAAAATGTGTCTTTTCCAAATTTTTTCCTTATTATTTAAAAAACATGTGAGAAAATCTAGAAAATCTTCATCAATTTTTTATTTTTTGGGAACAAATTCCATTCATATTAAATAAAATCATAGCACTGGCTGGGGTCCACACATAGGGACAACAAGTTCCCTGATTATAATATCATAGATTTGGGAAAAAATTTCTTTCATCCAAATTGTGTCTAAAATATGGGTGATAGCTTCTCATGCTAAACACGACATTTTCATACATTAGGTTACAAGAAAATTTTTGTCAAAGAAAGAATATATATATATATATTTTTTTATCCATTTTAACATGGATAAGACATTTGGCAAAACCTTTGGTTAGCCAAAATGCAATTTTGGGTGAATATAGAAATATATTCAATTAATTGCTTTAAATTAAAAATTGGTGAGCTGCTCCTGTGCTTACCAAATTTTGTGAGCATTGTACCTTGCCAAATTAAATAGAATAATACAAGTAAATAACTAAAATAGATAATGAGATGATGATGTTTCAAAAAGTTAATAGCTAAAAAATTAAAAAGAAAAAGAAGAAGATTGTTTTACCTAAATTTAAGAGAAAATTTGCTGAGTCGCATGTCAAATAATGTTGGCTATATTTATGTCCTTTCAGATAGACACCAAAAATATACTAATGCTTCGTTTGTTTCGACGTAAAATGGTTTTCATCGTAAAATGATTTCAGGGAAGTCATTTTTCTGAAAAATATTTTTCGCTGAAAGCATTTTCCGGTGTTTGACGCGTAAAAAAAATCACAAATTTTTTTTTAATGTTTTTATTCAATCATATTAACCTATAAAAATCAATTTTTATTTCAAACATATAAATATTAATGTAAAATAATATAAAAATTACCGAAGACGAGATTCTGTCACTGACTGACAGATTCCGGCCACTTTTACTGGATTCTGCCATTCCGGCTACTATAGCCGAAATCCAAGATAAAGGCTGGAATTTGAACAGTTTCGTCGAAATCTGGGTTAGCCGGATTCCGGCATACTGGCCGGAATCTGCCAGAACCGCCAGAATTCGGCCAGTAGGCCGAAATCCGGCCGTTCTGGCCTGATCTGTTCGGTCATCCAGCCGTTCTAGCCAGATGGTCGGAATATGGTCACCGGAATTTGGACTGACCGGATTCCTGTGAAGATGGCCGGATTCCGTCGCCGGATTTCGGCGAAATAGATCGGATGCTGTCGGATTTTGGTACCGGCAAGATTTCGGTGATGGTCGACTGCTTGAAGTGAAGTTCGACTGTGTCGTTTAATAGGAGTCGAATGCGTCTGGCGTCTTCGGAAAATGATTTACACTTTTTAAATTTACTAAGGGTTTTCGGTCAAACAGAAATCATTTTTCGGTTGACTATTATTTTCGCCCCTACTAAATACCGGAAAATGCCGAAATCATTTTTTAGAAATCATTTTACGCCGAAACAAACGGAGCATAAGAGCAGCTCTAGCATTCATCTTTTTCATTATACGACAGGTTTTACCTGATACATTTTGGTATTTAGTATGGACGGCTGTAAATAAGCTGAAATTAATTTAAAGTTGATTTGATTTGTTTAGTAGTGTTGGTTCAAAATCAAAATGAACAGAACGTGCTTTTTGACTTGTATTATTTTCTTTTGGTTGTCTCCATATATATAACTTTTTATTTTAATAACATTAAAGATCAAATGGTGATTGAAATATAGTGGATGGTAAGTCTCAATCAAGTAAACAGTTTTACAAATATTCAATTTCAATTCAATGATATGCCTAATGGATTGACTGAAATCCTACATTATCTTTAATGGCGCCGAATCATTACAAAATTTTGAATAAATTAATAAAGAATTTGAGTTCTAATTATGTGGTAAAATTCAATTGTTTGTTTGATCCGATAAAGACATAATAATTTAAAAGGATTGATTGTTTATTTATGTGTTTGTTCTCTGTCTTTTGGTTTGGTTCTCAAAGACAAATATATTAACAAACACTATAAAACACTTATAAAAAAAAAAATTAGATTTATGTCACGTTATAATACTTTTTTCAAACTAAAAATAAAAAATATTCTAAAAAACCGATGAACAAACATATTCTACTTTTGAAATTAAAAACTTAGGAAGTTTAGGGACCGAAGTAAAAACTTAACTTTAAAGGGATTGGATTGCATTGATTTATTTATTTTTTATTTAAAAAAAAATTAGGCTATCATAATAATTGTTTTTTTTTTCTTCCTTTTGTGGGAGGAGGGGGGCCTATAAGGGGCCATGGCCGCTCTTCGTCCCCCTCGGCTTCACCCCTGCAAGGGACTAAATTAAAATTATATGAAAACTTTTATGTTTTGTTTGTTAGGGTGTAAAATATTTTCTGTGTTTTTCGGTATTTAGTACAACTGAAAATGATGGTGAACAAAAATCATTTTCAATTTGACAAAAAAAACCTCTTTAATTTTTGGAAAATAATTTATGGTTTTAAAAACCGTAAATCGTTTTTTTTTTTTTAAATTTAAACTCTTCATTCTTACACACACATTCATGAGAATTCGCCAACGCTGAACATTAGAGTTTATTGGTGGCCCAAATTTGAGCCGAATGTTTCCAAATTTTGGGATCCGAGCACCGAAATCTGGCGACAATGGCTCTCGAATTCCAGTCACTGTCGTTGAAATCCGGTCAGCCAGTGCCGAAATCTAGCAATTTGCACCAGATTCCAACCAACATAGCCAGAATCATTTTGCACCGGATTTCGGCCTCGTCGCCAAAATCTGGCAATAGTAGCTGGATTCCGACGAATTTGGCCAGTACAATCAGAACTGGCAAGAATCCGGCTGTACTGGCCAAATGCGTCGGAATCCGACCACTATTGCCAGATTCCGGCTGCATTGTGCCAGATTCAGATGAAACTGATCGGAATTTTGTCGATCGACGACGGAATCTGGCTAGTGCTGCTGGATTCCTGCCACAATCGCTAGAATTTTGTCATCGGTTGTTTTTTTTTGTTTGTAATTTTTTCATACAAGTCAAATACCCAAATACCGAAAATTATTTTTAGGAAAATTATTTTTTCTAAAAAAAATTGATTTTGTTGAAAATAATTTACGACAAAAAACAATTTACATCGAAACATACAGAGCATTAGACTAAGTTTCATTTTTTTTTTCCTACTCATCATCTATGTATATTTGTTAAATAAAAACTAAACAATGATTGAAACAAAGTATATGCTATCAAAGTTTTAACTTTGATAAGTGTTTTTCACTCTGGTGTTAATTACATCCATTTCTTGAAGAAGCAATGGAACTTGTTTTGTGTTACATTAAACAATGATTGAAAACCTAAAATATGGGGTCAAGTAAAGTTAATCAATTATCCATTTATTGGCAAAATTCCAATCAAGAAAAACTTTTTCATTTCTCAATTAGACTGGAGGGCAATCGAGTCAATTCATTAAACTACTAGGAAGAAATGAGGGTCTTTTTTGTCAACTCAGCCGGCATAATTACAATTACTAATTCAAAGAATTGCTGGCCGTGTCCAAAACTATGTACAAAAGGACAGAAAAAGGTAGGAAAAGCTTTGCTGTAAGAGTCACATGAGATTATGGATTGGGGCATGTGACCTGCCAAGTGCCAACCAACGTTAAAAGCCTATCTAATCTCACACCACACTCCACTGTACCTAAGCTCAATTAACACATGTTCTACTTTATTTTATTCCCGACTTGATCTACCTTTAGCTTAGAGTTTAGGTTACTTATTATGTCCCAACCGCCTCAATACATGCTGCTCATTATCTCTATATATTATTACTCAAAGAGGTTACCTTCCATAGGGCCATCTTAATTAATTACCAAAATTAATTAACCTTGTAAAAAGATTGTCTTTTATTTTTTTATAAAACAAAAGGAAGAAAAACTCATTATGTACAGCTAACCACAAGATACATTATTATAACTTAGGAGTAAACTCAAAGCACTTGAACTGTCCCACACTTAAACAATAGGTCAATCACGAGAATTGATTCTCGATTAATAATATGAGAAGCATACTCCATCACTTACCTCGATCTCGAAAGACTAAAGATTCTGTTTGGCCCTATGAATCTTTGATTTCGTAGGCCAAATGTGTATTTTAAACAAAATCGTTGGAAGTGCCTCGTTTGAGAGTGCGTTTTTAAAAAGTTGTGGTTTGAAAACGTAAAAAAATATATAATTTTAAAGGCTAAACCGTTATTTTATCAACCGCTTAAGTGTATTTTTTAATTGTACATTTTGAAATTGCTATTTTTTAGATCGCTCATTTTGAAATCACAAAACCCACTTGATAATAATCTCATATTAACTTTAGCACATATTGTATTTGGACTAACTTGTTGAAGGAAAAAAAATGGATCATATTACCTAAATATATCTAATATGAGCCATTTAGTGTATATGCTTCAGATGCTCTAAGAGTTTTATATCCACTTTTTTGCTACTTTTTTTTTTTTTTTTTTTTTCTTATTTGATAAGAATGATAGAACAAAAATAAACTCAAAATAATTGGTAGTCTAATCGTTGCTCATAATTCAACAAGTGAGCATAGAGGTCCTCCAAGGAGATCATGGGTTCGCGGGTAGTAATGGAGGTTGCTAAAAGGATTTATATTCAGATATTAAGACCAAGAACATAAGAGATAAACTTCCAATCCTTTAAAAGTCCCACAGAGGTTAAAATATGAGACATATTTTGAGCCTTATGATTTAAATAGTCAGCCACGAAGAGGCTGCCCTTCTTCATTGTTGCTAATTGGTGGCGGGTCTGCATGTTGCCGAGCCTTGGATTGAGAAGCAAACATTTTCTCGAGGAGATCGAACCGACACTTCACGAGAAGTTTGAACTCCGACGACGTGCGTCAATACTCCTTCCGTGAGAGAAGAAATTATGGCACTGAGAATGAGTTTATCCTGATGAAACCAGACTGCAACGTATACTTTTCTAAACACAATTTCAAGTGAAAATCAATTTTCAAAACATGACTTCAAGTAAAATCATGTTTCATGCAAAACTATTATATGTTCTTAATTTGTTAAATAATTTTGGAACTATTATAAATATTTTTTAATATGTTCGAAAAACAACATTTTTTTTCTTCTTCAACAGGAGTCAAGATCTCATCCTCGTATGCAACATATGTGGTCCCAAAATCTACTCTATAGATTAATTAAACAACTCTTTGTCCCAAGAAAACGTTGCCATGGTCCTTACTCACATGCTATGACCCATTGATCATGGAGAAACCTCTTATTTATACTGCAATAATAGATCTGACCACGTGACTTTCATTGATTCTGTTTAAGAAGTATGCCTTTTGTGTCGAGAGTCTGGAGACAGAGTTCCTTTGCCAGATCTTGTGATTAGAAATTAAACTCTGGAGACGACTCCAGCGACCCCGGCGATGGCTCTGACAGCGAGTGAGAGAGAGTGCGTGTGAGACGGAGGTCGGGTACTGTTGGTCGAGAATGAGAAGCTCAAATTCAAAAAATGGTTTAAAAACCGTAAACCATTTTACAAGAATTAAAGAAGGCTTTCTTGGTCAACTGAAAATGTTTTTGGTTTGACCACGATTTTTTATCGTACCAAACACTAAAAAAATAGGGAAAATGTTTTCCAAAAAACTTTTATGTCTAAAGGTTTTGACAGAGCCTTAATGCAACAATTTTCAAGGAATGTATTCCAAAAATTTCTCAATTTTGTCTATGTGACAGATAATTACCCGAATTTCTAATTTTGATAATTATAGGGAGTTTGTACTCGTTTGTTTGCACTTAAGTTTGGGAATGTGAATTTCCTCCCCAATGATGATGCCTTTGTTGTGAATGTGAATTCCTTTTAGAGAAATGAAAATTCACATTCCCTTACTTGGAAATTTGTTTTTTTGTTTTTTTAAATTCTTTTAATAACAAGAATGGCTATCCCATACTCTTTTGCTTCTTGTGCATGCAAAACACTTTCTCCCTCTCCGAGTCTCCCTTGAACCCATGAAACCCCTCTCAATTATATTATGAGCTCTCTCTCCCCTCTCACATGCTTCGTGGTTTTGTTGAACCATATTTGGATGGTGTTTTGGGCATTCATAGTTTTTTCTAAATAAAAAGGATGGGAAATGATACTTGGGGGACGTTTTACGTCCCTCAAGCAGACTTTTATAATAAAAAAAATTCTATTTAAATGAAAAGTGACGGGCAGGGGCGGCTGTTTTGCCCCTCCCTATCACTACTCAAAAAGGATTGCTTTCCTACCACATTTGCGGTTTTCTAAGATGCTCTAAATAAAAATAGAGAGTCTTGAAAGACATATATGGGAGATTTTGCTAAGATTTGAGAAAGGAAAAATGCGATTATTTAAGAGAATTTGAGAGTTAAGAAGATTGAGGGAAGATTTGTGAGAGTTGAAGCTTTTTTCTTCGATGGCACAAAGATAGAGAAAAAAGGGCATAGAAAGTGAAAGGTTTCTTGAAAATCCATTTTCACAATGTTGTATTGAATATCTGCCCCCACCTACTCATATTTTGCTATATGCCATGTATGGGCGAATATCGGAATGGGTATTTGCTCGCCTAGGGTTAAGGGTTGGAAATATGCCTATAAGCAATGTAGGTGGACAGATATAGTAGAGGCAGACTAATTTTTATTCGGCCTGCTATACACTTCTAAAGTAAAACTTGCCGCTTATTATATTGTCCACATTAGACCAACAAAAATGTGACACATGTATCCAAAAACACATCAGCATGCCATATAAGTAATTACACTAATAAAAAAAAAATATCCATCCCATTGCAACCCTCCACCCCATAGATGTAAGTGGAGGAGTGTGGCATCGCCCCCACATAAGACATGAGTGTGGCGCTAGCCCCGCATACCTCATAGAGGGGGCGGTAAGGGTGGAGATCCATCCCACATAGGAAAAAAGGGTGACCGAACTCCTTTCAAGGGTTACCCACTTCTAAACCGATCGTAGGGGGTGGTCGAAACCATCCTTAAGACAAACGGGGTGTCCGAGCCAAACCTAAAGGTCATTTTGCTATTTGGGAAGAGGTGGTTCGGCCACCCTTATTTATTTATTTATTTTTTTGAGAATTTTTATTTTTATTTTTATTTTTTTTACTTTTTTTAACTAGGCATATCGTCACGTGGCATTTTTTTTTTTTTTTGATTGGTTTGTTGTGAATTTTTTATTTTTTTTAAAAATTTGTTAAACCACGTGGAAAGAAGGTATTTAACCAAAACCAAACAACAGGAAATTTGCCATGAGAAGGCAACCGTGAGAACGAAGACCTGCCGGCAATTTCCAATACCGTTTCGGTTTCTCCATCGCAGGTAAGCAGAGATCTCCTTTCGTCTTTCACTGCAATCTCCGCTCTTCATTGCTAACTTCGATGGATTCGTTATTTTTTTTTTTTTTTTTATAATCGAATTCGAAATAAAAAGGAGTTACAGAAGTATCATTTGTAGCTCTAGGTAAGGTGATCCTTAAAGAGACTCAACATCATATAGCTGAGCAATTTTGTTATATTTTTTTGCTTTTGGCTGCCAATAAAATGGTACCATTTCCATTGCTTTCAATTCTCAACTCTAAGTTTATCTTTTTGTGCTAGAAGTCCCCCTTTTTGTGCATCATCCTTGCTGGTCTTGTATTAGCCAATGTTTCATAGATGCAATGAGGTCTTCTATAAAGTGATGGATGATGATGAAATTACATGAGATTGAAGTTATTAAATTGATTTAATTATAACTATTAAGCACAAGTGAAAAGTTATCTTGTCATTATCAGGTCTAGGAGTCCAATCATACTGAAATTTATTTTCATCTTTCTTTTTAGCTTTGATAAGATTATGGGGTTGGTCTTTATACTGGAAGTGAGCAATGACCCTCGGATTGGTATTAACTGGAGCCTTATGGCCAAACCGATAGGTTTGTAGGTGGAATCCGGCCACCGACCCTGAATCAACCATCCTATGAAGGTGAACCGCAGCTCGGCTGGTTGGTTGTGCCGGGCTTAGGCCAATCACCTGGGATTCAACTTCTACAGCGGAGTCAAACACCCCAAAACCTCTGCCAACTCCTCCTGACAAACTATGCCCTGTTATAACAACTGCTTCAGCCTCAGGTGGTTTGCCACGCAATTCTTTTGTGCCTTCATTATCTGCTTCACGTCCAAGAGACTACAAACCCTTGTCAAGATCTTTGGACTGTTCCCCAACCTAGGCCGCCTTGCCTCATTGATCGGCCACCCAATGTGGCTCATGCACTGCTTCTTTTCTAGCATCAACCCTATTGCCTTCAACACACACCTGCCATAGTTGCTTGTGTCATTGGAAGGGTTAAGGGTAGGGTCAGCTGTGGGGGTGGGGGAGGGGTCGGTATTGCCAAACCACAGGGGCCTGTTCGAAGGAAAAAATCCCTACCGATGTCAACCCGTTGCTTGTTGCTTGGAATCCTTCGGGGTTGGGCGGGTTGATTACTCACCCGAAATCCATACTTCCAAGTCCTTCTTAGTGTTTCTAGCAAATATTCTTCAATTTTTAACTCCTTTAATTGTATCTGTAAATACATGAATATATTATTAAGCATTGAGGAAATTATACTTACATTCCTTATGGTTAGCCCTTAAAGCATCAACCCTCTATCGCGGTTTAGTTTGTGATACTTATACCCCTTGTGCCTGTCTCTGTCACATTTTTGCAGTTAAAAACACACCGTATTTTATCCATATGATATGCACATGATGCTTCTATTTCCTAGTTGACAAAAATAACCTTGCTGAGGTCCTTTGAATGTGAATACCCATCCTATCTCATCCATAGTTGCCATTGTAAGGGATGGAAAGGGGATACTGTTTATTGTTGTGTTTGTCTTATGAACATTGAGGTGCAGAAGTCACAAAAAAAAAAGAAAAAAAAAAGGAAGGCATCGGTGGGTTTGGAATTGCATAACTCGGTGATGGTTCGGCTATGCATAGTGGTGGGTGATAGTGCACGCCAATGGCCACTTGAGAATGTATTGGAGAGGGTGAAGGTGTGTAACCATGGCTGTGGCTGATGGCCTCAATTTGTGTCAACCTAGGCATTGTATTACCCAACCCCGTCTCATTTTCCCTCCTTCCTTGCTTTTAAAAATTATAAATAAAAATAATAATTAACAATACAGGGGCACTTGTAGAAGAGGTAAAAAGGGGAAGGGGTTAGGAAACATGACGACATCATGTAATGGGTATGGTCCAATTTTGTCTATTTGCGGATTTCTACTGGGGATATGTGGTAAAATGGGTTTTATTGAAATTGTATTGGGAATACTTGGAATTGGAATTTATTGGAGACTTTCAAGGTGGCTAGATGTTTGGGAACAAGAAGAATCTTGATTCTATTTGTTACAATGTTTGGGTTTTTCAAAAACAAATCAGATTTTATCTTACTTTTTCTAATATTATCTCAGAAAATCAGACTATCCAAACATCTTTTTCAACTTTATGTGCTTTTGAATTCGCGCACTAAATTATAGTTGAATTCAGATTTCAAAAAATCGAACACCCAAACGTGCCATAAGGTTTCTTCTCTCTCTCTCTCTCTCTCTCAATCTTTTTCCAAGTATTTATGCGTTTTGGTATTGTTAACTCCATTTCTTCTTTACTTTTTTTACTTATGGTTTTTTATTCTCCTTTCTTTAGTTCAGTGGGTGATCTTTAAGGATCTTGACAGTTTTTGGGAGAAACTATATGGACTTTGTTGAGATGGAAGGGGTGGAGTATTGGAGGGAAAAAGATGTGTTGGTGGAAAATGGTGCGTTTGTTAATGTATTTGCAGAGCCCTGTGCACCCACCCTGGGGTACCAGGGGGTTGCAAAAGGAGGTTAAGTGGGTTGAGTTCTCTCTCTCTCTCTCATTCTCTCAGCTCTAGAGAATTAAAAGGTTTGATTGCTTGCTGAGTTAGTGAGGATATTGTTCTAAATTCAATCTCATTTTAAAAGGCATATCTTTTACCTCCTTTGTTTGACCACATGGGTACAAGTGTCACAAAAAAAAACCACAAGGGATGTCCGTGTTTTAAGGGCTTAGCCACAGGAGTTGTTGCTAGGTTTGTTTATCTTTTACATGTAATAAACAGAACATGTCAACATGGTTTACTACATGTTTGAAAATTTTTAGGAATCAGGAATGTATTGTAAGGTATACCAGACTCGTAGTTGCAATGCTAAAGATAACGTAAAATACATGACATGGACGGGTGAGATGGATCGCTGTCTTACAGAGATACTTGTTGAGCAAGTGAGAAAGGGAAACAAGATAGATAGCACTTTCAAGCCTGCAGCATACAGAGCAGCACTTACAGCCTTACATGAAAATTTTGGGCTTGTTTTGACAAAAGAACATATTCGAAATCGGCTAAAAACGTGGAAGAAGCAGTTTGGGATTTTAAAGGAGCTCCTTGGTCATAAAGGATTTAAGTGGGATGAGACACGAAAGATGGTTATTGCAGATAATTCTGTATGGAATGCCTACATCCAGGTGCATTCATTCACTCTGATGCAATAATTATGCACTCGAGCAGGGTGATACTAAGTTCTTATTAATTGATCTTACTTTACCTGCAGGCACACCCTGATGCCAGGCTTTTCCGATCAAAGTTCATTGAAAATTATGATGAGTTGTGCATTATCTTGGGCAATGATCAATCAGTAGAAAGCTGTTCTGATAATGATGCTGAAATTGATGAAGACTTGACAGTCAGCAAGGAGGGTGTGGATGCAGCATTGTGTCTGAGATTCAGAGTGATGACAGGCATACAAAAAACTTAAGGTGGACAGAAGAAATGGATCGTTTCCTTGGTAAGATTCTTGTGGAGCAAGTGAGAAAGGGGTATAAAATAGACAATATTCTACAGCGCGAGGCATATGACAGGGCTGTTTTGGCTTTAAATGAAAAATTTGGGCCTAATTTGTCAAAAGAACACATTAGGAATCGCCTTAGAACTTGGAAGAAACAGTATGGGATCTTAAAGGAACTCTTTTCTAATCTTGATTTCAAATGGGATGAAATGCGGAAGATGATCGTTGCAAATGATTCAGTGTGGGATGACTATGTCAAGGTATGCCTAATTTTGATAAAACACTTATAATTATGATATTTGTAGGACCTTTTAAGAAACATATTAAGAAACATATTCAGATTGATTTGTTCAAATCTCATTTTGTAGTAGGCAGCAACATTTACTTTCGTGGATATAATGTTTTTGAATTATTATTATATTGCAGCAAACAATTGTGTATCAAATGACATATTTCAACTTATTAATTTTTTTTCTTAGAAGGAAAAACCAAACAAAGCATTAATTAAAAGCAAGATGTGTAGGTGGATCGACTCATCAACTCATTGAAATAGGATCCGCACAAGGAAAACCCCTTTTCGTTCGTTGTTTATTAAACAATTGAAGGGATGCTAGCAACATATGAAGAATTATGGAAAAGAGGCGAAACAAGCGTACTATGTCAAGAAACTCATCCATGTGAAAAAGACGTAACTTTAAGTGCATAAATGTTTAATTCATTTCAGACATGCTTGAAAGAAAACATATACATTTCTTTGCAATATAATCAATTTTTAATGCAAAAGAAAACTGGTCTTGCATTTAGTTGCTTTTTGAATACTGTGAGAAATAAAGGATGTGAAGGCGTGAAGCCACAAAGAGAAGAAAGAAATTTAAAAGTATCTCATCACCTTCTAACTTCAAATTTATCATACAATTCATTCTAACTACTTATAACTTATGCAGTCATAAACAGTATAACCTTATTCCCTTTCAACTCAATTTCTTGATTATGCGGTATCAATATAAAAGGTCTATAAAAGTATTCTATACTTTGAACAGCCAAAAAAGAAAAAGAAAAAAACAAAAAAAGAGGAGTCTTATATCTGTGACACCCATCTGTTATAACCTAGTTGACATTCGATTTGAACATAGTCGGCCCTCCCACACTCATAGGAAGTCATATAATTTGAATGGCTGTAGAATAAAATAACCATCGTGCCACTTTGATGAAGTATTTCAAAATGGGAAGGAGACAACCCAATCAGACCATAGTGAAAGCCTTTAGGCAATTTAACCTACATACAGAAGTAACAGGACATGATAAAGATTCAAGTTTTTGAAATCCAAGTTTGAATCTGATTTTGCTGAAGTAGCAAGTCTCTTTCTACGGTTGAAGATCAGATGTGAATTTAGCTAGGATTCATGATGGTCACTCTCTTTTCCCTGATAAATTTCAAGTATGTACTATGTTGCATTCAAATTAGATTCTTCCCCTCCTGTTTTAGTGCATAACTATGACCATATCATCTTGCTAAGTCCTCTAACTACCCTACAGATTCATCCTGATGCCAGGAGTTTCCGCAATAAATTTCTTCAGAACTACGATCAGTTGTGCATTATCTTTGGCAATTATAATGAGACTGCAGAGGCTATTAATGCTTCCCCTATTCAATGTGGTGGGAAGGCAAAAGATCAAGGGAAGAGCACGAGGTGGACAAATGAAATGGATTGCTGCCTTGGCAAAGTTCTTGTTGAGCAAATAATACTCGGAAACAAAAATAAATTAGATAACAAATTCAAACCTGCTGCATACGAAGCAGCAGTATTGGCTATAAACAAAATATTTCATCTTGATTTGACAAAGGACCACGTCAGGAACCGTCTGAAAACATGGAAGAAACAGTATGACATTCTGCAAAAAGTATTGGATCAGAGCGACTTTGAATGGGATGAAAGACAGAAGATGGTAATTGCAGATGACTCTGCATGGAATAAATATATCAAGGTACTAACACACTTGACAGATTTGTTGTAATAGTATTTCCTAAAGAAAGTTCCGTGTTGATCTTTTCATCATGATGCTTACAGGGGGGAGTATTTTATTTTTGCCCCCTTTTTTGACAGATAAACCCTGATGCTAGGATAATTCAAGGACGAGTCATCAAAAACTACGAGGAGTTGTGTGTTATCATTGGTTGCATTGATCCACCTGAAATCTCCCTAAATATAGGAGAGGATAATTTGGATTTGGTTGCTCAGAATGAAGCTGTAGTTGCTGAGGAAACATACTACAATCAAAGTGATAATGCAAATGACAGAGGGAAGTACGTATCTTGGACAGACGAGATGGATCGATGCTTAACACAGTTGCTGGTCGAGCAAGTGATGCTGGGAAATAAGCTTGAGAAAAATTTTAAGCCTGTAGCTTACACAGCTGCTCTTACAGTTTTAAATGACAAGTTTGGGTTGGACTTGACAAAGGAAAACATAAGAAACCGGTTGAAGACATGGAAGAAACAGTATGGACTTGTGGCGGAACTCCTCTCTCATTGTGGGTTTGAGTGGGATGAGAGATATAAGATGGTTGCCGCAAATGACTCTGATTGGAATGAATATATCGAGGTACTTAATTTGTTCCTTCAAATTGACTCAATGTTTCTGATGCTTTTCTTTTTTTCTTTTTTTTTCTTTTTTCGATCATTTATGTTATGTTCCACCATTGTAGCTTGTTTGTGCAACTTCTGAAGATCATGACAAGTTCATTTTCCAATCTCTAGGACACCACTGATAAAATGATTTGGATGTAAAGGCTCTTCTATGGAAATGCATCATGTCAACTATTGCAGGATGACCCTATTTTGTGTGTGTGTGTGTGTGTTTTTTTTTTTTAATAATATATTCAAACGTTTACTTTTTCTTTTTTTGCTATCCCTTTTTGAAAATAAGTAAAGGAAAAAGTGGAACCTTCTTTTCCCCACTTGCGACCAAACACTTCATAGATTTTGTATTCTCTTTTCCATTTCTTTCTAAGTTGTGATTGGTGCACAACACAAGACACATGAGGTGGGACCCATGTGGTGGGTTCCACTCATGTGTCTTGTGCACATGAGTTCCACTCATGTGTCTTGTGTTAGTGCAAAAATATTTTCCCTTTCTTAATTAACATGTATTCATTTCAGAGACATCCGGATGCAAGGCAATTGCGAGCCAGGTCTATTGAGAATTGGGATGAGTTACAGATGATCATTGGCAATGAGCAGCCTGGTGGACATTTGTCTGAAGCTGGTGCCAAACATGACAGCAATTCTCCTATCAACGAGGAAGACGATGTTGAAACTCCCGTAGGGATGTTTGCTAATGAAGAAATGTGGCATGATAATGCTAGTGATGGCATGCAAGGTTCATCTCAGCAGACAAGGGCTAGGCCTTCTTCATCGTCACATTCCAAATAACCATTGAAGAGGAGACGGTCAAGTGATATCATGTTAGAAATGATGAGTGCCATGGCTGCAGATATTGGTAGGATAGCCGATGCATTGACGGAAAATAATAAGAGTGTGTGCTTGGATGAGCTATTTGAAATGGTGCAGGCCATTCCTGGCTTTGATGATGATCTTATCATTGAGGCATGTGAATATCTTTCTTTTGACGAAAGGAGGGCGATGATGTTCATGAAATTAAATGAGAGATTGAGAAGAAAGTGGGTGTTAAAACGTTTGCGTGGTTAGGGTCATTAGAGTACCCTGTTTTTTGTGCTCTTTTTGTGAATGGATTGAATATGAATAAAATATTCATTTTTCTTCTTTATTGGTTTACCAGTGGTGTTTGATATGAATTGAACTAGTGAGTTTTCTTGATTAACATAAAATATTCATTTTTTCCCTGCTGTTTTATATTCCCTCCTTCTCCCACCATAGGTGGACACGCAAGGTCAGATGATTGTTGAAGCATGGGCATGTTTTCAATATATTCATGTATTTTGGGTTAAGCATGTACACGTTCTTTGGGGAATTGGATTTTTTTTTTTTTTTTTCACCAATAGACTTCCAGTTAGAAGTTGTGTGAAACAGTCACATTCATTTCATACCGGTTGATGTGTCATATTTTATGTACTTTACTTTTATTTTTTTAAGTAACTAATCACTTAAAATACATCATGTCTGGAAATATAAAAATACTGTGATAAATAAATAAAAAGAGTAACATTACTCAATGTTTAGGTCATAGATTTTTTATTTATTTATTTTGTATTTAGGAGTGAGATCTCGGAGTTTGACGCTCTGTTGCAGTTATCAAAAAGAAAACTACCACAGAGCGAAAATAACTATCACAGTGCAGAGAGCAAGACAAAGGCTCGTGTGTTGTGGAGGAGGGAAGCATGCTTTCCTCCTCCCATGGTGTTTTGGGTACTGGTTGTTAGAATTGAATAGGGTGTTTTCTTTCTAGGGTACTTGTCAGACCTTAGAGGACAATGTAGTATTTTCTCGTCCTATTCTGGAATGGAGAAGTAGATTTCTATCCATCACCTTCCTGGCCTCCTCCCTCCTTGGAAGTTTCGGTTTTCAGATTCTGCAAGGCGCTCCTACCCAAAATTCAAGATCTACAGAAGTTTCTGGATGTTGAGTTTTTCAAACACAGATCTGTCCACTTCAGGAGGTTTTTTCGCCACAAGCACAATCCCACTGTGATCCGAGTTCCCTACATTCTGTTATGCCGCCACGAACTTCCAGATCCGGCAGATTTGCGTCGTTGTGTGCATTACACGCGCTCGCGAGTAAATCTTATGCGCGGGCGCGTGTCCCACACGTACAGACGAGTGCTCAGTGTAGAGTCGCGCATGCGGGTCCTCCTCCGCCTCCCACATCTGATTCCGGCCTCTCGTCGAGCTTCTGGCGTTATCATCGTTCGTTTGTCTTGCTTCGGCAGTGCGCGGTCATCACGCAACAGCAGGTGTCCGATGAGCCGCCGGCTAGTGTTGTTGATTTTATTTTATTTTTTGTGTGTTTTTTTAGTGTTCTTATGCAGCCTGCTTTGTTTTTATAGATTAAACTTGGTCTGTAAAAACTATTTTATAGCTCAGAATGTGTGTCCTCTCCTAGATCAAGCAGATGCTCATGTTAATGTAGAGGCATCTTCTGTTGTCTAGATTATCTTGTCGCAACTATGGTCAGTAATGGTCTGAGTCTAACTTTGCCTGGGTAGAGAAAACTCTACCCCTTGTGTCTCTGATTTAATTTATTAAGGAATCTTTATAACCATTAACATTATACCGCTTGGTCTCTTTTATAAATATTTAAAGGGATCTTTGAATAAAAAAAGAAAAAAGAAAAAGAAAAAAAAGTTTAGGTCACATAACCAAAGCTCCTCTCGAGTTCTATCTCACACAAGTATTTTTCGAGTTTCCTTTCCATACCATTGCCCGTATGTGACTACCATAAACACACGCATATTACTAACGCCGATTTTCAGAACGCCAGAACCTTGTCTCCATTCTTCTATGTCCCACCACCAGGCACGCAAAACTCTCTCTCTACTCTCAACATTCTCATGCAAATCTAAACAAACCCAAACCCACATTGTCTCTCTCTGTACTGACACCGCAACATGTACTCACTCCCACTCGAATCTCCTTACTCTCTGCTCCAACGCCCGATCTCTTCACCAAACCAAGCAAGCCCACGCCTCTGCGCTTCTCAACGCCTGGCTTCCCAACAGTGTCTCTCTCTGTGCCTCCCTCATGCTCAGCTACTCCACTTTCGGAGACCCCACTACCTCTCGCTGTCTATTCGAACAGACCGTTGAGCATTGCCGCACTGCCTTCTTGTGGAACACCCTTATTCGAGCTAACTCAATTGCTAAAGTGTATGATGGGTTCGAGCCTTATAATAGAATGGTTAGGACCGGTGTTCGGCCCGATGATCATACCTTCCCTTTCGTTCTCAAGGCGTGTTCTGACTTTTTGGAGGTCCGGAAGGGAATGGAGATTCATGGGATTGTGTTTAAGCTCGGGTTTGACATGGATGTCTTTGTTGGGAATACCCTCTTGTTGTTTTACGGTAATTGTGGAGATTTGGGAGATGCCAAGAGGGCGTTTGATGAAATGTCTGAAAGGGATGTCATATCGTGGAATACGATAATTGGGGTGCTTTCGGTTAATTTTTGTTATGTGGAGGCACTTGATCTTTTCAAAGAGATGAATTTGAGGTCTGGGTTCAGGCCAAATTTGGTTAGCGTTGTTAGTGTGTTGCCGGTTTGTACCGGGCTTGAAGATGTGGTCATGGTGAGTTGTATTCATTGTTATGTTGTGAAGGTTGGTCTGGATCTTCACGTGAATGTTAACAATACTATGGTTGATGCGTATGGAAAATGTGGGGCTGAAAAAGCTTCTGAGCAAGTTTTCAGTGAAATGGTTGAGAGAAATGAGGTTTCTTGGAATGCGATTATCAGTAGTCTTTCTTTTACAAAGCATAATATTGATGCCTTGGAGATATTTAGGTTGATGATCGATGCAGGTGTTAAACCGAACTCTATCACCATTTCTAGTATGCTACCCGTGTTGGTTGAATTAGAACAATTTAAAGCAGGAAAGGAGATTCATGGGTTCAGTATGAGGATGGGTATTGAGTGTGATGTTTTTATTGCCAACTCATTGATCGATATGTATGCAAAATCAGGCCATACAACTGAGGCGTCCAACGTGTTTTATAAGATGGGTGAAAAGAACGTTGTATCTTGGAATGCCATGGTTGCTAATTATGCTCAAAACAGGCTTGAGTTGGCCGCCATAGGACTAGTAGGACAAATGCAAGCTCATGGTCAAACTCCCAACTCTGTCACCTTCACAAATGTTCTTCCAGCTTGTGCACGACTGGGTTCTCTTCGTCCTGGAAAAGAAATCCATGCAAGGACAATTCGAATGGGATCTGCCAGTGATATATTTGTTTCTAATGCTCTGACAGACATGTATGCAAAATGTGGGTACCTAAATCTGGCTCGAAATGTCTTTAACATCTCCCGTAGGGATGGAGTATCTTACAACATACTAATTGTGGGGTATTCTCAGACTAGTGATTGCTCAGAATCGCTGCGTTTGTTTTCAGAAATGAGGCTTATAGGTATGATGCATGATATTGTTTCCTTTGTGGGTGTTATATCAGCTTGTGCAAACCTAGCAGCAATCAAGCAAGGCAAAGAGATCCATGGATTATTAGTGAGAAAGCTTATTCATGCTCAGCTCTTCATTGCAAACTCTCTGTTGGACTTCTATATCAAATGTGGACGAATTGATATAGCTAGTAAGGTCTTTGACCAGATTCAGAAAAAGGATGTAGCCTCTTGGAATACTATGATTTTGGGTTATGGAATGCTAGGTGAGTTGGACAGTGCTATCAATCTTTTTGAAGCAATGAGAGAATATGGTGGTGTAGAATATGATTCAATTTCGTATATTGCAGTTTTGTCAGCTTGTAGTCATGGAGGGCTCGTTGAGAAGGGAAAAAAATACTTTGAGGAGATGCAGACTCAAAATATTAAGCCAACTCAAATGCACTATGCTTGTATGGTTGATCTCCTTGGCCGGGCTGGCTTAATGGAAGAAGCAGTTGAGCTTATTAAAGGCTTGCCTATTGTGCCGGATGCCAATGTCTGGGGAGCTTTGCTTGGGGCATGCCGAATCTATGGGAATGTAGAGTTGGGGTGTTGGGCAGCAGAGCATCTATTCAAGTTGAAGCCTCAGCACTGTGGGTACTACATTCTTCTTTCAAACATGTATGCAGAAGCAGGGAGATGGGAAGAGGCAAACAGGGTAAGGGCCCTGATGAAGTCGAGGGGACTGAAGAAGAATCCTGGCTATAGTTGGGTTCAGATTCGTGACCAGGTGCATGCTTTTGTAGTTGGAGAGAGAATAAAGGGATTAGATTCAGATATTTGGCTTGTAGAATGCAGTTAATTTGTTTTTACATTTTAGATTCAGTTTGAGGGTTCACCTAAGAAGATGGTATATGGTGTAAATATTGGCTCTTTGGAAAGACATTGAGAGACAAGTCCGGATAGTTAAGATAACCTTCACCATATTTCTTAGCTAATTGGACTGGTTCACCTTCAACACTTCAACGTGGAGATGGATGCTATGGTGAAGCTGTGGATGGAGGTGACATTCTATTTCTAAAGTGACAATGCAAATGAAAGGGAAGAACATAGCGTCAACAGGTGACTGATGTTTAAGAAAATTATGCTGCGAGCTGTTCATAAAGAAATAATAATTTTGTGTTGAGTTTAGCTTGAGAAAATTTCCTGGCTGCAGCTTATACATGCTGCTCTTACAGTTTCTAAATTATGAGTTTGAATTGGACTTAGCAAAGAAATACATAAAAACCGGTTAAAATCATGGAAGAAACAGTGCGGACTTGAAACTCTCTGTCATAGTGGACTTGAGTGGGATAAGAGAGATATAAGAAGGTTGTGAAAGTATTATGGATGAAATGAGTACATTTAGCTTAGTTTCATCTTACTGTCAATTTAAGTGTTCAAAGAACAATTTTATATTGAATAACGTCTATGTGCTATAATAGTAGTGTAGTGTGCAATTACTCAGACATGTAGGGGAACTCACGACACAGTTTCTTGGACATCGCAAATAAAAATGATTTGTGCAATTGCAACTTTGCAACAAAGCCAGATTTTATCTCTGTTTTGCTGGAAAAAGGATATTGTCTACAATCATTGAACATATGCCTTTTGTCTTTCTGAAATCATACTGAATTGTACTCCTATATATAAGCTAAAGATAAATTCTGGGAGGCCTATAACTGCCACTGTATATGTTCATAATGATTTGTGCAATAGCAACAAAGCCAGATTTGATCTCTGTTTTGTTGAAGCTTGTAAGTAATTTTTCCGGGTTGCTTCCAAGCACATTTTAATATTTATAACCATTGCAGGTTAATTAGATGAGTTAGGATCTGAACCCTTGCAAAACACAATGCATGCTTTACTTTCAACATTGGAAAGCTTGCAGAAATTGCGGTGAAAAGATATTGGCTGCTGAAGAACCGAGCGATAATAATGCTAGTGATAACATTCAAGCTTCATCTCAGCAGACAAGGGCCTGTCCATGATTTCGCTCCAAACAACTATGACATGTCGTTTGAAAAAAGATTCATCTCATCTTAAGAAAAATGTGGTTCTTGAAATATTGTTTGTCTGTCAGGGTGGGATGTTGCTTGATACCGCCATCATCTAATCAAACTTAAAAATTCTTGACAGTTGAAAAAAGATTTAACTAAAAACTTTTTCTTAGAAACATTCAAATTTTTTATGACCTGGAATTCCTACAATTTGAATCATCAATTTTGTTACAAAAGATTCCAACAATGTCCAACTATTACAAATTATTTAAATGCTTGTGTGGGTGAGGATAGATAAAATGTTGAATAGCATTTTTCTTGTTCTATTTATCTCTTGGAGGATAATTTGTTGTCTTTGAATACAAACTTGTGTTTCTTTCATATGGTAATTGTTTGGACTAAAATGATAATTCACTTTTCTTTCTGATAGTTGATTTCTTCTTCCGTTTGATTGCCTATTTGGATGTTCCGCTTTCATGGTTGGTTGTCATCTATTTCAGCAAAATGCAAGTTAGACTAAAGGTTAGTATCAGGACGGAGCTGGGGGGTGGCAGATAGGGGCCATGGCCCCCCCTCCCAGTTCATTTGAAAAAAAAAAAAAAATTAACAAGTATAGTTTGATTTTCAGTCTATTTGGTCCCTACTCATTAAAATTTTAGGCCCTATCCGTTAGAAATTTTGGCCCATTTTTGCTGTTAAAGTGTGGAGGAATAAGCCTTTTAGAGTTTATCTGTGTTGATTGGTTCTTTGTGAAACGGTCTATAATTTGTGGATAAATATAAATGAATTTAAGTATGGGTGCAGGCCAAAAACAAAGGAGCAAATTTTTCAGCATATTTATTTGGAGGTTCGTTCTTAGAGTGCTGGGAACTTGGGAAGAGGCGGAAGATTTTTTTTAAAAAAAATAAAATTTTTAAAAAAAATCTTGAGAATATTGATCTTTGCAGGAGTTGGCCAAGCTTAATGAAGAAATTTTGGGTTAATAGTTAGTTCAATCACACCGTGAAAAGCACCACTCCACCATATTGTGACTGATATTACCTATCGAATGAAAGAAAATATTAATTTGTGTTGTAGATAATGTAGTACAAAGTTGAGAAACAAAGAAAGAAGGTGTTGACCGTGTTGTAGAAAAGATGCGATTTATTTATTTATTTATTTTCAAGCACAAAAAAGATTCGAGAAGGCGTTGAAAACTTGAAGATGAAGAGATACCAAACCCACCCAGTATATTTTGTAAATACACTTTAATCACATATTTTAATTTATTTTTTGTTTAGCTCTGTCCTTGAAACTTGGTATATTGTAAATTTATTTTCCCTGATCAAAATTAACGAAGAAGTTTCATAAATGGATAGATTTTTACCTTTGCGTTGTAGCCAATATTGTGGACGTACACTAACTTCACTGGTGACATTCATATGTAAAAGTTCTTCTATACTCAATAATAACAGTCTTCGATATTACTCCTCTATATATTGATAACCAAACTTACAACATATATCAAAAAAAAAATTAAGAGAGAGAGAGAGAAACAAGCATTTAATCCAATCAAAGTATATGATGAAATAAATTATGTAATTATGAGGAACTCACTCTAGCACAAACACAAATGTGCTAGCTAGTACAACTAATTACAAAAAGATATTTTTCTAATCAGCACTAAGAACTTATTTTACTCCTATTTTCTCTATACATTTCATCCCCCAGTGGACGATGGATTTGCACTCTGTACAGTTTAGGGCCACAAATCCCTTGAAAGGTTTATCGCAGGCATCACATGGAGGAGAGACCGAAGTTCCCAGGACAAAAGTTAGAGGATGTTGGTGAAGAGCCGTTGTAAATGTTTTTCCATACTTAATATAAGGATGCAACCCAACTATGCATTGATAATGAGCAGTAAAGTTGCATTCTACACAATAATAGAAACAATGGTCTGGGTTTCTTTCCTTTTCGCAAATTAAACAATAATATTCTACAGAATTGTCGTTTTTGGCAATAATAGTGTGAGTAAATGAGAGGAGATGTGGGTGATATTCATACTTAACTTTGAGCGGAAGTGTTGCACATTCAAAACCCAAGGCAAAATTGCATTTAGTGCATACAAATAAACCACCGGGCTTATTCGACCGATCACAAGCATTGCACTTTTCAACGGAACTTAAAGCATGAAAGAGGGAATGTTGGTGAACTTGATGTTTAATGGTTTTTGGAATTGAAGAACATCGGATGTCAAGCCTGAATTCATCAGATTTGTCACATATATAAGTGAAGCCATGGCTAGAACAACCACAAGCAGTGCAAAATATGGTGCCATCAATGTACTCTCCCCTTGCAGAGAGGGTAAGTAGATGTGGGTAACTTGGGTGCCGCTTCTTTAAGGGTAGTCGAGCACACGTGCTATGGAGAAAGTAGTCGCATGGCTCACAACTATAAAATGGGGCGGAAATTGATTGCATACAACCTTCACAGAGCTTAGGATCATGAACCCCGACTTCGTTGCGGCTGATGATTAGCTTATGTTGATGATCGAAATGTTGGAACTCATCAAGTTCTTCATACACTTTAAAGTCGATACCATCCTCTATGCTTGAGCTTGAGTCTATGGAATCACTTGCTCCAATCGAATTTTCGCATGCGCATCCCAAGTGGGCTACGAAATCGCATTCTTGGCAATAATAACCCGCATAATTGGGGTTGAGCTTTTTATAGCAAAGGTTACAGAAAACGTCGTCGTCGTGCTCCTTAATCACTTTACCAAGTGAATAGATGAGAGTGAGCAAGTGACGATCTGCCCCAATTTTGATGGTACTTGGCTTCAGAGCACATAGAGTGTCAGCCAAGAGTTGACAAATGCGACATACCTGGGCGGCCATATTGTTGCGATCCTCACCACATAATTCACAAGTGAAGTGGAACTGCTGAAAGATGGGAACGAATTCATGTTGATGACCGTCGTCAGGTTTAGTTGGCCAACTAGCCGAGACACATTCGATGTCAAGGTCGAAATTGCAAATATGGCACCTGTAGACGAAGCATCTGTTGCAACGCCTACCGCAGGCATCACAATATGTATGCTCTGACTTTGGCGCTTGGAGAAGGAGGGTGTGGTTTGGATGCACAGGGTGTTGTATCTCAGTGGGTAACTCTGCGCATGACTTGTGAAGGAAGAATTTGCATTGAGAGCACTTGTAAGCAGGACCACATGATATTGATTTCTCGCACATTGAGCAAACAACTTCATTCTCGCCATCATTTTCCAACTCTTCTACAAACATCAATGGATGCTCCTCGTGGCTAAAATGTTGGATCTCCATCTCTCTCGGTCTCTTACACAATCCGCCACACGAAAAAAAGGTGATTAACAAAAAAGTAACGCTGCAAGCACACATCATGCAAGCTTTAGAACGAGAGATTTCTTGACTTTTCACTTTAAATCTCCTAACAGGTATACACATGAGCTTTAATCAAACAAAACACTCCTAAATAAGAGATAAATGAACAAAAGAATCTTCAGAAGGCTCACCTGAAACTGAATGTAGCCAAGATCAGTAGATCGAGCGGATGACCCAATGAAAACCCCAAAGACAGAAACTGAGAGAAAGCCGAGCGGGACCTTTTTTTTGTTCTTCGAAAGGTGGAGAGGACTGAGGGAACAGGTACTTGTGTGTGTGATCCTTCATAAACTTTTCACTTTGGAGTTTGGTGGACCAATAATTGTCCGTTGAATAGTGGTTTGAAAGCGGTCAAACACAAACGATGACGTTAATAGTCTGCCAGCTAATGGTCAATTGATGACTCAGATTAGAGGGATTAACTGTTAACCAAAGATTAATTGCTTACGGATAATGTAATGGAAGCTCGCAATGTAAGAGCATTTCTAGCAGATTTCATTTTTTTTTCATCTATTTTTCCTAAATGTAAGGAACAAAATTACTTTTTGCTTCCCTATGAAAATATACCTCACAGCAGCTTCTCTTTACCATTTCTTATATCATTAAAATATTAATTTTTACTTTTTCATTTTGTTTTTTTATTCATTTCTTTTTCTTCTCTCTCGTTCTCTCATCTTCTCTGTCACACACAAATGCCGCCATCCCTTCCGTCACTCAAGCTGCAAAAGGGAGAGCAAGGAGGACACCGAGACGGAGGAGACGGAGATCGTCACGTGGCCGGTGTGGGTGAACTCGAATTTCTCGAAGAGGATCATGGGGCGGGTGTCGGAGGTGATGGCCAGGGTTTTGATCTCGGCAGAGCTGTGGGAGAGGAGGAGGAGGAAGCGGAAGGGCAGTTTCGTCATTTTGGTGGTTGGTGTGGAGAGACTGGAGAGGAAATTGGTGTGGTGAAGGGGGCGAAGGGGGAAGATCGAGTGGGAGCGAAAGATGCGAGGCAATGATAAATTGATGATGAGGGTCAAGGGGAAAAGATCGGACTGGATACGATGGATACAATGGGGGATTCGGACAGACGCTGGAATCGGTGCAAGGGATATCGCTTGGTGGGTCGGTGTCAGACTCGGCGGTGGTGATCGTAACGACGTCATTGGCAGTGGTGATCGGGCTGTTTGTCATATTGGTGTGGAGGAGATTGTGGGATCGGAGTGGTGACAAGGAGGTGAAGCCGGTGGTGGTGCCCAAGCTGTCGGAATGGATAGAGGCACAAGGAAAAGAGGAGCAGAGATGGCGATCGAAGAGAGAGGAGCGGTGATGTGCAAACAGAGAGAGAGAGGAAGAACAGATGCAAAAGAGGAGAGGTTTTTTTTTTTTTTTTATGAATAAACAAATGCTTGGGATTGCTACAGTGCTTTCCAATGCATTGAGAAGCACTGTAGCAATCCCAGGGAACAGATAATTGTAGGGAAGCTGTTGGGGGATAGTTTTTTTGACTTTCTTAAAATTTTTCCTAAAATTTAGGGAATAGATCCCCTGTAGGGAAGCTGCTAGTAATGCTCTAAGAACATTTCTAATGGGTTAACTATTTATAATTTTAGGCTAAAATAACTAAACAAAAAGTTAAAAATACATTCCATTAATTTATGTAAACAAAAGCTAGAGTAAATTATCCTAAATCCGTGATAAGTTGCAATATTCACATATTTATCTTTTCTTTTGTTCTCTCTTTTTTTTTTTTTTTTTAATTATTGTTTATCTCACGCATATTTGCATAAATTTTCTTAGATCTATGAAAAATGGCCGTTTAAGAAAAAATGACGTTGAAAAATTTGCGTTAGAAAAAATGATCGTTTTAACAAAACGACCATTGACAAATATGACCGTTTTTGAAAAAAAAAATGACAGTAAAAAAATACGATAATTAAAAAAGTAATAAAAAAAATAAAGAAAGCATATCTAGATAATATAAAGTTAAAAATAATAATCGAATGTATGATATATTTTATAATTTATTAGCTAAACTAGATAATGTAAATTTTGTTTTACTTTAAATTGAGACATACATAAGCCATTAGAATTGTACATAATTTTTGTTTGCTTACACAAATAGCTAAAAAAAAAATATGAAACCATTGGAAGAAAACTATTTGCATAGAGATTTGCGCTACCTGTCCAGCTTTCAACTTGCACTCCTAAAGCCATTCACCCCAGATTTAGTGTTTCCCAATGCTAGCATTTTGAACACTCTTATCCATTTGCTTACCGACTGCTACACTACCTCAAAAAGTCAAAATTGAAGAACGTCTATGTGAATAGTAGTAGCGGAGAAATGCTAGAAATGCACCCCTCATTCCCCCTTTGTCTTTCCCTTTCCCTTTCCCTTAAAACTAATTTTTTTATTATAAAGGGAGGATGAAGGAGGGATGAAAGGTACATGTGTAGCATGACTCGTAGTAGTGTAGTGTAGTGTGCAATCACTCAGACATGTTGCTGAACTCACGATCCCCCAGTTTCTTGGACATCACAAATAAACAAATATATATATATAGTTTTTGTATGTACTGGTATTTGTCATATGCGGGGGCGGAGGTACTCAATGTACCCCCAAGTCCCAAGGTTTTTCAAAGAAAGAAAAAAGAATTTCACCCCCAACTTCTTTACTTTTTTTAGTTTTGCCCTCCCCCAATTTTTATTTAGCATGCAAGTCAAATTAATATGTTTTTTAACATACAACCAAGCATCAAAATGCACGCATTCATATATCAACAGGGGTTAGGAGCATAAATGAGCATTCGTCACACAATATTATTATGTGTATCTTACCATCTATTGTTAGTTTGTGATTGACTGCATTCTATTTGACAAAATCACTTCTATATAATATTGCTACATATTTAGGGATGCTGTTTTTATTCAGAATCTACATTTCAGTTATGTTCTTCAAGAAAATTATGTAAGGATTTTCAAGACAGTGAAGTCGAATCTCAAGCATCCGTTCGAACGACCTTGTATAACGTCCGGACGCTCATCAATTAGCAACATCCGCCCAAACGACGTGGTAATTCCATCTGGACTCCCATCAGTGTCCAAAAGATTCGAACTATTTAAGGTTACATCCGTTTGGACATCTCAGCAACACATCCAGACGCTATTCAGTGTTTGACAAGTAAAAGGATTTCATTCGAAGACTTAAATATGGGAAAACAGCTGCAACCGTCCAGATGACAGGTCTACACCGTCCGGACGCCATCCTTGATAAGGCAAGACGTGGAGAAGATTTACAACCGTCCGGATGTCAGTCTACACTGTCCGGACGCCAGTCCTTATTATAAAAATTGTGTTTAGCAGAAGTGCAACTGTTCGGATGCTATGGCAACACCGTCCAGATGCGGCCCTATTCAGGAAAGAATTTCATAACTTTTGGAGAGCCGGTTGCACAGTTGTCCGTCCAGACGCCTCCTAGAGAAAATCGTATCGGACTCGATTTAGGTCTTTTGTAGCCTATAAATAGAGGCCTCTAGGCATGTAATTTAAAAGAATTCGATATTGAATTCCTTAAAGTTTAGAGTAAATTTTAGAAGTTATTGTACTGATTAGTTTGCTCTTAAGTCGTTGCCATTGTACTGTTATTGTGCTCGTGTTGAAGTCTATCTTAGGGAGGAGCCATAAGGTAAATGAATCCATAGAAGACACTTTCAAGTAAGAGACATGGTTGGGAGGCGTTCACGTTAAGTTACGTGTCAGAGTGCTAGATACGATCGTTGCATCGGGTATGTGAGTGTTACTGTCTATGTACTAGCTTTGTCTTATGATAGTGAATTTTCTAAGTTTGGCTGGCCTGGAATGATTTTTCTTTTAATTGAATTTTCACTTCGTTAACAAAATAATTGTGTTATTTAAATTTCATATTTACATTAATTTGTTACACGTTGCACATGCACATGGTTAATTAGAATTCATTCTATTTTTCACCTATTAAAATTCACACAAAGCATTTTTCAAAAAGGTATTTTATATTCCCTATAGCTCTTGTGTTATCCCTAAATTTCTAAGGTCAATTCTAACAGTCCTCAAAGCAAACTACTCTGATACCATACTGTAACGCCCCACCTTTTACAAGAAGGCGTAAATGAAAATTTCGAATTTCCACGTGACATTACGACATCATCAAATTTAAGATTTGGCAGCGGAATATATTTTTGTTTCTTTAAAACTTAGGAATTGATACAATAACACTTTGAGCTGACTGAATTACCTCTAAGCATTTATTATGAGTTATTTAATTTTTTTTTTTATGCTAAATGCATCAAAATATCTGTCGCAAAGACACAAAAGCATATACAGTGAAATCTACTAAATATAAACAGTTCCCCAAACATGACACATACAAAGAAATGTAAACACAAATTATTACACTTAAAATATAACTAACTATACAAATATTAGCTTTAAATCTTTACAGCTAGCAAATAATCTTTTCCATCATCTTCTGTACCTACACCAGCAAATATGTGATTGTAGATACTTCCACAATCATATACTGTATTTTTGTGAGTCAACTGTCTCAGTAATGTGATGTTTATAAATTTATTTATAAGAAATACAATTCAACGATAATATGACAGTTTTATATGCAATGTCTTAATTTATTAAGTAACCGTTTTCTTTTTGCATTCATCATATGGAGACGTAACTCCAGCATTAGATTCCAGGAGACGTATTAGAATCTAGGAGATGTAACTCCACTCAAAGGATTCGAGGAGACATAACTTTTGTTTAACGTGTTATAGGAGACATAACTCCCATTTAGCGAGTGATAGGAAACGTCACTCCCGTTTAGCGAGTTATAAGGAGACGTTACTCCTCTAATAATTTATTATCTTTTTGGCAGAGGCAGATGTCACTCCCTGGTCCGTACGTAGATGTCACTCCCTACTCTATTCTTTATTAATATTTTTGGCACAAACAGACGTCACTCCCTAGTTCGTTGACAGACGTTACTCCCAATTTTGTTATTAATAAATTTATTAAAAACAAAATATACAAATTCCACATGTGCAAACAATTAAATAAATCCACAAACATGACTTTGCTAAATTCAGCATCACTCTCAGTAAGTATTTTAGAAATACTTATTGCCCTTTGGTACAATTCTCATAGCTCACCATATAGGAGAGTTTTTGCTCAATACAGAAAATCCACCGAAAAATTCTGCCAAAAATTGTCTCTAGACCGCTAGAAATCGCTCCCTTAGATGACCCACCGAAGGCCCATGGAGTTTCAGACCTCCGATCGGTCTAGGTTCATTGGTTCGGTCCGATCTGCTATGGGTCCTCCACAATCGACATCTCTCTCTCTCTATGTCTCTCGGTTCGACTCTCCCTTGCCAATTTGATCTCTTTCCAGTTCTCTCTCTTGCTCTTCACGACTCTCCCTCTTTTCAACCTCACTGTTCAAGTGAGAAGAAGACTGAAGAAGTAAGAAGGGAGAACAAAGAAAGAAGGAGAGAAAAGGAATCGGAAGAAGAAAAATAGAGAAAGGAAAAAGAAGAAAGAAGAGAGGAAGAAGAGACTAGGTCACTTTTCTCTTAGTGTTTCTCTCATCTCACTCTCTCTATAATCTCTCTAATGAGAGATAGAAAAGGAAAAACGAGAGAACAAAATAAAAAGGAGAAGAAAGAAGAAGAGAGAAATGAAGAAGAAAGAAAAGCTCAGTAATTTTAACTGGAAAAATGATAAAATTACAACCCTTGCACAACTATCCCACAATCCTAAGACACATTAGGTGAGATCTACATGTGGGACCCACATGCATGGATCCCACCTTATGTGTTTTGGTTGTGAGATAGTTGTGCAATATGGGTTGTGCAATAATCACTTCCCTTTTAACTGAGAGGTGCGAGTTTATAGAGGGAAAGGAGAGTCTGATTTATAGGAGAAAATGTTGTGGGCAGGAAGGGTGAGTCACAGGGGAATGACGTACAGGGGCTGACGCATCTTCTTATAAAATATCTTTGTAGATATTTTTATATTTGGTCTTTCTCATAATTTAACTCATTAGGGTATAATTTTAAACTCGTTTTAATTTTAGTTCGTTCTATAATTAATATTAATTTCTTAATAACATTATTACATAGATAATATTATTATACTGAATAATATTTTGCCAAATAATATTTTATACAACAATATTATAATACCAGTTGAATTAATAATATTATTGCATCAATAATATTGTACCAATTGATTTACTGATTAATTAAGCCTATCTATTTATTATCTCAACAATATTTTTAGAGTATAATAATAATTCCCGTTTTATTTAATCGAAATTTATAAAATAAATGACTATTTATTTTCATAAATATTCATATTTATTCTTTTGCATTATTATTAAGTTTTAAATTCAATTTTAAAATATTATATTTTATGTCTTAAAATCTGAGGCATTATAATGCGGGATCCACGTGGCTAACTGCACGAGGCTAGCAATTAGCGACATGGATGACCTTCATCCCCGTGGCTAACTGCATGTGGCTAAAAATCAAGTTCTTTTTGTAGTGGTTTCAGCACAACTGAAAAATATTATCAAGATCTATTAGATGAGATTCAAACTGAAGCCACAATAATGTCATTGTAATTTCCAAACCGAAGGCACCTAGAATCTACAAGAAGCAATTAGAGCATTTTTTTTTTTCATCAATATGGGGAAGAGGGTCAAAGGAGGAAAAAAAAACTAAGGCCTTGTTTAGTAAATAACAGACATGTACAGAGTAGTAGGTTGTTAATTTTAAAATTATAAAAAGTGATAAATGTGATATAAAGTAAAAAATGTTTATATAGAAAAGTGAAAAAAAAAATTGTATTGTAGTGAATTTTTTATTTAAATAGTAATTAAAAAATTATTGATGTGATATAAAAAGTGAAAAAAGTTAAAATGTTTTGATTTTGATTGTTATTGAAAAAATGTAAAAAAAAATAAAAAAATAAAATCACTCTCTCAACTACTCTGCACACGGCAGAGCGTTTTCAAACAAACCCTAATTAGCGGGGGACAAAGGAAATGGGTCCATAAATGATCTCAAAGGGACAACAAACAACTCGGTCCTCCGTATCTTAGGCAAAAGTCAAGAAAATTGCCGCTAGGATGCGGTAAGAGAAGCAAAAAGGGCATGAACACTTGAAATGTCCTTCAACTCTTTTTGAACCCTCGCTTGGAAGATGCAACAACCACCGGAAAGAAGTTGTTGAGGGAGATTGAGGTACTGCCGATATCTAATCAGGAGACATCGACAAGGAGGAATGAATTCTGATTGCAAAAGTATCAACTGCTAAATAAAACCACGCAGGAACAAGAAGACTAAAATCCACAAAACCAACAACAATAACAGAAAAAACAACGTAAACAACAGACATACAATAAGAAACCAAAACACTGTAGCATCAGTGGAAGAGGGTGACGATGGGGAGGCGCGATGGGCGTTTGAGTTAAATGCCAAGAAAAATAAAAATATTTTTAGGCGTTCAATACAAATGCCAACAAGAATTTTCTTGAGTTTTCATAATAAACATCAAAAAATATTTTTCTTGGATTGTACATTTGTAACACGCTTGAAATGATGTTACTCTTTTGACATGTATTTTGCTGAATTTTGTGTATGTAAATGATGTTATGGTTATGAAATAGAAGGAATTATTGTATTAAAATGTATGGAATTACAATTGATTGGATCAATTGGACATGATCAATCTCCTTCTAATTTGACTAAGATTTTAAGTTAATCAAGAACTAAAAACTAAGCTATCAAACTAATATTTTATGTCAAAGAGTTTGAATCAATGAAATACAAAGGAGTGGACATTTTATTCCATAATCTACTTGAATAACAGCTCAGCTCAAGAGATTAACCCACTTGCATAACTTTGCAATTCAATGTAATTATAACCCATTGAAAAACCCACTTGTCAAAAGCTCATGCGCTTAAACCATGTTGACATGTGACAATATTACTCACCACTTTAAAAGCATCTTGCCTACGAGATGCTATTTCAAAATCCATAGAGATTTGCGCTACCCGTCCAGCTATCAGCTTGCAGTCCTCAAGCCATACACCCCAGATTTCGCGTTTACCAATGCCAGCATTTTGAACAATCTTATCCATGCGACCATGCCCATGCTGACTGCTACACGCCTACACAGGCTACACTACACCAAAATTGACCTTACCTTTCCCAAGGCTCATCTTCTCACATGCATGAGTAGTTGCACTACAGCTTGCAATTTTTATTTTTTAATTCACATGTCCAGCTACCTTCCCCAAGTGGCGTCAATCTGGTACAAAAACGCAATGCACTGCAACATAAAACGCAGAAGGAAGACAACACTTTGCACCCTTCAACATCCAATTAAGCTCTCATTCACAAGTCACAACACCCAAAGACCAACACCCAGGTGAGTGTCATCTTACTGTCGATTTAAGTGTCGAAAGAACAATTTTATATTAACGTCTATGAGTGTCATCTTTTTTTTTTAAAAAAAAAATAAATAAATAATTTAATAATATTTTTTAGTTTTATTATTTTTTTATTTTTTTAATTAATTTTTAAAGATTTTTTATAATTTTTTTTATATTGTGACATGTGTCAATCTTCAGGGGTTAACAGGTGGTGGGCCCGTTAGTTTTTGGACGAAGAACTTAACCAAGGTACTAATTCGGTCATTTCTTAAAATTAAGGTATCATCTGTGATATGAATTGAAATTCAGAGACTAAAAAAATAAAGTTTCCAAAACTCTAAGACCAGAAGTGTATTTAATCCTATTTTTTAATCTTGCCTCATATGAACTAAAATTTTAGATTCACCATTTGTTCACGTTAGCTTGTAAATGTATTAAGTATCATGCGAACTGTTATGTGATATGAAATAGTCTACATTTAATAGCTGGCGTAGTAAGTGTCAGGTAGATTGTTATGTCCGTTCTGCGGTAGTAAGCTATATACTTTGATTCGATTAAATGCCTCATAATTGTGGATCATATTCATATATAGCTTTGAACGGGACTGTTGTGCATTCAAAACCCAAGGCAAATTTAAACTACATACAGAAGTAACAGGACAAGATAAAGATTCAAGTTTTTGAAATCCAAGTTTGAATTTGATTTTGCTAAAGTAGCAAGTCTCTTTCTACTGTTGAAGATCATATGTGAATTTAATTAGCTAGGATTCATGATGGTCGCTCTCTTTTCCCTGAATAAATTTCAAGTGTGTACCATGCTGTATTCAAATTAGGTTCTTCCCCTCCTGTTTTAGTGCACAACTATGACCATATCACCTTGCTTAAGTCTTCTGACTACCCTACAGATTCATCCTGATGCCAGGAGTTTCCGCAATAAATTTCTTCAGAACTACGATCAGTTGTGCATTATCTTTGGCAATTATAATGAGGCTGCAGAGGCTATTAATGCTTCCCCTATTCAATGTGGTGGGAAGACAAAAGATCAAGGGAAGAGCATGAGGTGGACAAATGAAATGGGCCGCTGCCTTGGCAAAGTTCTTGTTGAGCAAATAACACTTGGAAACAAAAATAAATTAGATAACAAATTCAAACCTGCTGCATACGAAGCAGCAGTATTGGCTATAAACAAAAGATTTCATCTTGATTTGACAAATGACCACGTCAGGAACTGTCTCAAAACATGGAAGAAACACTATGATATTCTGCAAGAAGTCTTGGGTCGGAGCGACTTTGAATGGGATGAAAGATAGAAGATGGTAATTGTAGATGACTCTGCATGGAATGAATATATCAAGGTACTAACACACTTGACAGATTTGTTGTAATAGTATTTCCTAAAGAAAGTTCCGTGTTGATCTTTTCATCATGATGCTTACAGGGGGGAGTATTTTATTTTTGCCCCCTTTTTTTGACAGAGAACCCTGATGCTAGGATAATTCAAGGACGAGTCATCAAAAACTACGAGGAGTTGTGTGTTATCATTGGTTGCATTGATCCACCTGAAATCTCCCCAAATATAGGAGAGGATAATTTGGATTTGATTGCTCAGAATGAGGCTGTAGTTGCTGAGGAAACATACTACAATCAAAGTGATAATGCAAATGACAGAGGGAAGTACGTATCTTGGACAGATGAGATGGATCGATGCTTAACACAGTTGCTGGTCGAGCAAGTGATGCTGGGAAATAAGCTTGAGAAAAATTTTAAGCCTGTAGCTTACACAGCTGCTCTTACAGTTTTAAATGACAAGTTTGGGTTGGACTCGACAAAGGAAAACATAAGAGACCGATTGAAGACATGGAAGAAATAGTATGGACTTGTGGCTGAACTCCTCTCTCATAATGGGTTTGAATGGGATGAGAGATATAAGATGTTTGCCGCAAATGACTCTGATTGGAATGAATATATCGAGGTACTTAATGTGTTCCTTCAAATTGACTCAATGTTTCTGCTTTTTTTTTTTTTTTTTTTTTCCGATCATTTATGTTATGTTCCACCACTGTAGCTTGTTTGTGCAACTTCTAAAGATCATGACAAGTACATTTTCCAGTCTCTAGGACACCACTGATAAAATGATTTGGATGTAAAGGCTCTTCTATGGAAATGCATCATGTCAACTATTGCAGGATGAGCCTGTTTTGTATGTGTGTGTGTGTTTTTTTTAATAATATATTCAAACGTCTACTTTTCTTTTTTTGCTATCCCTTTTTGAAAATAAGTAAAGGAAAAAGTGGAATCTTCTTTTCCCCACTTGTGATCAAATACTTCATAGATTTTGTATTCTCTTTTCCATTTCTTTCTGAGTTGTGATTGGTGCACAACACAAGACATATGAGGTGAGACCCATGTGTCTTGTGTTGCGTAAAATTATTTTCCCTTTCTTAATTAACATGTATTCATTTCAGAGAGAACCGGATGCAAGGCAATTGCGAGCCAGGTCTATTGAGAATTGGGATGAGCAGCCCGGTGGACAATTGTCTGAAGCTGGTGCCAAACATGACAGCAATCCTCCTCTCAACGAGGAAGAGGATGTTGAAACTCCCGTAGGGATGTTTGCTAATGAAGAAATGTGGCATGATAATGCTAGTGATGGCATGCAAGGTTCATCTCAGCAGACAAGGGCTAGGCCTTCTTCATCGTCACATTCCAAACAACCATTGAAGAGGAGACGTTCAAGTGATATCATGTTAGAAATGATGAGTGCCATGGCTGCAGATATTGGTAGTATAGCCGGTGCATTGACGGAAAATAATAGGAGTGTGTGCTTGGATGAACTGTTTGAAATGGTGCAGACCATTCCTGGCTTTGATGATGATCCTATCATTGAGACATGTGAATATCTTTCTTTTGACGAACGGAGGGCGATGATGTTCATGAAATTAAATGAGAGATCACTACAAAAAAAATTATTTTTTGCCACTTGCAGTTCGCCACGTGTACGGTCACTGTACACGTGGCGAACTGTTGGCCACGTGCAAGTGGCCACGTAAATACACGTGGTGGATCCGGGTGACACTAATTGCACAGTTGGCCGCGTGTATTTTAATACACGTGGCTAACAATTGGCCGCGTGTATTTTAATACACGCGGCCATTTGGCCACGTGTATTAAAATACACGCGGCTAAATGTATTTTTTTGGGCCACGTATACTTAATATTCTGGAGTATACTTAATTTTTTTTTTGTTTTTTTCCTTCCTAATATTCTGGAGAGTGAGAGAGATACAGAGAGTGAGAGAGAGATACAGAGAGTGAGACAGAGAGTGAGAGAGACAGAGAGAGAGAGGTATTAGAGACAGAGAGAGAGACGTCGACGTCGGGAAGGCCGGCCACACGGTGGTCGGGGAGTTGGCCGGTGGTGCGTGCCTGACGGAGAGTTGGCCGGTGGTGCGCGTCTAACGGAGAGAGAGAGAGAGAGAGAGAGAGAGAGAGAGAGAGAGAGAGAGAGCAATACAGAGAGAGAGAGCGAGCGAGAGGGAGAGAGAGAGAGAGCGAGTGAGAGGGAGAACACTGAGAGAGAGAGAGGGGGAGAGAGAGAGAGAGAGAGAGAGAGAGAGAGAGCGAGAGGGAGAGAGAGAGAACACTGCGAGAGAGAGAGAGAGAACAGAGAGAACGGAAAGAGAGAGAGAACACTGAGAGAGAGAATTGAGAGCGAGAGAATATATATATATATATATATATGATATATTTCAAAATTGGTGCAGGTAGGCGCGCGGGACAACTCCCGCGCATCTACCTGCACCAATTTTGGCGGCCACGTGGCCAAATTCTTTTTGATTTACATTTTAAATATATTTTTATTTTTTATATATATATATATATATATATATATATATATATATATTTTTTATTTTTTATTTTTTTATATTTATATTTTAAATATATTTTCAAAAACAATTGGCCATGTGTATTTAATACACGTGGCCAATTGCAAATATAAATATAAAAAATTATAAAAAAATATAAATATTTTAGCCACGCGTATTTATTACATGTGGCTAATTGGCTACGTGTAATTAATATACGTGGCCAATTACAAATATAAATATAAAAAATTAAAAAAAATATAAATATTTTAGCCACGCGTATTTATTACACGTGGCCAATTAGACACGTGTAATAAATACACGTGGCTACTTGGCCACGCATATTAATACACGTGGCCAATTGGCCATGTGTAATTAATACACGTAGCCAATTACAAATATAAATATAAAAAATTATAAAAAAAATATAAATATTTTAGCCACGCGTATTAATTACACGTGGCCAATTAGCCACATGTAATTAATACACGTGGCTAACTGTCATCTAGCCACGTCTATTTATTACACGTGGCTAATTGGCCACGTGTAATTAATACACGTGGCTAATTGGCCACGTGGCTACAGTAACGGCTACTGTAGCCACGTGGCTAATTACATGTTTTTTTGTAGTGGATTGAGAAGAAAGTGGGTATTAAAACGTTTGCGTGGTTAGGGTCATTAGAGTACCCTGTTTTTTGTGCTCTTTTCGTGAATGGATTGAATATGAATAAAAGATTCATTTTTCTTCTTTATTGGTTTACCAGCGGTGTGTTTGATATGAATTGAAATAGTGAGTTTTCTTGATTAGCATAAAACATTCATTTTTCCCCTCTGTTTTATATTCCCTCACCATAAATGAAATGGAGAGGATCCTTCTCCCACCATAGGTGGACACGCAAGGTTAGATGATCGTTGAAGCATGAGCATATTTTCAATATATATTCTTGTTCATGTATTTTGGGTTAAGCATATACATGTTCTTTGGGGAATTGGATTTTTTTTTTTCACCAATAGACCTCCGGTTAGAAGTTGTGTGAAACAGTCACGTTCATTTCATACTGGTTGACATGTCGTATTTTATGTACTTTATTTTTATTTTTTCAAGTAACTAATCACATAAAATACATCATGTCTGCAAATATATAAATGGTGTGATAAATAAATAAAAAGAGTAACATTACTCAATGTTTAGGTCACAGATTTTTTATTTATTTATTTATTTTGTATTTAGGAGTGAGATCTCAAAGATTGAGACTCTGTTGCAGTTATCATAAAGAAAACTACCACAGAGCGAAAAAAAATTGTCATAGTGTAGAGAACAAGACAAAGGTTCGTGTGTCAAGGAGGAGGGAAGCATGCTTTCCTCCTCCCATGGTGTTTTGGGTATTGGTTGTTAGAATTTGATAGGGTGTTTTCTTTCTAGGGCATTTGTCAGACCTTAGAGGAGAATGTAGTTTTTTCTCGTCTTGTTCTAGGATGGAGAAGTAGATTTCTATCCATCGCCTTCGGGCAAATATCCCGTTCAACACCTTCATGGCCTCCTCCCTCCTTGGTAGTTCTGGTTTTCAGATTCTACAAGGCCCTCCTACCTCGGATTCGAGATCTACTGGAATTTTTGGATGTTGAGTTTTTCAAACGCAGATTTGTCCACTTCAGGAGGTCTTTTCGCCACACACGCAGTCCCACTCTGATTCGGGTCCCTTACGTTCCATTCTGCCGCCACAAACTTCTAAATCCGACAGATACACGTCGGCCCATGAATTACACGCGCTCGCGAGTAGATCTTACGCGCAGGCGCGTGTCCTACACGTGCCGACGCGTGCTCAGCGCAAAGCCACACGTGCGGGTCCTCCTCCGCCACCCACCGCTGATTCCGGCCTCCCGTCGAGCTTCTGGCGTTTTCATCGTTTGTCTGTCTTGCTTCGGCGATGTGTTATCATCACGCATCGGCAAGTGTCCAAAGAGCCGCCGGCTAGTGTTATTTATTTATTTATTTGTTTTTTTGTGTTTTTTTTTAGTGTTCTTATGCAGCTTGCTTTGTTTTTTCAGATCAAACTTGGTCTGTAAAAACTATTTTATAGCTCAAAATGTGTGTCCTCTCTTAGATCAAGCAGATGCTCATTTTAATGTAGAGACATCTTTTGTTGTCCAGGTTATCTTGTCGCAGTTGTGGTCAGTAATGATGTGAGTCTGATTTTGCTAGGGTGGAGGAAACTCTACCCCTTTTATCTCTCACTTAGTTTATTAGAGAATCTTTGTAATCCTAAACATTAGACCGTTTCGTCTCATTTATATATATTGGAAGGGATGTTCGAATAAAAAAAAAAGAAATAAAAGTTTAGGTCACATAACCAAAGCTCCTCTCGAGTTCTATCTCACACAAGTATTTTTCGAGTTTCCTTTCAATACCATTGCCCGTATGTGACTACCATAAACACACGCATATTACTAACGCCGATCTTCAGCACGCGAGAACCTTGTCTCCATTCTTCTATGTTCCACCGCCATGCACGCAAAACTCTCTCTCTAGTCTCAACATTCTCATGCAAATCTAAACAAACCCAAACCCAAACCCAAACCCAAGTTGTCTCTCTGTGTACCGACACCACAACATGTACTCACTCCCACTCGAATCTCCTTACTCTCTGCTCCAACGCCCGATCTCTTCACCAAACCAAGCAAGCCCACGCCTCTCCGCTTCTCAACGCCTGGCTTCCCAACAGTGTCTCTATCTGTGCCTCCCTCATGCTCAGCTACTCCACTTTCGGAGACCCCACTACCTCTCGCTGTCTATTCGAACAGACCGTTGAGCATTGCCGCACTGCCTTCTTGTGAAACACCCTTATTCGGGCTAACTCAATTGCTAAAGTGTATGATGGGTTCGAGCCTTATAATAGAATGGTTAGGACCGGTGTTCGGCCCGATGATCATACCTTCCCTTTCGTTCTCAAGGCGTGTTCGGACTTTTTGGAGGTCCGGAAGGGAATGGAGATTCATGGGATTGTGTTTAAGCTCGGGTTTGACATGGATGTCTTTGTTGGGAATACCCTCTTGTTGTTTTACGGTAATTGTGGGGATTTGAGAGATGCCAAGAGGGTGTTTGATGAAATGTCTGAAAGGGATGTCATATCGTGGAATACGATAATTGGGGTGCTTTCGGTTAATTTTTGTTATGTGGAGGCACTGCATCTTTTCAAAGAGATGAATTTGAGGTCTGGGTTCAGGCCAAATTTGGTAAGCATTGTTAGTGTGTTGCCGGTTTGTACTGGGCTTGAAGATGCGGTCACGGTGAGTTGTATTCACTGTTATGTTGTGAAGGTTGGTCTGGATCTTCACGTGAATGTTAACAATACTATGGTTGATGCGTATGGAAAATGTGGGGCTGAAAAAGCTTCTGAGCAAGTTTTCAGTGAAATGGTTGAGAGAAATGAGGTTTCTTGGAATGCGATTATCAGTAGTCTTTCTTTTACAAAGCATAATATTGATGCCTTGGAGATATTTAGGTTGATGATCGATGGAGGGGTTAAAACGAACTCTATCACCATTTCTAGTATGCTACCTGTGTTGGTTGAATTAGAACAATTTAAAGCAGGAAAGGAGATTCATGGGTTCAGTATGAGGATGGGTATTGAGTGTGATGTTTTTATTGCCAACTCATTGATCGATATGTATGCAAAATCAGGCCATACAACTGAGGCGTCCAATGTGTTTTATAAGATGGGTGAAAAGAACGTTGTATCTTGGAACACCATGGTTCCTATTATGCTCAAAACAGGCTTGAGTTGGCCGCCATAGGACTAATAGGACAAATGCAAGCTCATGGTCAAACTCCCAACTCTGTCACCTTCACAAATGTTCTTCCAGCTTGTGCACGACTGGGTTCTCTTCGTCCTGGAAAAGAAATTCATGCAAGGACAATTCGAATGGGATCTGCCAATGATATATTTGTTTCTAATGCTCTGACAGACATGTATGCAAAATGTGGGTACCTAAATCTTGCTCGAAATGTCTTTAACATCTCCCTTAGGGATGGAGTATCTTACAACATACTAATTGTGGGGTATTCTCAGACTAGTGATTGCTCAGAATCGCTGTGTTTGTTTTCAGAAATGAGGCATATAGGTAAGATGCATGATATTGTTTCCTTTGTGGGTGTTATATCAGCTTGTGCAAACCTAGCAGCAATCAAGCAAGGCAAAGAGATCCATGGATTATTAGTGAGAAAGCTTATTCATGCTCAGCTCTTCATTGCAAACTCTCTGTTGGACTTCTATATCAAATGTGGACGAATTGATATAGCTAGTAAGGTCTTTGACCAGATTCAGAAAAAGGATGTAGCCTCTTGGAATACTATGATTTTGGGTTACGGAATGCTAGGTGAGTTGGACACTGCTATCAATCTTTTTGAAGCAATGAGGGAATATGGTGGTGTAGAATATGATTCAATTTCGTATATTGCAGTTTTGTCAGCTTGTAGTCATGGAGGGCTCGTTGAGAAGAGAAATAAGTACTTTGAGGAGATGCAGACTCAAAATATTAAGCCAACTCAAATGCACTATGCTTGTATGGTTGATCTCCTTGGCCGGGCTGGCTTAATGGAAGAAGCAGTTGAGCTTATTAAAGGCCTGCCTATTGTGCCGGATGCCAATGTCTGGGGAGCATTGCTTGGGGCTTGCCGAATCTATGGGAATGTAGAGTTGGGGTGTTGGGCAGCAGAGCATCTGTTCAAGTTGAAGCCTCAGCACTGTGGGTGCTACATTCTTCTTTCAAACATGTATGCAGAAGCAGGGAGATGGGAAGAGGCAAACAGGGTCAGGGACCTGATGAAGTCGAGGGGAGTGAAGAAGAATCCTGGCTATAGTTGGGTTCAGATTCGTGACCAGGTGCATGCTTTTGTAGTTGGAGAGAGAATAGAGGGATTAGATTCAGATATTTGGCTTGCAGAATGCAGTTAATTTGTTTTTTTCATTTTATATTCAGTTTGAGGGTTCACCTAAGAAGATGGTATATGGTGTAAATATTGGCTCTTTGGAATGACATTGAGAGACAAGTCCGGATAGTTAAGATAACCTTCACCATATTTCTTAGCTAATTGGACTGGTTCACCTTCAACACCTCAACGTGGAGATGGATGCTAATGGTGAAACTGTGGATGGAAGTGACATTCTACTTCTGAAGTGACAATGCAAATGAAAGGGAAGAACATAGTGTCAACAGGTGACTGATGTTTAAGAAAATTATGCTGCGAGCTGTTCATAAAAATAAAAAAAAATAGTTGTGCTGATTTTAGCTTGACAAGATTCAAGCTTCGTCTCAGCAGACAAGGGCCTGTCCATGATTTCACTCGAAACAACTATGACATGTGGTTTGAAAAAGATGTGGTTCTTGAATTATTGTTTGTCTGTCAGTGTGGGATGTTGCTTGATACCACCATCATCTAATCAAACTTCAAAACTCCTGCCAATTGAAAAAAGATTGAATTAAAAACTTTTTCTTAGAAACATTCAAATTTAGGGAAAGTACACTTTACCCTCTCTGATGTATCCACCTATTGGCAATTTGATGTCCAATGTTTAAAAATTGGTAAATGACCCCCCTGATATAACCAACTTTGGCACTTAAACCCTTCCGTCCACTTAATCCATCCGTCCAAAGAGACGGAAAAGAGGTCACATGCAAGGCATGTGACTACTTAAAGGCCAAAGTTCCAAAATTACCCTCAATGTTCAAAACGGTGAGTTTCGATCCCCACCCTCCCCCTTCCTCACACCACCTGGTTATATCCCAACCAAACCTCCTCTAGCTAGTTCTCTCTCTCTCTCACAGAGAGCAAACATGCCTCCAATCTTGCCGGACTTTTCCAACTCCATCAAGCTAAAGTATATATGTGAAGCTTGGGTACCAATATCTCGTGAACCACATTCTCACACTCACGCTAATACGTACCGATCATGACTGGGATCTTCATAGAAGTTCTCAGGATGCGCCCTTGTTCAGAGGCTCTTGTTCACTCAGTGATTCTCAAAGCTCGGAAAGATTTGGGACTTTCCTAGAACAATCTGTCTGCTCCTTCAACTCTATCATCTCCATCTCCTTTTCTCTCTATAATCACATGGACGTGTTACACTTGGCTTCCATGCACATGCACTTGTCTACAACATTCTATTTTCTAGCTTCTGGTATTTTGGTAGAAGAACCAAGCAGACAATGAAATTTTGACACATGTTGTTCTTTTACCTTTCACTCACTCACAGTCCTTGAAAGACAGTTCTGAGTTGTGAACTCAACGACCTTCACCTATATAAAAAAGCAAGGGAAGGTCAAGAATCGGATGACCCAAACCGCAACTTCTTCGTCTCGAGAGCCGACAATAGGCCGCCGACCCACCCATCACGACAAATCGAGCGGTTCGATCAGTAGAATCCTACACAAATCGCTCGCGACATCATCGGTTTTTGCAGAAACACACTTCTTCATGAAGAAAGCCGGCAAAGGAAGCGAACTCGGAGGCGGCGACGGAACAAATGCAGACGCCCCGGTGTAGAACAGGACAGGGACCAACACCGGTTCCGAACCCAGCCGCTCCGCCAAGCCCAGATCCAAATCCGCCTCCGGTTCCTCACGGTGGTTCTCTTTATCCGACGATGTTCCGGTCAGCTCCTCGCCGCGTTTCAAGATCTTCACCTGGCCTACCACGAGGTTCTTCAACGACGATGCTTTCTGCGCCGGAGACGAAGCGGTGGTATTCAAGCGAGAGGGGCTCTTTTTACCGTGGTTGGGCTGTGTACGGTTATCCAGCCCCAAACAGGAAGGAAGCTGAGAAGGACGATGATAAAACAACAGAGTCCGCTCAAAATGCAGCAGAAAGCCTAAATGAAACGGTGTGTTTTGGCCATTAAAAGCATGGGTGATTTTGGAAAGTTAGGCTTTAAGTGGTCGTGACCTCTTTTCCGTTTCTTTGGACGGATTAAGTGGACGGAAAGGTTTAAGTGCCAAAGTTAGTTATATCAGGGGGTCATTTACCAATTTTTAAACATTGAGCGTCAAATTGTCAATAGGTAGATACATCGGGGGGGTAAAATGTACTTTCCCTTTCAAATTTTTTATGACATGGAATTCCTACAATTTGAATAATCAATATTGTTACAAAAGATTCCAACAATGTCCAACTATTACAAATTATTTAAATGCTTGTGTGGGTGAGGATCGATAAAATGTTGAATAGCATTTTTCTTGTTCTATTTATCTCTTGGAGGATAATTTGTTGTCTTTGAATACAAACTCTTGTTTCTTTTATATGGTAATTGTTTGGACTAAAATGATAATTCTCTTTTCTTTTTGATAGTTGATTTCTTCTTCCATTTGATTGCCTATTTGGATGTTCCGCTTTCATGGTTGGTTGTCATCTATTTCAGCAACATGCAAGTTAGACTAAAGGTTAGTATCAGGACGGAGTTGGGGGGTGGCCGGTAGGGGCCATGGACCCCCTCTTTCAGTTCATTTGAAAAAAATATAAAATAAAATTGACAAGTATAGTTTGATTTTCAGTTTATTTGACCTCTACTCATTAAATTTTTTGGCCCTACCCATTAGAAATTTTGATCCATTTTTGCTATTAAAGTGTGGAGGAATAAGCCTTTTAGAATTTATCTGTGTTAATTGGTTCTTTGTGAAACAATTTATAATTTGTAGAGAAATATAATTGAATTCAAGTATGGGTGTATGCCGAAAACAGATGAGCAAATTTCTCAGCATATTTTTTTGGAGGTTCGTTCTTGAGTACTGGGAACTTGGGAAGATGAAGATTATTATTATTATTATTATTATTATTATTATTATTATTATTATTATTTTTTAAAAAAAAAAATAAAAATAAAAATAATCTTGAGAATATTGATCTTTGTATGAGTTAGCCAAGTTTAATGAAAAAAATTTGGGTTAATAGGCGGTTCAGTCACACCGTGAAAATCACCACTCCACCATATTGTGATTGATATTACCTGTTGAATTAAAGAAAATATGGGTTTGTGTTGTAGATAATGTAGTGTAGAGTAAAAAAAAAGAAAAGAAGAAGAAGAAGGGTGTTGTAGAAAAGATGAGTTTTTTTTTTTTTTTTCAAGCACAAAAAAGACTCGAGAATGCATTGAAAACTTGAAGACGAAGAGATACCAAATCCACACAGTATATTTTGTATTTATACTTTAATTACATATTTTAATTTATTTTTTGTTTGGTCTCCTCCCTGCCAAATGTCTGGCTTTGTCCCCGGAACTTAGTATATTGTAAATTTATTTTCTCTGATCAAAATTGACCAAGAAGTTTTATAAATGGACAGATTTTTACCTTTGCGTAGTAGCCAATATTGTGGGCGTACACTAACTTCACTGGTGATGTTAATATGTAAAAGTTCTTCCATAATAATAACAGTCACTGGTTACAACATATATCAAAAAAAAAAAAATTAAGAGAGAGAGAGAGAGAGAGAGAGAGAAACAAGCATTTAATCGAATCAAAGTATATTCTGAAATAAATTATGTAATTATGAGGAACTCACTCTAGCACAAACACTAATGTGCTAGCTAATACAAATAATTACAGAAAGATATTTTTCTAATCAGCACTAAGAACTTATTTTACTCCTAACTTCTCCATACATTTCCTCTCCCAATGAATGATGAATTTGCACTGTGTACAGTTTAGGGCCACATTTTCATTAAAAGTTTTACCACAGGCATCACATGGAGGAGAAACTTTAGTTCTCCGGAGAAAAGTTAGAGGATGTTGGTGAAAATCCGTTATAAATGTTTTACAACAATCAATGTAGGGATTCAACCCAACTATGCATCGAGGATGAGCAGTAAAGTTGCATTCTCCACAGTAGTAAAACCAATCGTCTGGATTTCTTTTTTCTTCGCAAATTAGACAACAATATTTTTCAGAATCGTCATTTTCGGCAGTAATAGTGTGAGTAAGTGAGAGAAGATGTGGGTCATATTCATACTTAGCTTTGAGGGGGAGTGTTGCACATTTAAAACCCAAGGCAAATTTGCATTCCTTGCATACAAACACACCATTGCGACCCTGCTCCTCCGACCCATCACAAGCACTGCACTTTTCAGCGGAACTAATAGCATGAAAGAGGGAGTGCTGGTGAACTTCATGTTTAATGGTTTTTGGAATGGAACAACATCGAATGTCAAGGCTGTAGGGGCAGTCCTGGACACACGTATAAGCGAAGCCATGGCTAAAACAACCACAAGCATTGCAATAGACGAGGTCATTAATGTCATTTTCCCTTCCCTTTGCAGAGAGGGTAAGCGGATGTAGGTGGTTTGGATGTCGCTTCTTTAAGGGAAATCGAGCACATTTGCTATGGAGAAAGTAGTCGCATTGTTCACAACTATAAAATGGGACGGAAATTGATTGCTTACAACCTTCACAGATGAGCTTATGATGATGACCCTCAATTTCGTTGCGGGTGATGAATAAGTAATGGTTATGACTGAAATGTTTGATCGCCTCAAGTTCTTCACCCTCTTCAAAGTCGCTATCCTCAATGAGATCTATGCTTGAGTCTACGGTATCACTTGGTCCAATCCAATTTTGGCGTGCGCATTCCAAGTGGGCTACGAAATCGCACTGTTGACAATAATAAGCCGCATACTTGAGGTTGAGCTTTTTGCCGCAGAGGTTACAGAGTACACAGTCGTCGTGCTCCTTCATCACTTGACCAAGTGAATACACGAGATTGAGCCAGTGACGATCTGCTATGATTTTGATTGTACGAGGCATCTCAGTACATGGAGTGTGGGCCAAGAGTTGACAAATGCGACATACCTGGGCAAAGCTGTTGCGATCCTCGCCACAGAGTTCACAAGTGAACTGGATCTGCTGAAAGATGGAAATGAATTCATGCTGGTGACAATCTTCAGGTTTTGTTCGCCAACCGGAAGCGCATTCGATGTGAAGGCCGTCGAAATCGCAAGTATTGCAATGGTAGAAGAAGCATCTTTCGCAACTCCTATAGCAGGCTTCACAAAGTTTAGGTCGTGATGGTGGCACTTGGAGAACAAGGGTGTGGTTTGGATGCAAAGGGTGTTGTATCTCACGGGGTAACTCGGCGCATGACTTGTGGAGGGAGAAGTTGCAGTGCTGAGAGCATTTGTAGGCGGGACCCCATACTGATTCATCGCACCCTGAGCAAACAAATTCATTCGAGCCATCGTTTTGTAACTCTTCCACAAAGATCAAGGGATGCTCCTCGTGGCTAAAATGGTGGAGTACCTCCATCTCCCTCAAGATCTCCCCCCCTCCCTCCCTCTTACACAAACCTGCAAACAACAGAAAGGTGATTAACAAAAAAGTATGATCCAAGCTTTAGAACGAGCTTAATTTAGTCGTGAACAAGAACTGAAAAAAAAAAAAAAAAAAGAGCAAAAGAGAGCAAACAAGCACAGATCGAACAAAACCCATGAGTTCCCTTTCTTTTTTAACTAAAAATCTTACTTGAAGCTGAAGCTGAACGTAACTGAGATCGGTTGGTTGATCGAGCGGACCCAATCGAAGGCCGAGATAGACTTTTTTTTTTGTTCTTTGAAAGGTGGAGAGGGAGAGGGAGAGGGAGTGGAGTAGTACTTGTGCGTGTCAGTGTGTGATCCTTTATAAACTTGTCACTCTGGAGTTTGCATGGTGGACTAATTAATAGTCTGCCAGCCAGCTGATGGTCAACTGATGACTCAGATTAGAGGGATTAACTATTAATCAAAGATTAATTGCTCATGGATAATGTAATGGAAGCCCCTGATCTAATCTTCAACTTAACTTTTGTTGTGTTTCAAAAAAAAACAAAAAAACTTAACTTTTGTTGGCTTACGCAAGTAGCTCAACAAAATTGGGGATTATTAGAATGGAGGCAAACCATCTTATTTTCAACTTAATTCTCGTTGGGTTACACAAATAGTCAAAGAAAATAGAGGATAGTTGAATGAAGGTCAATAACCAGTCGGCTTAATTAATATTCAAACAGCCCAATTGTGATTATAGGGCCACTTAGAGGATAGTTGAATGAAGAAAATAGAGGATAGTTGAATGAAAATTACTTGCTCTGCACTCTTGGAGGCTATTCCGGTTATGGGATTTGTCGGCTGGTCATTTCTTTCTCTGTTTCAGTCATGTTCTCTGTAACCCTTTGTGGATTATTCTCATTTTTATTTTATTTTTTTTCCTTTTTTTCATTTGTAGGAGTGGTAAGGGAGATAACCAAGAAACCAGTTGCGTTGAATTTGTGAGATGATATGATTAACAACTAGGAAACGATGACATATATAAATAACTAAAATAAGTCGTTTGATGTCTTCTTGATACTTTGGAAATAAGGACCAATCACAACACCCATCCACGAATTTATAGGCTTAGCTTCAAATAATCGTTCAAGTTTAAGAAGCATCAGTTTCAGGCTTTCAGCACAACTGAAAAACATTATCAAGATCTATTAGATGAGATTCAAACTGAAGCCACAATAATATTGTCATTGTAATTCCCAAACCAAAGGCACCAAGAATCTACAAGAAGGAATCACAGCATATATATATATATATATATATAGGGAAGAGGGTTACAAGGGAAAAAAAAAACCTAAGTGGGGGTAGGCTCCCAACAACAAACCTAAACAGAAAAACAATGCCGAAAATTAGATTAGTAAATAGGAAACGGGTTCATAAATGATCCAAAAGGGACAACAAACATCTCGGTCCTCTATATCTTAAGTAAAAGCCAAAAAATGGCCGCATGATTCAGTAATAGAGACAAAAGGTGCATGAACCTCGAAATGTTCCTCAACCCTTTTTTTTGAACCCACGCCTGGAAGATACAACAACCGCTAGAAAGAGGTTGTTGAGGGAGAGGCATTGCCAATATCCAATCGGGAGACATTGACGAGGAGGAATGAACTCTGATTGCAAAAGTAGCAACTACTAAATAAAACTACGGCTAAAATCCACAAAACCAACAACAATAATAGAAAAACAACAAACAACAGAAGTACAATAAGAAACCAAAACGCTACAGCATTGGTGGAAGAGTGTGACGACGGGGAGGCGCGAGGGGCGTTTGAGTTAAACACCAAGAAAATAAAAATATTTTTAGGTGTTTAATACAAATTCCAACAAGAATTTTCTTGAGATTTCACAATAAACACCAGAAATATTTTTCTTGAATTTTACAATTGTAATACGCTCGAAATGATGTTACTCTTTTGACATTTATTTTGCTGAATTTTGTGTATATAAACGATGGTATGGTTATGAAATAAAAGGAATTGTTGTATTAAAATATATGGAATTACAATTGATTGGATCAATTCGAGATGATTAATCTCCTTCTAACAAGACTAAGATTCTAAGTTAATCAAGAACTAGGAACTAAGCTATCAAGCTAATATTTTATGCCAAAGGGTCTGAATCAATGCAAATACAAGGAGTTGACATTTTCTTTTATAGTTCACTTCCTCGACAGCTGAGCTCAATACAACTATAAACAAATCAAAAAAACCACTTGTCAAAAGCGTGCTTAAAACCATGTGGACATGTGACAATACTTGCCTCATTAAAAGCATCTCGTATAATCAAAATCCACAGAGAATTGCATAGAGATTTGCGCTACCTGTCCGGCTATCAAATTGCACTCCTCAAGCCATACACCCCAGATTTCGTGTTTACCAATGCCAGCATTTTTTTTGTTTTGTTTTTTGAACACTCTTATCCATGAGCATACGTACTGACTGCTACACTACCTCAAAATTGACCTTACCTTAATTTCCAAGGCTCATCTTCTCACATGCATGAGTAGTTGCACTACAGCTTGCAATTTTAAATTTTTAATTCACATGTCCAGCTTCCTTTCCCATATGACGTCAATCTGGTACAAAACGCAATGCACTGCAACATAAAACGCAGAAGGAAGACAACACTTTGCACGCTTCAACATCCAAGCTCTCATTCACAAGTCACAACACCCAAAGACCAACACCCAGGTGAGTGTCATCTTACTGTCAATTTAAGTGTTGAAAGAACAATTTTATATCGTATCGTCTATGTAGGGTCGTAAACGAAGTAAAACTACTCGTGAGCTCGATCAGATTCGACTCAATAAAGTTCAGCTCATGCGCAACTCGATTATTAAATGAGCTACTCGTAGACACAAAAATATATTCGATTATTAAACGATACAAACCCGTATAAAATTCGGCTTGCTTGTTTATATGATACTAAATCTTAGTATTTATATGATCTAATCATTTAAATTATATAATATGATCTAACAATTCATATATATATATAGTCATATATTGTCACATAATTCATTAATTCTAACTCATAAATATACTATTTATATAATGTTACAACTATAAATTATAGTCATATAATGTCATATAATTCATAAATTTTAACTCATAAGTATACAATTCATAATAATATAAACTATAAAGATTAGAAACTAGTGATAACTGTATCATTTTACTACAAAAGATCGGTATTTTTTTTTTGAGCCAAGTAGAACTTAATTTATAATTTTCAAAACTCGTCATATGAGCTCAAGCTTAATTTGAGCTCGTGATAAATAAGCTCGAGAGCAGCTCAAACTCGTAATAAATTTAAATGAATCAAGCTTAGACATACACTAATCATCCGAACTCAACTCGTTTACATCCCTACGCCTATGTGCTATAAAAGTAGTGTAGTGTGCATTTAATTACTCAGACATGTAGGCGAACTCGATCCAGTTTCTTGGACATCACAAAAAAAAAAAAAAAAATGAACAATAGTTTCGGTGTGTACTGGTATATGTGGTTTGAGAATTGAGTTTTTCTTTGTGTGCATTAATGTGTTAGTAATTTAATAAAAAAAATTTATTACCATTTTAATAATAGTGTAAAGAAATTGTTTGGGGCTTTATTTTTTAATATTGCCTCCTATGACCTAAATTTTAACTTCTCCATTTGTTCACGTTAGCTTGTAAATGTATTAAGTACCATGTGAATTGTCATGAAACATGTGACAGTCCACATTTTAGTGGCTAGCGTAGTAAGTGTCAAGTAGATTGCTATGTTGGTTTGCAAAGGACTAATAGTAAAAGTTGTAGTAATATTTTATGCACAACAAATATATATATACACTTTGTACAACAAATTTAATTTGTCCAACATTTTTTTTTTTAAAAAAAAAAAAGTGAAAATCATTTCTACATTAATTTTGTTGTATAAAGTGTGTACATTTGTTGTGTAAAAAACATTACTCCAAACGATATTGTGAAGAAAAGATGTAGGTCATAAGCCGAACCACCTTAACCTATGTCTATTTCATCTATTTCCTATATCTCATTAGGTTATTATCATTTTCTATATTGGTGATTGACGTTCATATGTAAAAGTTCTTCCATACTTAATAATAAGATATTACTTCTCAATTGATAACCATACTTACAACATATATATATATACACACAAATTAAGAGAGAGAGAGAGAGAGAGAGAGAGAGAGAGAGAGAGAGAGAGAGAGAGAGAGAGAGAGAGAGAGAGCCATTTAATCGAATCAAAGCATATGATGAAATAAATTATGCAATTATGAGGGACTCTCTCTAGCGTAAACACAAATGTGCTAGCTAGTACAACTAATTACAAAATGTATTTTTCTAATCAACACTAAAAACTCATTTTACTCCTAATTTCTCTATACATTCCCTCCCTCAATGGACGATGAATTTGCACTGTGTATAGAATGGAAAGTTTGACGACCATTTTTTTTTAAAAAACAAACATACAAACAGATCTTCAGAGCAGCACAATGATGTGTCGTTCAACCAACATATGGCACATGCTCCATAACATGTACCTGATAATCAGAGTATAACATCTATCCATCTATGCAGCGAAAAACATAAACCTAAATAGCGGAAATCATAACATAAACCTCTATTACAAATAATCATAAACAAAGAGTCATATTACATCTATCTGTATAAGTATTTCCTCATAATAAATACATAATAGAAATGGCTTAACAAAGATTAAGTGACACAAGCGTCTACCACATTACCAATTTCCTCTATACCTAAAAGAATAGACATCTCGCAGTCTATCTTATTACAACTGTCTTCAGTCATAATATCACAAACACACTTCTAAAAGACCATCAACTACAACTAGAGTACCTGCAGCCAAAGGAACATCATCAATACAGTTGTGGGGATTTGCCACATCCGTATAGGTGAAAGAGTGAGTTCACCGTCTCAGTACATAATACTGAAACCTCAGTGATATTAAACTAACTGAGTTTTCGCAAAGAACCAACTTTTTTTTTTTTTTTTTTATAGTTTTGCGAGCACTATAACAGCTACCAATTTTATAAATTTTTTTTTGAAAAACCTCAATAACTAATATAACAAACACCAACTAATAGAAAATATTTAAGCATACTATGTAGTTGTGAGCATATATAGGAGTTCTAGTCATCCCACATTGGAAGCTTCTACTATCGACTCATCTACAATATATTACTTTTGATCGGTGGCTCAGTCATACATGTACGCGAGTAATCTCAAGCATACAAGTACGTTCAACCAAGAAAACATGGCATCTAGTTTAGTTGTACTAAGACATCCACATTCCTTGAATTAGGCAACACTAAGCTTACTCTCGTACACTTATTGCCTTTGCAGAACAACTCACGCGTATCACATAGACATTAGCATCCCATAACACCTAATCCCGTTCACTTGTTGCCTTTGCAGGACAACTCGTGCGGTATTACATAGACAATGATATCTCTAACCCTAGGCAATGCAATCATTTACGCACTTTCAAATTCAATGCATTTAAATCATGCAAATAATAAGTTTAGCAAAACTACAATATATAAGACATACAATACATTTCATCACATAACAATATATGTATGCATATGCCAAGCAAATGGGGACCGTATCCCAAGGAATCAGGACCGTATCCCAAAGAGCAGGGATCGTATGCCAAGTTAACATAGAGTCCATAACTCAAAGAGAACAGCTACCATATCCCATATTAACACCGAGTCTGTAACTTCAGAGAACAGGGACCATATCCCAAAGTTTGTATCGATAAGCACGCAATGCATCATGTCCCAATTTTATAACTCACACTAAAAATCCCAATCATTTACAATCCAACCATAGTCTACAAAATTCCCAACCACCACGTACAGTCACACAATTCATTCAAACTCCACATATCATATTCATATTTTCCAGCATCATCATAATTTCAAGATATTCAAAAGTACTCAAAACAACCAAAACAATTATAATCAACATACAGTTGGTTCAAATTTTGTAAAATAATATATATTTAGCAATTCTATATTATATAAAAATAAGTTTCTCAGTGAGTAGAATACTCACCTTGGTTGTATTGGACTCATAACTCGAACTCTACATTAGAGAAACCATTGAAGTCTCCAATCCAGACACTATCCTGCAAACATTGGTATCGTTAAACTACACTATTGAACTCTACACTCTATGACACATAGACTACCTGTGTGCTCACATGTCGCATTTTCCACTTCTAAAGCTAGCTAGGTATCGTTGGCCATTATTAGGTTAATCATTGTTGTAGGTTCATATTTTATTCCCCTTATGATCATTAAGATATGTTTACTATTTTATTCGCATATTTATTGTTATTACATCACATTATTATTGTTAGTCCTTTTATTTACAAATCATCAAAGTGGTTTAGATTATAGAACCATAATCCTATTTTACATATTAATTTACTAACTTTTATTAGAATAGATTACAATCACATATTGTAATATATTCATTTACTAAAGCTTCAGTCATATACATAGACTACAAAGCTAAGCATCATACTTAGAGTCAACTTGCTATTAGTCCATAACTCTTATGAATTCTACTCCGATGTTAATTATGTTCATTACGATATCTAAATTGTTATCTATGTTTATTTGATTTACTCGGTTATTGGTTATTGTATTTTCTTTATATCTAGTTATTCGCTTACTTTATCCACTTATTTCCTTGTTACACTTTACTTATTCTTCCATTTACCCATTTCATTTTCATTTCCATTCTATTAGACACCACAACATCATATTCTCAATTTCAACTGTATTTTCCCTTTAAAAATATTCCAAAACTTCATCTCATTAGAAAAATCAATAGCCTAATGCAAACATCATCCGGCCATCCACTAAGGAACTCCTCCACAAATACTTTTAAATCTTCAATTTCGTATTAAAACCAACTCCTCTATTAGTCATAGAACCAATATCAAATCAACTATCCATAACAAGTCAACATAACTAAAACTACATTATCCAAAGACTCATTCCTCGTAGTAAATCAAACACCTAGGAATATGGTGGTGTAGAATATGATTCAATTTCGTATATTGCAGTTTTGTCAGCTTGTAGTCATGGAGGGCTCGTTGAGAAGGGAAATAAGTACTTTGAGGAGATGCAGACTCAAAATATTAAGCCAACTCAAATGCACTATGCTTGTATGGTTGATCTCCTTGGCCGAGCTGGCTTAATGGAAGAAGCAGTTGAGATTATTAGAGGCCTGCCTATTGTGAATTGTGAAGACTGAGAAATTAAATAGGGAGTTTAACGACTAATAAGATTATATAATTGAAAAATAAAGAGTTTAAGGTAAGGGGTAAAATGTAGTTAGTTTTAATGTGGGGGTTAAATAGCAATTAACAAATAAAAGAATTAAAGTGGAGGGGTATTTTAGTAATTTTTCTATTTTTCTCCCTTATCCATTTTCTTTTCCTTTTCTTTTCTTTCTTTTCTTTTTCTTCTATTTCTCCTCGGTGGACAGCAGTCCACGACTGCTTGTTCTTCTTCTTTCTACTTCTCCTTCTCTGTTCTTCTTTTCTTCTTCGTTCTTTCTTCTTCTACCCGAGCAGCAGAGAGAGAATGAGAGAGAGAGTGAGTGAGATTTAGGGAGTTGAGAGTGTGAGATCGAGGGGGGGATCTGACGCGCGGGGAAGACCTGGAAACCAGAGGACCCGAGAGTGGCCGGAGGTCCGATCCTCCATGTTTTCTGACGGGGGGAGCTGGGTTGCCGATGGCCGGAGCTGAATCGATGATCGGTGAAGCCTAGACCCGCTACCCGTGTGTGCAACCCGACGAATCCGGGAGAACCCGTGTGACCCGATCCTTCGGTGGTGAAGTCCGGCGTGATTTCCAGCGGCTCCTGTGGATTTCCGGCGAAGACCCGTGAGGCACGAACCCAGAACCCCTCAAACCCGCGACCCGTGAGCCCAGAAAACCCAAGGACCCGTGACCCGCCTGACCCTAGAGGAAGACCCGATTCTTCATGGCGTTTTCCGGCGGCTTTTCCGGCGGTCCAGTAGCGATTTCCAGTGGATTTGTTGAGGAAAATCCCTAAGGTATAAGTTTTATAATTTTTGTGGATTAATTTGTCGATTGTTGAATTAGGGTTTGATAATTTTGGGGATTTTCAATGGATTGTGTTTTGACTATGCATAGTTTAAGAATTGATGAATTTGAATTGATTGTATGGGTGGTTGGGTTGATTTTAGGTGGATGATTTTGTGTTGGGTTGTATGGAATTGGATGTTGGATTTTGTGGGCTGGATATATGTATGTGGTTCTTGATGATTGTGGGTTGATTTTCTATGATGGTCAAAGGGGTTTTGGATGATCATTTTGTTGGTGAATTTCTATAGTATTGATATTGTGATTAATGGTTAAGTTCATTACCATGGTAATTCTAAATCAGAATTTATGGCTTGATGTGGGGAGATTTTGGTTGGCTATGGACAATTGGGTTGAGGATTATGTGGTTTAGATTTTGGTAGTTTTAGTTGGTGTTTTAGTTCTTTAATTTCATTAAATGATTGAGTTGTTTGGATTGAGAAATTCTGGAATTTCTTATTGGATTGATTATTAATTGGTTATCCTTGGAGTTGGTTTTATGGATTTGAGGGTGAATTCTTCAGGGTATTTGTGATGTTCGGTTTAGATGGAAGATGAGGCGTTAATGGTGTTTATGGATGTGAGTTGGGGCTTTGATGGTTGGATTTGTGGTGTTGATTTTTGAGTAGCCCTTAATGGCTTTGTCCGATTATATGTAATAAAGGAGTTTCGATTCGTTTCGATATATGGCAATGGATATTAAAGGTTTGGTTGTAAGAGAATCTTGATTTATTGTTAGAATAGAAATGACAATGTTTATGATTGATATCTTATGAATTTAAGGAGCTGTTTTGGATAAGCTGACTGATTAGGAGTAATGTTCATTTTAGAACCTAATTTGATGGGTAGCTATGTTAAACGGTTGGATTCTTTGCAACGTATCATTTGGGATATTCTATTTAAGTTTTGATTATTTGGCTTAACTTAATTATGTAGAATTTGATAATGCCGGGTTAGGTGTTTACTAGGAGCCTTGGGATAAGTTAAGCTAAGCATGGGTTAGACCTAGAGCCTAAGTGTAATGCTTAGCTTTGAGGACGATGCATAAGCTTTAGCAAAAGAATGTATATTCAATATGTGATTACAATCTAATTTAATAAGAGTTATCAAATTAAAATGTTGAACAAGATTAATGTTCTATAATCTAAACTACGTAGATGATTAACATAGATAATGAGGAGCAACAATAATAAGTAAGCTAAATAAAATAGTAAATACATCATTGTAGTAATAAACAAAGATTATATGAACCTAGACATAAATGTTAACCTAATAATAGTTTAGGCACTTAACTAAGTTTAGATGTGGACAAAGCGACGTGTGAGAGTGCGGGTAGTTTAGGCGTCATAGAGTATGAGGTTCAATAGCATAGTCTAACGTTATAAGTATTTGCAGGATCGTGTCATAGTTGGAGACTTCAACGGGTTCTCCAATGTAGAGTTCGAGTCGGAGTCCAATGCAGCCGAGGTGGGTATTCCACTCACTGAGAAAATATATATTTTTATATGTATTGGATTGATAAAAATATATATATTGTTTATGAAACTGAACCAACCATATGATGAAATGTATATGCTTTGAGATGATTTATTAGTTTCGATTATGTTTAAACTATATCAATGATGTTTAAGAGATAGTGCAAGAGTGAAAAGTATTGACTAGATTTAAAGTGTTAAGTTCTACGGTTGAGATTTAAATTATGCAAATTGTTTGAGAACATGTCATGTTGAAACTGCGCAAATTTGATAAAGAAACTAAGTTTTGAATGATTTCAAAGTGTTAGATTAAATGCTGGATTTGTTTAGTTTTGAAAGGACGTGATTTAACAACTGCATGATTTCAGCATGACACAGTAGGAAATATATACTGGTCAAGCACGGAACATTGAGCATGTAGTATAGAGCATACATATCAGAGTAACAGTATCAGCAGAGTAACAGTATCAGCACATTGAGGCAGTATCAGCAACACATTGAGGCATGCATAGCATATATAGCATTGTTTTGTGAGAGATGTTTTTATGTTATGAGTAGTTTTGCTAGACGTATTGGTATGCATAAGAGTCTTCATGAAAAGATCTTATGTATATTTTTATCGGATGTTCACATGTGTTAATAGCATACATTGAACTTGAAAGTACATGGATACATGATTGCCCAGGTGCGAGTAATGGCATGTCTATGAGTAAGAAGGTTGACTGTTCTTGTTCTTCAGGAAAGACGTGTTAGCATGATTGAGTTTAACTCTAGTGCTCTCATGATCTACTGACGTCAAGGCACGAAGCTGGAATACGATTAGAGATGGTGTTGCGAGTGTTTTGTTGAAGGATGTTATCCTAGTACGGAAGAGTAAGATGCCATGTTCTTTGCTTAAGATCTATGTGTATACGTGATATCTGTGATGGAGTGATCGTGTGCACATATGTCCAAGTGACCGGTGAAAAGTGTTATTATAGATGGGTCTATATGTAGAAACTTCCAAGGAGGGATGTCTGGAACTTCTACATGTTTTCACAGCTATATAGTATGTTTTAAATGATTTCTGAATAGTCGGTGTTTGCTACATTAGCTATTGGTAAATTGTGGCTAATATAGTGCTCGCACGACTATAAATAAATAGAGGTTGGTTCTTTGTGAAAACTCAGTTAGTCTTATACCACTGAGGTCTTAGTATGAGGTATACTAAGGCGCTGAACTCATAATTTCACCTATGCAGATGTGGATACCACCACAACCGTGTAGATGATGTTTCTTTGGCTGCAGGTATTACGGTATAGTCGATGGGTCGGTAGCATGTGCTTGGGATATTATGACTGAAGCTCGCCGCGACAGTTGTAATTGTCGGACCACGGGTTGTCCACTATTTTATAGGTTTGGTATGTCTTGTGACATTTGTGTCACTTATTATTTGTTAAGCCATTATTGTTATAGTGTTAATAAGACTCAAACAGATAGATGTTAAATGACTCTTTTTGTAATTAACTTGTGATAGATGTATAAGTTGTAATTTCCGCAATTCAGATTTATGTTTTCTGCTGCATAGTTAGATGTATGTTATACTCTGATTATCAGGTACATGTTATGGGGCATGTGCCATATGTTGGCTGAGCGACACGTAGTCGTGCCACTGCGATGACTCGTTTTACGTTTTATAAAAAAAAAAAAAACGGGTCGTCACATGAATGCCGGATGCCAATGTCTGGGGAGCTTTGCTTGGGGCATGCCGAATCTATGGGAATGTAGAGTTGTGGTGTTGGGCAGCAGAGCATCTGTTCAAGTTGAAGCCTCAGCACTGTGGGTACTACATTCTTCTTTCAAACATGTATGCAGAAGCAGGGAGATGGGAAGAGGCAAACAGGGTCAGGGACCTGATGAAGTCGAGGGGAGTGAAGAAGAATCCTGGCTATAGTTGGGCAGTATTCGTGACCAGGTGCATGCTTTCGTAGTTGGAGAGAGAATAGAGGGATTAGATTCTGATATTTGGCTTGCAGAATGCAGTTAATTTGTTTTTACATTTTAGATTCAGTTTGAGGGTTCACCTAAGAAGATGGTATATGGTGTAAATTTTGGCTCTTTGGAATGACATTGAGAGACAAGTCCGGATAGTTAAGATAATCTTCACCATATTTCTTAGCTAATTGGACTGGTTCACCTTCAACACTTCAACGTGGAGATGGATGCTAATGGTGAAGCTGTGGATGGAAGTGACATTCTACTTCTGAAGTGACAATGCAAATGAAAAAGAGAAGAACATAGCGTCAACAGGTGACTGATGCTTTAAAAAATTATGCTGCGAGTTGTTGTTCATTAAAAAAAAAATTGTGCTGAGTTTAGATTGAGAAAATTTTCAGGCTGCAGCTTATAAATGCTGCTCTTATAGTTTCTAAATTATGAGTTTGAATTGGACTTAGCAAAGAAAAAAGACATCAAAACCGGTTAAAAACATGGAAGAAACAGTGCGGACTTGAAACTCTCTCTCACTGTGGACTTGAGTGGGATAAGAGAGATGTAAGAAGGTTGTTAAAATATTATGGATGAAATGAGTACATTTAGCTTAGTTTCATCTTACTGTCAATTTAAATGTTCAAAGAACAATTTTATATTGAATAACGTCAATGTGCTATAATAGTAGTGTAGTGTGCAATTACTCAGACATGTAGGTGAACTCACGATCCTGTTTCTTGGACATCACAAATAAAAATGATTTGTGCAATAGCAACAAAGCCAGATTTGATCTCTGTTTTGCTGGAAAAAGGATCTTGTCTACAAACATGGAACATATGATTTTTGTTGTTCTGAATTCATACTGAAATGTACTCCTATAAGCTAAAGATAAATTCTGGGAGGCCTATAACTGCCACTGTATATGTTCATAATGATTTGTGCAATAGCAACAAAGCCAAATTTGATCTCTGTTTTGTTGAAGCTTGTAAGTAATTTTTCTCGGGTTGCGTCCAAACACATTTTAATATTTATAACCATTGCGCGCAGGTTAATTAGATGAGTTAGGATCTGAACCCTTGCAAAACACAATGCATGTTTTACTTTCAAGATTGGAAAGCTTGCAGAAATTGCGGTGAAAAGATATTGGCTTCTGAAGAACTGAGCGATAATAATACTAGTGATAACATTCAAGCTTCATCTTAGCAGACAATGGCCTGTCCATGATTTCACTCCAAACAACTATGACATGTCGTTTGAAAAAAATTCATCTCATCTTTAGAAAAATGTGGTTCTTGAAATATTGTTTGTCTGTCAGGGTGGGATGTTGTGTTGTCTTTGAATAAGGATGTGGTGTTGTTGTGTTGTCCTACTATAAGGATGTGGTGTAAACTAACTTATTTACAGCATCCACACAGATTTAGACACATCAGTTTGATACGCAAAATAGAATAAACGCAAAACCACTGGATTACCCCATCCTTGGCATGGTTCCGGAAACTACCGATCCACGTCCACCTACATCGGACTCTTCTGCCAAACGCCACGCCAAAATCGATGGAAGGCCACCGTACCGCCTCCTACGCATAAAGCCCTCCGATCGTGATTTCTCTGAGAAGCCACGCTCCCAAGAATTTTCACGGCAACCAATCGAATCAAAGAGAGAGAGTGAAAATGGGTTTCAGTTGGAAGAAGAAATCAGGGGCAAAAGTTTGCTCAGTGACTCAGAGCTCGGTATAGGACATTCAACATCTATTGACAGCGGGGACTAAGATCGTCGCTGTGGGAAGAAACTACGCCGCTCATGCCGAAGAACTCGGCAACGCCGTCCCCAAGGTCTCCCCTCCTCTCTCTCTCTCTCTTAACATGGTCTTTTTCTTTTTTAAGGGCTTTACCCCAAAGGGAGCCCTTCCAGAAATTCTCGAAGGCCAAGGCCAAACCCAGTCCTAAGAGGGGGGTTGGAAATAGTTTTCAACCAGCAATAGACGTGCCTCAATTAGAACCTCTCTCAACATGTCTTAATCCTCTGTTTGATTCCCGAGAAACCGCAGGAAAAGAAGAACAAAAATAGGAAATTTGTAGGAGTGAAAAGGAAACGGGGAGGGTTTTGACTTGTGGAAGCTCGGTAAAGGATGTTGTTGCTAGCTTGCAGAGTAATTGTGGCGAGTTGACTCAGTAAGGGAATTGGGTGGGGGAAGGAGTGAGCTTCCGCTTGCACGAAGAGTGGGGTTGAGATTTTGAATTTTGATGATGAAATAACTGTGATAACGAAAAGAATTTGGTGTTTTTCATATCTATTGTATTTTGTGTTTTTCTTTGACTTGTCAACCTCTAATATAGGCTTTACAGCCCATCCGGATAGGATGTATTCTCTTCTTTTATATGGTAATTGTTTGGACTAAAATGATAATTCACTTTTCTTTATGATAGTTGATCTCTTCTTCCGTTTGATTGTCTATTTGGATGTTCCGTTTTCATGGTTGGTTGTCATCTATTTCAGCAGAATGCAAGTTAGAGGCCAGGACACTTGTCCAGGTAACTAAAGGTTAGTATATTGTAAATTTATTTTCTCTGATCAAAACGAACAAGTTTCATAAATGGACAGATTTTTACCTTTGCGTAGTGGCCAATATTGTGGACACTGACTTCACTGGTGGCGTTCATATGTAAAAGTTCTTCCATACTTAATAATAACAGTCTTCGATATTACTCTTCTATTGATAACCAAATTTGCAACATATATCCAAAAAAAAAAATTAAAAGAGAGAGAGAGAGAGAGAGAGAGAGAGAGAAGCATTTAATCCAATCAAAGTATATGATGAAATAAATTATGCAATTATGAGGAACTCTCTCTAGCACAAACACAAATGTGCTAGCTAGTACAATTAATCAGCACTAAGAACGTATTATACTCCTAATTTATCTATACATTCCCACATCCAATGGATGATGGATTTGCACTGTGTACAGTTTAGGGCCACATCTCCGTCAAAAATTTCACCGCAAGCATCACATGGAAGAGAGACCTTAGTTCTCTGGACAAAAGTTAGAGGATGTTGGTGAAGATGCGTTATAAATGTTTTTCCACACTTAATGTAGGGATTCCACCCAACTATGCATTGATGATGAGCAGTAAAGTTGCATTCTGCACAGTAATAGAACCAATGGTCTGGATTTCTTTCTTCTTCGCAAATTAGACAATAATATTCTTCAGAATCGTTTTCAGCAGTAGTGTGAGTGAATGAGAGAGGATGTGGGTGATATTCATACTTAACTTTGAGCGGGAGTGTTGCACATTCAAAACCCAAGACAAAATTGCAATTAGTGCATACAAATCCACCATTGTAGTGTTTCAACCTATTACAGGCATTGCACTATTCATCTAATTTTAAAGCATAGAAGAGAGGGTGTTGGTGACCTTCATGTTTAAAGGTTTTTGGAATTGAACAACATCGGATGTCAAGGCTGTAGCGATCACATTCGTGACATGTATAAGTGTAGCCGTGGCTATAACGTCTACAAGCATTACAAAAATGGATGTGACCAAGGACCTTTCCCCTTGCAGAGAGGGTAAGCGGATGTGGGTGACTTGTGTATCGCTTCTTTAAGGGTAGTCGAGCACACGTGCTATGGAGAAAGTAGTCGCATTGCTCACAACTATAAAATGGGGCGGAAATTGATTGCATACAACCTTCACAGAGCTTATGATCATGAACCTCAACTCCGTTGCGGCTGATGATTAACTTATGTTCATGATCGAAATGTTGGAGCTCCTCTAGTTCTTCTAGTTCTTCATCCTCTTCAAAGTCGATATCCTCGATAGGATCTATGCTTGAGTCTATGGTACGTCTAGCTCTAGGTGTGCATTTCAAGTGAGCTACGAAATCGCATTTTTGGCAATAATAACCCGCATAATTGGGGTTGAGCTTTTTATAGCAAAGCTTACAGAGTAGATCGTCGTGCTCCTTAATCACTTTACCAAGTGAATAGATGAGAGTGAGCAAGTGACGATCTGCTGTAAGTTTGATGGTACTTGGCTTCAGAGCACATAGAGTGTCAGCCAAGAGTTGACAAATGCGACATACCTGGGCGGCAATATTGTTGCGATCCTCACCACATAATTCACAAGTGAAATGGAACTGCTGAAAGATGGGAACGAATTCATGTTGGTGACCGTCGTCAAGTTTAGTTGGCAAACTGGCCGAGACACATTCGATGTCAAGGTCGAAATTGCAACTATCGCACCTGTAGGAGAAGCAACTTTTGAAACGCCTACCGCAGGCATCACAATATCTATCTTCTGACACTGGCGCTTGAAGGAGGAGGGTGTGGTTTGGATGCACAGGGTGTTGTATCTCAGGGGGTAACTCCGCGCATGACTTGTGAAGGAAGAATTTGCATTGAGAGCAGTTGTAAGCAGGACCACATGATACTGATTTCTCGCACCCTGAGCAAACAACTTCATTCTCGCCATCATTTTCAAACTCTTCCACCAACATCAATGGATGCTCCTCGTGGCTAAAATGTTGGACCTCCATCTCTCTCTCTCTGTCTCTTACACAATCCGCCACACGACAAAAAGTAACGCTGCAAGCACGTACAGATCAAGCTTTAGAACGAGAGATTTGTTGACTTCTCACTTTAAATCTCCAAACAGGTATATACACACGTACATGAGCTTTAATCAAACAACACACTCCTAAAGAAGAGAGAAATGAACAAAAGAATCTTCAGAAGGCTCACCTGAAACTGAATGTAACCGAGATCCGTAGATCGAGAAGAGGACCCAATGAAAACCCCAATAATTGTCCGTTAAATAATGGTTTAGTGGACCAATAATTGTTCATTGAATAATGGTTTGGTGAAACAATAATTGTTCATTGAATAATGGTTTGGTGAACCAATAATTGTCCGTTGAATAATGGTTTGAACGCGGACAGACACAAACGACGACGTTAATAGTCTGCCGGCCAGCTGATGCTCAACTGATGACTCAGATTAGAGGGATTAACCGTTAATCAAATATCAATTGCTCAAGGATAATGTAATGGAAGCCCGTGATCAAACCTTCAACTTAATTTTTGTTGGCTTACGCAATTAGCTCAAAAATAAAATAAAATGGAGAACTATTGAAATGGAGGCCAATTATCTTATTTTCAACTTAATTCTTTTTTTTTATACACAAATAACCTAAGAAAATAGGGGCTAGTTGAATGGAGGCCAATAACCAGTCGGCCTAATATTAAATTCTGGGAGGCCTATAACTGCCACTGTATATGTTCATAATGATTTGTGCAATAGCAACGAAGCCAGATTTGATATCTGTTTTGTTGAAGCTTGTAAGTAATTTTTCTCTGGTAGCTTCCAAACACATTTTAATATTTATTACCATTGCAGGTTAATTAGATGAGTTAGGATCCTGAACCCTTGCAAAACACAATGCATGCTTTACTTTCAACATTGGAAAGCTTGCAGAAATTGCGGTGAAAAGATATTGGCTGCTAAAGAACTGAGCGATAATAATGCTAGTTATAACATTCAAGCTTCATCTCAGCAGACAAGGGCATGTCCATAATTTCACTCCAAACGATTATGACATGTCGTTTGAAAAAAGATTCATCTCATCTTAAGAAAAATGTGGTTCTTGAAATATTGTTAGTCTGTCAGGGTGCGATGTTGCTTGATACCGCCATCATCTAATCAAACTTAAAAATTCCTGCCAATTGAAAAAGATTGAATTAAAAACTTTTTCTTAGAAGCATTCAAATTTTTAATGACATGGAATTCCTACAATTTGAATCATCAATATTTTTACAAAAGATTCCAACAATGTCCAACTATTACAAATTATTGAAATGCTTGTGTGGGTGAGGATAGATAAAATGTTGAATAGCATTTTTCTTGTTCTATTTATCTCTTGGAGGATAATTTGTTGTCTTTGAATACAAACTCGTGTTTCTTTTATATGGTAATTGTTTGGACTAAAATGATAATTCACTTTTCTTTCTGATAGTTGATTTCTTCTTCCGTTTGATTGCCTATTTGGATGTTCCTCTTTCATTGTTGGTTGTCTTCTATTTCAGCAAAATGCAAGTTAGACTAAAGGGTAGTATCAGGATGGAGCTGGGGGGTGGCTAGTAGGGCCATGGCCCCCCCTCCCAGTTCATTTGAAAAAAAAAAAATAATTAATAAGTATAGTTTGATTTTCAGTCTATTTCGCCCCTACTCATTAAAAATTTTGGCCCTATCCGTTAGAAATTTTGGCCCATTTTTGCTATTAAAATGTGGAGGAATAAGCCTTTTAGAGTTTATCTGTGTTGATTGATTCTTTGTGAAACAGTCTATAATTTGTAGAGAAATATAAATGAATTCAAGGATGGGTGCAGGCCGAAAACAGATGAGCAAATTTCTTGGCATATTTTTTTGGAGGTTCATTCTTGAGTACTGGGAACTTGGGAAGAGGAATAATTTTTTTTTTAAAAAAAAAAAAAAATCTTGAAAATATTAATCTTTGCATGAGTTGGCCAACCTTAATGAAGAAATTTTGGGTTAATGGGCCGTTCAGTCACACCGTGAAAAGCACCACTCCACCATATTGTGACTGATATTGCTTGTTGAATGAAATGAAATATTAGTTTGTGTTGTAGATGATGTAGTGTTGAGTTGAGAAAAAGAAAAAAGAAAGGTGTTGTAGAAAAGATACATTTTATTTTTTATTTTTTTTAAAGCATAGAAAAGACTTAAGAAGGCATTGAAAACTTGAAGACGAATAGATACAAAACTCACCCAATATATTTTGTATTTATACTTTAATCACATATTTTAATTTATTTTTTGCTTGGCTCCCTCCCAACCAAATGTCTGGTTCTGTCCCTATAACTTAGTATATTGTAAATTTATTTTCTATGATCAAAATCAACGAATTGAAGAAGTTTCATAAATGGACAGAATTTTACCTTTACGTAGTAGCCAATATTGTGGACGTACACTAACTTCACTGGTGACGTTCATATGTAAAAGTTCTTCCATAATAATAACACTCTTCGATATTACTCTATATATTGATAACCAAACTTACAACATATATCAAAAAAAAAAAAAATTAAGAGAGAGAGAGAGAGAGAGAGAGAAACAAGCAATTAATCCAATCAAAGTATGTGCTGAAATAAATCATGTAATTATGAGGAACTCAATCTAGCGCAAACACAAATGTGCTAGCTATATAGTACAACTAATTACAAAAAGATATTTTTCTAATCAGCAACGTATTTTACTCCTAATTTATCTATACATCCTGTCTCCCAATGGACAAAGAATTTACACTGTGTACAGTTTAGGACCACTTCTCCATTAAAAGTTATACTGCAGGCATCACATGGAGGAGAGACCTTAGTTCTCTTGACAAAAATTAGAGGATGTTGGTGAAGATGCGTTAGAAATGTTTTTCCATACTTAATGTAGGGATTGCACCCAACCACGCATTGAGGATGAGCATCAAAGTTGCATTCTACACAGTGATACGACCAATGGTTTGGATTTCTTTTTTCTTCGCAAATTAAACAATAATATTCTTTAGAATCGTTTTCGGCAATAGTGTGAGTAAATGAGAGAGGATGTGGGTGATATTCATACTTAACTTTGAGCGGGAGTGTTGCACATTCAAAACCCAAGGCAAAATTGCATTCAGTGCATACAAATCCACCACCGCAGTACCGATCACAGGCATTGCACTTTTCATCTAAATTTAGAGCATAGAAGAGAGAGTGTTGGTGACCTTCGTGTTTAAAGGATTTTGGAATCGAACAACATCGGATGTCACGGCTGTAGTCACATTTGTGACATGTATAAGCGTAGCCATGGCTAAAACGAAGACAAGCAATACAAAAATTGATGTCAACATTGAACTTATTTCCCCTTGCTGAGAGGGTAAGCGGATGTAAGTGTCTTGGGTGTCGCTTCTTTAAGGGTAGTCGAGCACACGTGCTATGGAGAAAGTAGTCGCATTGCTCACAACTATAAAATGGGACGGAAATTGATCTCACACAACCTTCACAGAGCTTATGATCATGAACCTCGACTTCGTTGCGGCTGATGATTAACTTATGTTCATGATCGAAGTGTTTGAGCTCATCAAGTTCTTCATCCTCATCCTCTTTAAAGTCGATACCATCCTCAATGAGATCTATCCTTGCAGGGTCTATGGTATGTCTAAGTGGGCATCTCAAGTGGGCTACGAAATCGCATTCTTGGCAATAATAACCCGCATAATTGGGGTTGAGCTTTTTATAGCAAAGCTTACACAATACATTGTCGTGCTCCTTAATAACTTTACGAAGTGAATAGATGAGAGTGAGCAAGTGACGATCTGCTGTAATTTTGATGGTACTTGGCTTCAGAGCACATAGAGTGTCAGCCAAGAGTTGACAAATGCGACATACCTGGGCACCATTGTTGCGATCCTCGCCACATAATTCACAAGTGAAGTGGAACTGCTGAAAGATGGGAACGAATTCATGTTGGTGACCGTCGTCAGGTTTAGTTGGCCAACTGGCCGAGACACATTCGATGTCAAGGTCGAAATTGCAACTATCGCACCCGTAGACGAAGCATCTTCCGCAATCCCTACCGCAGCCATCACAACGTGTATGCTCTGACTTTGGCGTTTGGAGAAGGAGGGTGTGGTTTGGATGCGCAGGGTGTTGTATCTCAGGGGGTAACTCTGCGCATGACTTGTGAAGGAAGTATTTGCATTGAGAGCAGTTGTAAGCAGGACCACATGGTACTGATTTCTCGCACCCTGAGCAAACGACTTCATTCTCGCCATCATTTTCTAACTCTTCCACCAACATCAGTGGATGCTCCTCGTGGCTAAAATGTTGGATCTCCATCTCTCTCTCTCTCTGTCTCTTACACAATCCGCCACACGACAAAAAGGTGATTAACAAAAAGTAACGCTGCAAGCACACATCATGCAAGCTTTAGAACGAGAGATTTCTTGACTTCTCACTTTAAATCTCCTAACAGGTATACACATGAGCTTTAATCAAACAAAACACTCCTAAAGAAGAGAGAAATGAACAAAAAAGAAGGCTCACCTGAAACTGACTGTAAACGAGATCGGTAGATCGAGCGGAGGCACCCAATGAAAACCCCAAAGACACAAACTGAGAGAAAGCTCAGAGGGAGTTTTTTTTTTTTTTTTTTTTTTTTTTTTGTTCTTTGAAAGATGGAGATGACTGAGGGGCGAGGGGGACTTGTGTGTGTGATCCTTCACAATGGTCAAAATAAGAAATTGCCGTGAACAGCAATTTTGACACAAGGCTAAGAGCATGCCACGTAAACCCCTTACTAAATTGAAAGTTTAGGTGTCCACATTTTATTTCAAAGTACCCACGAACGTTGACGTTAACTAATTGTCTGCCCGCCAGCAATGACTCAGATTATAAGGATTCTTCAAAACGATGCAATTTAATCAAAGATTAATTGCTCATGGAATGGAAGCCCACGATCCAATCTTCAATTTAATTTTCGTTGGTCTACCCAAGTAGTTTAAAAAAATAGGAAATGGTTGGAATGAAGGCCAATGATCTTATTTGCAACTTAATTCTTGTCGGCCTACACAAATATCTCAAAGAAATATGGACTAGTGGAATGGAGGCTTACATTCCACATTGGCCCAATAACTAGCAGGCCTAATATCCAAACAGCCCAAGCATGGTTTTAGGGCCACTTAGGGACCCGGCAGCCCAACAAGCATTTCACCATAGAGGCAACAAATCCCATGATTATGAAATAACAAATCACCTTATAAAGAAGAAAAGAACGCCTGCCAAAAGGAATCACTTACCCATCTGACGTAGCGAGAAGTGATAGACGTGATTGAGAAACATTGTTCTCAATGCACAAACTCAACAACACGTCGAAAGAGATTAACTGATATTTTTATTGATAACAAAACTGTTTATTCCAATACAACTATTCCAAACTTACAGTAAAAGTCCTACGGCTACAAAAGAAAATAAAATCTTCTAAGACTGAAAATAAAATAAATAAATATAATATAAAAATACTTGGTGCCAAAGAAAAATCATATTAGGAATAACTTCATGATGGATAATCAAATATACCGTAAAATATCTATATTTTCCTTGGAGAAATAAGAAAATATCTCGAAATAAAAAGAAATCCCAGATCATTCAATATATGAGATTCATTGTCTTTCTCTTAATGAAAATTACTTGCTCTACACTTTGAGAGGCTGTTCTCGTTATGGTATTTGTTGGCGGCTGGCCATTTCTTTCTCTGTTTCAGTCATGTTCTCTGTTTGTTACTCTCAACCCTTTGTGGATTATTCTAAAATAAGTAAACGATGACATATATAAATAACTAAAATAAGTCGTTTGATGTCTTCTGGATACTTTGGAAATAAGGACCAATCACAACACCCATCCACGAATGTATAGGCTTAGCTTCAAATAATCGTTTAAGTTTAAGAAGCGTCAGTTTCAGCACAACTGAAAAACATTATCAAGATCTATTAGATGAGATTCAAACTGAAGCCACAATAATGTCATTGTAATTCCCAAACCAAAGGCACCAAAAGAGTCTAAAAGAAGGAATCAGAGCATTTTTTTTTATTTTTTTTTTTTCTCATCAATATGGGGATGAGGCCGGTTACAAGGTAAAAAAAACTAAGCGGGAGTAGGCTCCCAACAACAAACCTAAATGGAAAACACAATGCCGAAAATTAGATTAGTAAATAGGAAACGGGTCCATAGATGATCTCAAAGGGATAACAAATAACTCGGTCCTCTGTATCTTAGGCAAAAGCTTCGAAAATGGCCGTAGGATGCGGTAATAGAAGCGACAGGGGTACGAACCTCGAAATGTCTCTCAACCCTTTTCAAACCCACGCTTAGAAGATGCAACAACCGCCGGAAAAAAAAAAAGTTGTTGAGGGAGAGGCACTGCCTATATCTAATCGGGAGACATCGACAAAGAGGAATGAACTCTGGTTACATAAGTCTCAACTACTAAATAAAACCACGTAGGAACAAGAAGACTAAAATCCACAAAACTAACAACAATAACAGAAAAACAACATTAACAACAGAAATATAATAAGAAACCAAAACATTGTAGCATTGATGGAAGAGGGTGACGACGGGGAGGCGCGAGGGGCGTTTGAGTTAAGTGCCAAGAAAAATAAAAATATTTTTAGCCGTTTAATACAAACGCCAACAAAAATTTTCTGGACTTTTCATAATAAACACCAGAAATATTTTTCTCAGATTTTACATTAAACGCCATAAAATTTGTTGGTGTTTCCATAAATGTCAACAAATTAAAAGTTTTAATCCGTGTTTATTTTAAGCCGACAAAAACCAATTTGCAACAGGGAAATGATTTTTGCACATTTTTTGTACATATATATTTTGTACATCACTTTTTTAAATCAACAATTAAATTTGTAGGACCCACAAGAATTTATATTTGGGTCTTACAAATCCAATGATTGATTTAGAAAAGTAATTTATAAGAGACGTAAAAAGAGATGTGCATATAACATATCTCTTCTCGACACACAAAACTCACCCCTTCTAATATGCGAAGAAATAGACCCAAAAAAAATTTCTGAGCGTTTATACATTGATTTCTAGCGTTTAAAATACGCCAAAAACCCCATTTTTCTTTTTTGTTTTGTTGTGTGTGTGTGTGTGTGTGAGAGAGAGAGAGAGAGAGGGGTTCTGTCTAGTTGATGCAATGTTTGTGTGTTAGGGAAATGAACCGAAAACAAAGTTTAACAATTCTAAAAAGAAATGAAGCTTAATATAAGAGCATTTCAAAGCACAGATAGAAGCGTGTATTTCCATTTAAAAATTAGTACCATACCCGCCCTCTTGTGGCACTATCTCCTCTGTTTTTGTTCAGTACGTATGTGAAAGCAAAGCAATCATATTCATCTCTTTTTTTGCTCGCACATCCTTTTTTTTTTTTTTTTTTTTTTTTGCTGCCTTCCAAAGCAAACAAGAAGCTAAAACAGCCAAAGCTCTCATTCTATCCATTCATTCCTCTACCTTTCCAAGACAGATAAGCTGCAAACAACTATGGATTTGCAACTAGATTTGTACCCTTTCACCTAACTAAACTCTCTCCTGCCTTCATAAAACCCCTCTCCTCCTTCCCACACATATCAAACACACCCATTTGCAATTCTAAATCTCCCAAGCAAACACAGCTGCACGCCCACACAAATTAGTAAAACTATAAAGATGACCAAACAGGCCGTCTCCTCCCTTTCCATTCTACTTGTGTTTCTCTTCCATTTCATCACAACCTCAGCCCAACCAGCTGCGGCTC